>JAQJVK010000001.1:129152009-129752009 GCA_035578135.1 Flexamia atlantica | reverse complement strand
AATAGGTCCTAATAGTCAGCATATACTTACCAAGTTTGAAGTTGATATCTTCCAAAGTTCCAAAGTTATGCAAGATCATGTTAAAAACACATACAGACTGACAGTCGGATAACCGAGCATTTTAGGACCCACGTTTACAGGAACTTTTTTCTTAGTTTTGATGAGTACTATCAGCCCGCGAAGTTTGTGACCAACTTTAATGAACACCTTGTATACATATGTTGGTTTTAAATTTGTTTAATTTTAATTTTATTTATTTACATTTTATAATTTTAATATCTAACCATCAACTTGATTATGTAATTAAAAAACCTTGATAATAGGCTTATATACCGAAACATGTCGGTTGGAAATAAAATCTAACAAAGGGTACACAGTTCTTGTCATTTATTGCATATTAAATAAAGTAGCCCTTAACACTTTATAAAAAAATCATATGTACAGTATATATACAGGGTGTCCCGTAACTATCTGGACAAACGTATATAGCGTTGTAGCTTAGGTCAAGACAAACACATTTCACGATAGGAACATGGGTCTCTGGTGCCTAGTTTTCCGTCTGTCTGTCTGTATGTGTTTTTTACAAACAAATTCATAACTTATTAAAGGTTTGAGTTACAGCGTTGAGATTTTGCAAAATTGTTTATCTTATTAGGATGTATCTTCATTTAAAATTATACCAAAATATCATCAACCGTTTCAAAATGGCGGCCATTTAAATTATTTGATGCCAAATTCCACGAAAACCGTTAATTAAAACGAAAAATTGCAAGATACATAAACGTAAGTCCATTTTATGTAGTTTTCAATGATACCTTATTTGTTGAGATTGGATAAATATTTACTGAGAAATTAAATTTTTTCTTAATGCTTGACCACTTTTCTCCATTTAAACGATGTTAAAATTAAGGTGTGTCCAACTTAACTGTGGCACCATTGGTATCTCAGAAACTATTGGATTTAGAGATAACTTTAAATAAGGGACTTCACCTCCTTTTTTAAGCCATTTAAAAATATGAATTTCATTTTTTGTAAATGACCGCCACTTTCCAATATGGCGGACAACTTCGAATTTTCTTATGGAACACCCTGTATTTTATGACGTATTTGGATTCTACGCTTAATTTTAAGAACTTATTATCCCTTGAAATCTTTTCTAAACGCAATAGTTAAGTGGCTATAAGCCATTAAAGTTTGATTTTTAACACCCCGTATTTTAACATTGTTTATATGGGGAAAAGTGGTCATGCATTACGAAAAAAACTAATTTATCAGTAAATCTCTATCCAATCTTAACAAATGAGGTATCATTGAAAACTACATAATACCCCCGTTGCAGCAGACCTGCATACTCAGCGAATTTCAAATGCAAAACAACATATTTCAATCCAATATAGCGAGATTTGACATTTTTTTGAAAGCTCCATAAGAATAACATGGGAAATGAGTATGCAGGTTTGCTGCTACGGGTATATTAAAACTAGGTAGTTTTAATTCAATATTTAGTAGATCTGAACTAGAAGAAGCCATTTACCAAGTTTTATCAAGTTATGTTGAGAAATAAGCGATATATAGAATTTTACTTATTCCCCATAAGGTTAACATTGGGACAACGTACTATGTTTACCACTTTCAATATCTCGGTAACCAATGGACATAGAGCAGTGATTCAAGATACTAAATTGTTTGTTTTTTTGAGCTGAATTCAATGGGGCTAACAGAAATTGGATTATTTTTATACGTAAAAAACTCAAAAAACCCATTTTTGGGGGGTTTACCCCCCTTTATCCCCCCTTCCGGTAGTCCGATCGGGCTGGTTTTCGAACTCGTCCGAATAATTAATACTTTACATGGCTGTGCAAATTTCATTCAGATTGGACCATTTTTACGGCCGCTATCGTGCTTAAAGACACACACACACACACACACACACACACACACACACACACACACACACACATAGAACGAATAGTATTTTTTGCTTCTGGGGGCCCCAAAACGAAAAGTTATCATGGTCTCGGGCTTAGGTATTACCATGAGTACTACGGTAACAGATTCTTCCCTATAAGGGAAATTCGTTAAAATGGACTTACTTTTATGTATCTTGCAATTTATTTGTTTAAATTAGCGTTTTTTGTGAAATTCGGCATAAAATATTTTAATGGCCGCCATTTTGAAACGGTTGATGATATATTGGTATAAATTTAAAAGAAGATACATCCTAATAAGATAAACATTTGTGCAAAATCTCAACACTGTACCTCAAACCGTTTAGGAATTATGAATTTGTTTGTAAAAAACACATACAGACAGACAGACGGAAAACTAGGCACCAGAGACCCATCTTCCTATGGTGAAATGTGTTTGTCTTGACCTAAGCTATAACGCTATAATATACATTTGTCCAGTCAGTTACGGGACACCCTGTATATCATATACAGGGTGTCCCGGAACTCTTTACCAATACTTTTGGGTTTTGTTCCTGGACCATAGACAAGTAAAAATATCATAGTCATAATTTCGAAATCTCAAAATTTACTACAGCCGCCATTTTGTTTTTTTAACAAAATAATTTTTATCTCAAAAACGGTTCAGTGTAATTAAATGAAATTTGGTATACACGTTTATTAGCTTAAAGCCTAATCATAGAAAAAATGAATTTTTTACCATGCTTATTTTCAAAACGGCGGTCGTTTAAAATTTTCAAACGTAAATATAAAAAAATAAATGTCATAAAAAATTATGTGTTATCATAATATTTTTAGATAATTTAATTTCAAATCCAACGATACGAAAATTAAGAAAATCGGTTCATAAATAAGGGAGAAAACTCATTTTCAAGATAATGTGTTCATGTAAATACCAACTGGTTGTATTGAAACCACTGCTGGTAAGCCACAACAATCAGCTGTGTTATGTTTATTTGCACCGATCAGCTGATTGAAACAATCAGTGTTAGAATGTGACAGTTTCCTGCTAAAATCGGACACTTTCCTGTCTACTGGTTATTATTCATCGGTATTTGTATTTTTAATTAGTAATAATCTAATAAGTTTATGCTAATTGATAAATGGCTACTTTTAGTATCGATGAGTATTGTGATATGCATTTTTTCTATGGTGCTGCTTTTGGAAATGCAAGTGAAGCAAGAAGATTGTATGGTGAATATTTTCCTAACAGACAATGTCCCAGTGCTAAAACATTCACTGCCGTACACAACCGTCTCCATACAACTGGTACTGTTGAAGTTAGTAGAGTAGATACTGGTGTTGGAAGGTCAGTGCGTTCAGTTGAATTTGAGGAAAATGTTCTTCATAGATTTGAAGAAAATCCTGGTACGAGCACTCGAGCAGTAAGTAACGAACTACATACAAGCAAGAACTCTGTATGGAGGGTACTCAAGAGAGGGGCTCTGTACTGAGAAGGGCTGCATCCTTATCATCTCCAGAAGGTCCATGGACTTGAACTACAAGACTATGCTCGTCGTGTGGATTGTTCAAGATGGTTTCTACATAAAATAGTAGATAATCCAGATTTCTTAAAATCGGTTCTTTTTACCGATGAGGTTTTATTCAACCAAGATGGTAATTTTGATACCAGGAACAGCCATGTTTGGGCTTTAGAAAACCCGCATGGAACAAAAAGTTTTGGGAAACAACATCGTTTTTCAGTCAACGTTTGGGCTGGGGTTTTAGGAGACAACTTAATTGGCCCTTACATTCACCCAAACAGATTGAGCTCTCCTACATACCTAGTATTTCTCAGAGATATTCTCCCTGAACTGCTAGAGGACATTCCATTGGCAGATAAGTTTACATGTGGTTTCAGCATGACGGTGCTCCCGCTAATTTTGGGGAAATCGTTAGAGATTATCTTAATGCTACTTACCACCAACAATGGACTAGTCGTGGTGGGCCAGTGTCGTGGCCACCACGATCTCCAGATCTTACCCCCTTGGATTTTTATGTTTGGAGCACAATGAAACAGCTTGTTTACTCAACTCCCATAGAAAGTGGAGTTGACCTGAACGGTAGGTTTGTGGCGGCTGCTGCTGACATACAAGAAAAAAAATACTTTGAAGGAGTGCGGCAATCATTGTCAGCACGATTTACAATGTGCAATCGAGTTGGCAGTGGGCACATTGAACATCGGTTGTAATAAAGATTGTCCAGCCAGTAGAGTAACCAAAATGGCTTTGTAATACTTGTTTTTCATCACTAATATCTAGTTTTATTTAGTTTAAAGTAATAAAAAAATTATTTCTCTAATTTTCGCTTATTTGATGTTTTATAATGTTGTTACTTAGTTATCTTAGAAGTAGCAAGGAAATTACAGACACAACCAATCTGCAGATTAGTGAAAATAAATTTATCAACTGATTGGTGTTTCAATCAGCTGATCTGTGCAAATAAACATAACACAGCTGATTGTTGTGGCTTACCAGCAATGGTTTCACATACAACCAGTTGGTATTTACATGAACAAATTTTCTAAAAAATGAGTTTTCTCCCTTATTTATGAACCGATTTCCTTAATTTTGATATCGTTGGATTTGAAATTAAATTATCTAAAAACATTATGATAACACATAATTTTTTATGACATGAATGTTTTTAGATATTTACGTTTGAAAATTTTAAGCGGCCGCCATTTTTAAAATAAGCATGGTAAAAAATTGATTTTTATTCTGTAATTAGGCTTTAAGCTAATTACAGAAAAAAAGAAAAGAAGAAAAAAAAGAAAAAAGAAAAAAAAGAAAAAAGAAAAAAAGAAGGTCCATGGACTTGAACTACAAGACTATGCTCGTCGTGTGGATTGTTCAAGTTGGTTTCTACATAAAATAGTAGATAATCCAGATTTCTTAAAGTCGGTTCTTTTTACCGATGAGGTTTTATTCAACCAAGATGGTATTTTTGATACCATCTTGGTGAGTCGGTATGGGTACGTACAAACTCGCCAACATTTTTGGGACTGTTTCTAATATACAAACTCGCCAACTTTTAATTAGGTGCAAAAACTAGGGTCAGGAATCCGGCCGGCCACATTCAAACTCGCCAACTTTTGACCGCGGGCAGGTACCTCTCCTTCTTCCCCTCCCCCGGCTCGGTGACAATTGTTTGCCGGGACCACTGCGTACATAGCCATTCAAGTCTATACATTCCTTAAGAATTACACTTAACATTGCTACTTAAGAACAACTGTATTCTATAGCATAGAAATTACCTTCAGTTCAAGCAATTCAAATACAATTTTAATCAAATTAACAACAATTAAATAACTATTAAGCATATGGAACATGTTGGTTTTAAAACGTTCATGGTAATAAACGCTTAAAACCATATAGGAGAATGATAAAAACATTAGGCTACAGCATATTTACTATGTGAAACTGTAACAGGTGAGACTAGTCGTCGATTTTTGTTGATTTTGCAGCAGTAATTTTCGCTTTCCGTTTTGCGCTGAGACTCCGTGTCATATGCTAGACTGATCTGATAAATATACAAATCAAATCTAGCAATGTAGTTAGAGGATTTTATTTATTTTCAGATGTATGAGTGGACACGGAGTCTCAGCGCAAAAACGAAAAGTGAAGATTACTGCTGCAAAATCAAAAAAAAATCTACGACTAGTCACCTATCACAGTTTCATCGGCGTCTTAACATGCATGTGATAATTCATAGTAAATATGCTGTACTGTTTTTATCATTCTCTTATACGGTTCGGCAAAAGTCTGGAATATATTAAATCACTTTTATATTATTTTGCAGAAAGTAAAGAAACCTTACAGTTGTGTATCTATTACAGATAGAAATATTTTGGTCAATTTTCTTGGTTTTTCGCACAATGAGGGGACGGCCCACGCTGGAAGTCTTGAAATTCTTAAATGTAAGCATACCTCGAGTTATACCTCATTTTAAAGGTCTAATTGGTAGATCATAACAGCACAAACCGCGCTGCAAACGATTACAGCTCATCAAAGATTTTAATATTGACCATTAAACTTTAGGGCTAAAATCAAGGGAAAAAGTCTAATTACTAATAAAGCACTGGGAACGATGTACTTTAGTTTTAGATACATGTATTTATCATTTTTAGGGATAATCTGACGTATTAAAAACTCTAAAATTAAGTTACATTGTTTCGAGTGCTTTATTAGTAATTTAGCCTAGAGTTTAAGCTTTGTTTATCAATCCAACTAATTAAGGGTATCTTATTATCTATACACTACACAGCCAACATTGAAATAGCTTTTAATAGAATCAGACTTATTACCCGAGACGTAAACTATGGATGATTAATACGTAATATTCACTCAAATGGGCGACCATCATTAAAATCGTTGAGGAGCTGTAACAGCGTCAAAGAGTGTCAAAAATTGTGACACTCATAATTAATTGGCAAACCTTTTGCGGCGCGGTTTGCGCTGTCATGATCTAATAACTAAGACATTTAAAATTAGGTATAACTCGAGGTATGCTTACACTTAAGAATTTCAAGACTTCCAACGTGAGACTCCTTTGGTCATGCGAAAAAATAATAAGTTACATGTAAATATTTCTATTCATGACTGAATCACAACTATAATGTTGCATTACATTGAGCAAAATAATATAGAAACTATTTCATATACTCCAGACTTTTGCCGAACCCTGTATGGTTTTTAATTAACCATGAACGTTTTAAAACCAACATGTCCATATGCTTAATATTTATTTAATTATAGTTGATTTGACTAAAATTTGTATTTGAATTGCTCGAACTAAAGATAATTTTAATGCTATAGAATTCAGTCGTTCTTAAGTAGCAATGTTAAGTGTAATCCTTAAGGAATGTAGACTTGAATGCAGGTGCAGTAGCGGAGGTCTGTACGCAGGGGTCCCGGCAAACAATTGTCACCCAGCCGGGGGAGGGGAAGAAGGAGAGGTACCTGCCCGCGGTCAAAAGTTGGCGAGTTTGAATGTGGCCGGCCGGATTCCTGACCCTAGTTTTTGCACCTAATTAAAAGTTGGCGAGTTTGTATATTAGAAACAGTCCCAAAAATGTTGGCGAGTTTGTATGCAGCCAGTCGGTATACCATCTTGGTATTTTTGATACCATCTTAGTGAGTCGGTGGCGCAGTTTTTAGCGCACTCGGCCCCGGTTCTGTGGCGGCAGCGTCGCAGGATCGAGTCCCGATGATGCCGCATACTTTTTAACAGTACTGTTCATCCTTGTACTGTACCAGCTCACTCCTTGGGTTTGCTTGATAACTTCCACGCACAGGCCTGAGGCCTATGTGGGGGGGCAAATGCAAGGCCGCCACCCCCTTTAAAAAAAGCTAATAAAGGTGTATACCAAATTTCATTTAATTATACAAAGCCGTTTTTGAGGTAAAAATTATTTTGTTAGAAAAACTAAATGGCGGCTATACGAGTAAATTTTGAGATTTCGAAATTATGACTATGTTATTTTTACTTGTCTATGGTCCGGGAACAAAACCCAAAAGTATTGGTAAAGAGTACCGGGACACCCTGTATATACAGGGTGTATCCGAAATACACCGACAAACTTTGGGATATTGTTCCTGAGGTCAAAACAAATAAAAAATGTCATATAAGTATATGTCCTATCTCGCTGCGTTTTCCGTCTGTCGGTCTGAATGTGTTTTTTACATGATTATTCATAACTTTTGAACTACTAGAGGTACCAGCTTCAAACTTGGTACACATATGCAGGCTAATAGGACCTACCTTTGTGCTGAGTATCAGGTTTCTAATTTCTACCTTTTCAAAATGGCGGCCGTTTTAATTTTTCATAGCTTAATAACTCAGAAACTATAAAATTTCATGAAAAATAACAAAAGACACAAAAGGTGCAAAATTTAATATTCTTTCAGGAAACGTACAATTTTAACAGGGTCATAAAACTAATAACGGAGAAAATTCAATTTTTATAAAGTTACAACTTGCTAAATTATTAAATTTGCACAAATTTACGGTTAAAACTTCAAAAAAATATTTTTCTCCGGTATTTGTGTTATGACCTTATTATTATTAAACTTGTACATTTTCTGAAAGGAAATTAAATTTTCCTCCTTTTTTGTCTCTTGTTATTTTTCATGAAATTTTATAGTTTCTGAGTTATTAAGGTTTGAAAAATTAAACCAGCCGCCATTTTGAAGTAGTATAAAGTAGAAACTTGATAGCAAAAAGGTAGGTCCTATTAGCCGGCATATGTATACTAAGTTTGAAGTTGGTACCTCTAGTACTTCAAAAATTATGATTAATCGTGTAAAAAACACTTTCAGACCGACAGACGGAAAACGGAGCGAGATAGGATATATACTTATATGACATTTTTTATTTGTTTTGACCTCAGGAACAATATCCCAAAGTTTGTCGGTGTATTTCGGATACACCCTGTATATACATAGGTTTATATATTAGAATAATATTTTATTTCTTCTTTTACAAAGTCTCAATCAACAAATATTAGCGTGTCTATTAATATAAATATATGATTGCTGAGTGACCCTGAACGGATATTTTTTGTCCATTCTGCTAAAACGACGGTAATAGCTTATTTCTAAGGAAATTCGCTAAAAGAGTGCTTGGATGCTAACCGTAAAAACAACAATAATCTGTTTTTTAATTAATGTCAACTAATTAATTTCAAACAGTTTTTTTCTAGTATTTTAGATTAAAGTAATAATTAAACACAATATTAAAAACTACATTGTCAACACATTCAAAAAATTAAATGATGTTTTTCGTCAACAATTATTTTTCACTTAATTTCACCAGCATTCCCTTAACAGTACGGTTGTATATTTGATTCTCAATACTACTATGCTTACTGTATAATATTGTAATAATTTTAGAACCCTTACAAAAAAATCACTTCGAAGCTAAACTGTGACGAGAGCGAACTGCCGGGAGTGTGCAGCCCGACTAGTACACAGTGGTCAGCCGCTCCCGCTCCTAGCCTATATCTCCCTTTCCCAGCGCGGACTGGGCAGTCAACGTCGATTTCACTTTGGTCAGCTTATAATCTAACTGGCTGTAAAACCTTGTCTAGTGAATTTTCAGATGATTTTTTTTCTCTAAATTAGCTCGAATGAACCAATTTATACGATTAGATAAAAATCATCCAAATTTCAATAACTCTAAACCTGTAATCAAAATTTATGACAAATCAAATCTCTTCAGTAAAAATCAACTGCCTAAAAAATCTTTAAGGCAAAAACGAAAGTCTCGGGCAATAAATTAAAAATCTATACTAAACCGACGCGACAAAACCTTCTGTATCTTCAAATCAAAGTCAAATATCCTTTATTGCCATCAAACATAATAATGCATTGGCTTTCGTCAAAACTAAAATAATAATAATACAACAAATGATATTACATGCTTAATAATTACCCTCAATAAATTCTTTTACAGAGTAAAAGCATTTCTCATTTAAAAATCCCTTCAGTTTTCTTTAAAAAATAACAAAGTCTGCTTCATACTGAGAAAATCAGGGAGGGCGTTGAAAAGTGCAATAGCGTTATAGAAGGTATGGTGCTTGAAAAAGGAAGTAGCATGGCGGGGAGTATTTAGTTTAGAGGTATATCTGAGGCAATATGTAGACTGTGGGACAAGAGGTCGGAAAATGCTATGGTTTTGTTAAAAAAAATCAATGTTTGAAAAATGTAAATACCAGGAAAAGTAAGAATATCGAAGTCCTTAAAATAAGGTTTGCATGACTCTCTTTGACGAATGCCAGCGATAATTCTGACGGCCTTTTTTTGAAGAACAAAAATGTGTTTTGTTTTCTGATCCCCATATTGAAGCAGCATATGAAAGATAGGGGAAAACTAAAGCATAGTACGCCGAAAGAAGAACTGCTGCGTTCGTAAAGGTTGACAGCCTACGGAGCACAAAAATGCCGGAACAATCTTTCGTGCAACATTTTGAATGTGGATGGAGAAATTCAGATTGCGGTCAACATGCAGCCCCAAAAACTTCACTACGTTTTCAGAACAGACTTCAGCATCATCAATCATAATTCTAAGGTATTCAGAGTGCTTTGATGTGATTGAGAAATTAAGCAACGTCGTTTTCTTGGCGTTGACAAAAAGACCGTTCTCTCAAAACCATTGAACTACAGAATTTGACTCCATAAAGGCCTTCACCTCCATGTCTTCCCGACATCGATCATCGATAACAATTGACGTGTCGTCAGCAAATAAGCACAAATGAGCACTTTTGATACAACTCTTCAAATCATGGATAAGTAAAATGAATAAAAGTGGCCCTAATATGGAGCCTTGCGGTACACCCGCCTTAACATTCTGAATATCAGAAGAAAACCGTTTAAACATATTTCCATCTCTGTACGGTATTTAAACAACCTGTCTACGATTTGATAAGTAGGATGAAAACCATTGATTAGCCACACCTTGAGCACCAATGCTTTCAAGTTTCTCCAACAGAAGGCTATGTGAAACCACATCGAAGGCCTTGCGGAGGTCAAGGAAAACACCAGATGCGGACCCACCACGGTCAAGAGCGTTCACCACTTTATCAAAGTGCACAGTCATCACTTTATCACTTTATCAAAGTGCACTTTATCATTGCATTGACAGTAGAGCTTCCCTTCACAAACCCAAACTGGTTGTCAAACAAAACACTGGATTCTATGGAAGACCACAGTCTCACTGAGACCGCCTTTTCAAAAATCTTAGAGAATGTTGATGCGATTGAAATTGGTCTGAAGTTATCCAGAACGTCTACTCTACCCTTTTTGTGTAAAGGTTTTACAACTGATAACTTTAAACAATCAGGAAACACTCCACTTACAAACGACTGATTGATTAAATGAACAAGTGGCTTGATGAAATGTTGACTGCACATTTTAAGTAGTTTAGATGATACATTATCATAGCCTGAAGATGTCTTGGGTTTTAGAGACCTGATAATGTCAGCTATTTCTTCATCAGAAACAGGAGTTAAAAACAAAGAAGATGACCTACAGCTAACTTGCTGGCAAGCAGGAAGACTAATGGATGCAGGCAGGCCACTATTAGATACACTAACAAAGAGGTTATTGAAGATGTTACAAACAAGTTTCGGATAACTGACATCAGCACCATTCTCATCCCTGATCGATTCAGGAAAGTTCAAAGAAAAGTTTTTCTTGCCTCGATTCTCGTTTACAATATCCCACACACTTTTAACTTTATTCGAAGAGTTTTCAATAATGTTGAGCACTTTAGATGACTTTGCGGCTCTAATACTATCTCTGTATTCCCTCTTCAAAGGCAAATAATGTTGTCTCCTCGCGTCAGAAGCATCCATATCTTTTGTATAACAGTACCACTGAAAAACCAGTTCTTTGAGTCTCAATTGATCATTACTCAAAACCACTTTAGAGTGCGAAACACGTTTACGAATCCTGATTTTCCTCTCTGGAAATGTTTGTTCAAAATAAAAACACAAGGTGGATTAAAAAGATTTATTTTTTCATTCAGTGTACCTGCTTCAAAAACATGGGACCATGATTCTTTTCCAAGCAAATATTTGAATACACGGACTTTGTCATCGGAAAACGATCGCTTAAATGAATATTGAGGTTGATGAAAACCTACAGGGCTCGAAACTTTATAACTGCCACTTGCGCATGATGGTCAGACAAGGCCGTAATTAGAAATGAGCAACTGAATAAATCGTCCGGAAGATCAGTATATACATGATCAATCAACGACTTGGAATTCTTGAATTCTCTGGTGTATGACGATATCTTATTTCTCAAATCATAAGAAGCCATCATATATAACAAGCTGTCAACTTTATTGCCAGCAACTAATAAATCGACATTGAAATCGCCTACGACAATAGTTCTTACCTCAGGGTTCATAATTCACTCAAGACAGTCCGCCAAACACTTATAAAAGATCTCATGTTCCTCTATTGAAGATGAAAATGGCTGTGGTTTATACGCTGACAGTAGTATAGTAATATAATAGTTATGTGGTAAATAGACATTTGAGAGTAAATTGACAGTAAAGTTCTGTAGATTGACAGTCAATCTACAGAACTTTACTGTCAATTTACTCTCAAATACCTATTTACCACATAACTATTATATTACTATACTACTAATATCATACCCAAATATTAGACAAATCAGTTAACAAATAGGAAAGTTGATATTTTCGGTCTATTTTATAATTTTAAATTAAAAAATATACGGGCTAGATAAAAATAATATATATCATTTATACATGCACTTGCCTAGATTAACAACATTCCCAAATATTAGACAAATCTGTTAACAAAGACAAAAGTTAGCATTTTTACCTAATTTTGTAATTTTATATTTTAAAAGTTATAGGGTAGATATAATTAATTTGTACTATTAACAAGTTCACTTGCTTAACTTAACAACATATCCAAATATTAGACAAATCGGACAATAAAAACCAAAGTTAATTTTTTTGTACAATTTTTTAATTTTATATTTAAAAATATAGTGCAGGGTTAAGAATAACATATACCATTTACAACTCTACTCACCTAGGTAAACAACATACGCAAATAATAGCCAGAACTCAGGGCGGGTTCAGGGGTCGGTCCAAGAAATGAACCCCATAAGAATAACATGGGAAAAACCTGCTAAAATCTATGCAAAAACGCCATTCTACCACTACTGCTGACACTAATAAAAATGAGTCATTATTGAAATAAAAACTACCCGCAGCAAGTTCACACCCACCTTCTAGACAAAACTTGGAAACATCTAATACCTCGTGTTATATTGAAGATTTGCTAAAAATACAAACCCCACCCTTTTGCAATGTTGTGCGACAATCCGATGTAACCCCTGTGTAACCATGTAAAGCTGTTACTACAAATTCAAAATCCTTCAAATGATGTTCCGATACACATACAATGCCCGGGTCCTCAGAATCAAGAAAAATTTGAAAACCTTCAAACTTTGATCGAAGGCCCTGTACATTCTGATGGACGATCTTAATAGAAATATCTGAGGAGGATGGAGGATCATCTATGATTCTTTCTGGGAATCATAGATGATCCTTCTTCCTCCTCAGATATTTCTATTAAGATCGTCCATCAGAATGTACAGGGCCTTCGATCAAAGTTTGAAGGTTGCATCTTAATCCATGTCTAGTTACATCTTTAAGAAATCAAAAGGCTAATTTTAGCCTATCACAGCCGCTGCCGGCTGGCTTCACTTTTTGCACTCCATATAGCGCAGCTTCTATTCTATAGTCCTGAGATTGAACAACTGACAGCGGGTCGGTGTACTATCAGCCTAGTATCCACTGCATTTTAAGTGCATAGGCATATAATTTGTAAAATTAGTTTCCTCGCCAGTTAGCCAATTTTCAGTTATCACTTACATAAAAACGCCGCTTCCAACAATTTCGACAAGTTAAAAACACACTAACATTACTCCTTACACATTTTATATTTTGACTTTCTACACTATAACATGGAACTATCATATATTTCGACTTTTTACACTACAGTTGATAACGAGTTATGTTTATAACATTTAAAAACAATACTCCTATGTGTTTCGATATGTAGTGCTATTTAAAACAATAGGAAAGGCGCGTATAAAGGGACTGAAAACTCAAGTAACTGTAACATAAAAGGATTAACAAACGTTAATGAGCTTACCAACAACTTCCCTCTTTCATTTAATGCACTTAAACAACTCTGGAGGCTTTCATTAACAAACCATTTTATTGTTTTTATTAAATATATTTTAATTTTAGATACTGTTCACGAAACCACAATAAAAAGAAACTTGACTGCTATGACATGCAGCATGATTTAGCAGTCCTCAAAAGCAACTATTTTGTGCAGTGGGATAACAAATATATGACATTCCACAAATAGCTCAAAAGTAATCCTAATACATGGGAAAGACCATACTGACTTACGTGGGAAAACCAAAGAACTTTGGGTCCCCTTTTCATACGAAATGTTTTCTTCATTCGATTTCAGAAAGCTATTCGTATTCCTGAAGGTTTTATTCATTATGGAACATTCAGTGTAGCAACGCAACACTGTAAAACCACCAGGTAATATACCATTTCAATTCAGATAGATTCGGCTCTAAAGAAAGGTAAGACGTTTATCTCCAAAAATAACAATCGGTCAGCAATACTTAGCCAGTAGTATATGTTAAGTAAAATTAAACATATTCCGTTGACTACCTGTAAAGAACTCACTGAAAGAAAGTTTTAGAACTATGATGTGATTGTGACCCCCTTAAAACTCCATGTCGCTCTCACCCAATAACACGTGATTGAGACGTTGTTATTCCAAACATCAATGTGCAAACTATTTTATAGTCTTAAATTGCTTTATTAGGGAAGAGAGTAGGTAAATCCGCAAACAAAAGTGCTTTGAATTCGGACAAATGTAGATATAAAAAAATATATATTTAACCGTGTGATTACAAAGACCTTGCCTACTTAATTATACATAATAGGATTATAGTTTATTTGTATAAAGTACTTACTTGTATTCTGTATGAGTTTGGTGTGTAGTGGATCGAGTACATGCCTAATAGCACTGGCTCTGAAGGCCACCGTGTTGTAAAAGGCAAGCTGACCCCCAACTAATATTAATATTAACTGATAGATCAATCCCACTAATAGATCCCTGATAGATTAACTGATACATGAATCCCAACTAATATTGTTCCTGAGACAGTAGCTCGCCACAAGAAAAAAAAAACTATGACACTTTGACATTACACTTTCTTCTGAGATTACAAGAATTTTACTAACTAAAGAAATTATAAATACGAATTATGGAGTAGTAAAGCAGCTAATATAATTCTGATTTCTCATATCGTACCGATAATACAGACGTATAGTATATTTTATTGTTTCAGAAAAGTTTTAAAGATTTAATATGCATTCATAACAATTATTTTATCGAACTAGTAAAGTTTTAAGGTCTTAAAACCGAAAAACTTTCTAGGACTCAGGATTTAGTGTGACAACAAATTGGTCATACTTCATAAGGTTGCCATGTGTAATTCATAAGTTCTCTTTTAGTTTAAAATCTTAACTCTGAAGCACCGTAGGGCTTAACCCTGAGGGAAAATTGTAAAACAGTTTCTTAATTCGCGTCTAGGGCCCAAAGGGAACACATATGCCAAATTTCAGTTCTTTTGGGCTTTTGGTTTTGGTGATTCGCTGTACATTAGAAAACCCCTTTAAAGGAGAGATTAAAAAAATGTCAGTTAACATGAAGAGTTATTGGCAGAGCGGAGGCGAGTGGCGCAGTGAGCGTGGGTGATCTCCGCTAACGGCGCGGCGTGTCGAGTGGGGTCATCACAATCCCATCAATGGTCTTTGCCACCGCGACATTCATTTGACTGTGGCTACATGTAATGTAATGAACTTGTTTTCTGCCTTTTTGCAATCACTTTATTTTTCTTTGCAACATTTTTAACACATTTATTTTTTCAAGAATGCTACAAAACTGTTAACTTTTGAAAAACTAAAACAACAATATGCATTAAATTTTTAAACACTGCCACAGTAAATGACACCAGAGGCCTAATTTTTTCTGATAAAATGTTCAACATTGCGTTTGAATTTGTTGCAACCGGTATGAGAAAGAAACCACAAAGGAAAATCATCGCAGTCGGTGACTCGTAAATTTGTGTAATGGGTGCTAGGACAGGAAATGAGTTTGCTCTGAGAAAACAATAAATTCGTTTGTGTTTTCTTTTTGTGAAATATTCCAACGATTTACGACATAAAAGGATTCATTTCAATCAAAATAAATTAATGATTTTAGATCGTTTGTTTGTACTATAGTTTCATTGGCTCTAAAATATCAATAAAATAATATTAAGGTTTTCTTTGTAAAACAGTGATTAAATAACAAATCTGGAAAAGGAATAGTATATTTCAGGATTAAAATGAAAAAAATTAAGATAACTACCAGGTTAAAATAATCTTCGATTCAAAGATCAAAAACATAAAAGTCAGCTTGTTGGTTCTGTGCGTTATAATGTTATGTAATGTTACAATATGCTATAATAATGTTATAATGTTATGTAATGCATTCTAAAATTATACAGTATAAATGTAGTAGAAACAATCGTTCAGAATATTATAAATTGCATACTTTTAGCGAATTTCCCTATGGGGAAGAAGCTATTACCGTAGGTCTCATGGTAAGACCTAAACCCGAGACCATGATAACTTTTCGTTTTGGGGCCACCAGAAGCAGAAAACACCATTCGTTCGAATTTATTTATGTCGTATCCACATGCTGTAATTGGGCACTTCATGAAGTGTACAGCGCTAACCGGGCACTTCATGAAGTACCCGGCTCGCCTGGGCACATAGTGTAATGGAATGGTTTCATTCAAAATTACAATATGTGACCAACAAAACTGGCCACTTCATGAAGTGCCCAACGCTCGTTGGGCACTTGCTGTAATTATTTCTTTTACACTATGTGTCCAGCTCAGATGCTGGGCACTTGATGTAAACACGTAAAACTGCTGTTTACGTTGTTGATGGTAGTATCCGATGTATTATTTTAACTATGCAAAATAGGAACATTTTACAGGAATTTTGTAAAACAATAAGAATAAGATTGTCTACCACTATACCAGAACATTCTTGCCTGAACGTTTTTATGCCGGTTTGTTCTATGTTTTCTGAGTTATTTTGGCTACACATTATTATTAGTATTATTATTATTGAAACAACAAACGGTTTTAAAATAGTTTGTTGTTTAAATAATAATGATGTGTAGCCAAAATAACTCAGAAAACATAAATCAGACAATTCAGTCAATTTAAATTGTATGCTTTAATAAAATAAAAAACATCAAAAATTTTACCTAAAACATTTATATGTAACATAGCACATGAACAGTAACCTATTTTTCATGTTTTAACTGATTAACTGCTGACTTAGTCTGTACTTAATATAACTTATAAGAAATCAAAACATAGCAAGGTGAAACAAATTTAGAGAACGTACCATAAGAGTGTTGAATAAATAAAAAAATCCATTAGTTTTTTTATGAAAATTTAAAACATTCAATGTAAATGAACTTGTTTTATTTCATTTGTTCTTTTTACAATTTTATTAACATTAACGTCAATTTAGTTTCAAGTTTTTCTTTCATGTCTATAAGAAATAAAATAACATAACATCATCACAAGCCTTTTCACTGTAATTTCTTTTAACTTATTTGTTTATGAAATAATATAAAACGTATATGGAGAGTCCTGTTTACCCAGCGACCACATTGTTTACCTAACAGCCTTTCAGTAATATAATTAAAATATTTTTATATCCCTTCTGACATCAGTAGCTTAAAAATTTAAGTTTATATTATTGAGTTATATATTTGGAAATTCATACGAAGAAATTTGTCTCAAGGGATAACTTATATAAATGTTAAACGTTATTCAAAAGTAAGGTGCTAGAAAACGTTTCATATTTAAATATCATTATTATATTTTTTTAATAGCGCATTACTTGCACTGCATTAAAAAAAATTGTTTAAAAACAAAAAAAATTGAAATACACCCGTTGCAGTAGACCTCCATACTCACCGAATTTCAAACGCAAAACAACATATTTTAATCCAACATAGCGAGATTTTTCATGTTTATTGTAAGCTCCATAAGAATAACATGGGGAATGAGCATGCAGGTTTGCTGCTACAGGTATTTTTAAACTGGTTGGTTTTAATTCAATATTTAGTAAATTTGAACTAGAAGAAGCCATTTACCAAGTTTTTTCAAGATATGTTGAGAAATAAACGAGATATAGAATTGTACTTATTTCCCATAAGGTTAACATTGAGCTAACGTACTGTGTTTACCACTTTCAATTTCTCGGTAACCAATGGACATAGAGTGGTGATTCAAAATACTTAATTGTTTGTTTTTTGAGCTGAATTCAATGGTCCAACAAAAATTTGATAAATTTTATTTTTCTATGTGAAAAACTCAAAAAACCATTTTTGGGGGGCTTATCCCCCTTTACCCCCCTTCCGGTGGTCCGATCGGGCTGGTTCACAAACTCGTCTGAGTGATTACCACTTTACACGTCTGTACCAAATTTCATTAAGATCGGACCATATTTACGGCCGCTATCGTGTTAACAGACATATATATATATATATATATACCCCGTTGCAGCAGACCTGCATACTCAGCGAATTTCAAAACTCAAAACAATATATTTTAATCTAACATAGCGAGATTTGATATGTTTTTGTAAGCTCAATAACATGGGGAATGAGTATGCAGGTTTGCCGCTACAGGTTTGTTTAACTGGCTGGTTTTAATTCAATATTTAGTAGATCTGAACTAGAAGAAGCCATTTACCAAGTTTTATCAAGATATGTTGAGAAATAAACGAGATATAGAATTTTATTTATTTCCCATAAGGTTAACGGGACAACGAACTGTGTTTACCACTTTCAATATCTCGGTAACCAATGGACATAGAGCAGTGATTAAAAATACTAAATTGTTTTTTTTTGAGCCGAATTCAATGATGCACACAAAAATTTGATTAATTTTATTTTTCTATGTAAAAAGTTCAAAAACCCCATTTTTGAGGGGGTTTATCCCCCTTTACCCCCCCCCCCCTTCCGGTGGTCCGATCGGGCTGGTTCATGAACTCGTCCAATCGATTACCACTTTACATGTCTGTACCAATTTTCATCAAGATCGGACCATTTTTACGGCCGCTATCGTGCTAACAGACACACACACACACACACATATATATATATATAAATTCGAACGAATGGTGTTTTTTGCTTCTGGGGGTTGCAAAACGAAAAGTTATCATGGTCTGGGGATTAGGTCTTACCATGAGACCTACGGTAATAGCTTCTTCCTTATAAGGGGAAATTCGCTAAAATTCGAACGAATGGTGTTTTTTGCTTCTGGGGACCCCAAAGTGAAAAGATAACATGGTCTCGGACTTAGGTCTTACCATGAGTACTACCGTAATAGCTTATTCCTTCAAGGAAATTCGCTAAAAATAGAAATTTTTGCTGTCGTAAAATTGTTTTAAATTTTTACTTTTGTTAAATTTTTCAACTATTTGAAAACCACAGTAATTTTTTAAAACATTAAACCATGTATAAGTATTTTTGTTTTATTCTAGATTAAGGAGTGATTATTTTATTGCAAAAAATAACTACATTAACTTTTAGTCAGGATAATTGTTTTTTATTTTAGTCAGAACTTACCTTTTACATTTGAAAAATCTAAATATTACGTTAACAAATTATATTTTCAAAAAGCTTTTGTAACTTAACCGATATTAAAATTTTTAGATTTAAAAAATATTAAAAGGTTTAATAGCAAACAATTTTTTTTTTTTTTTTTTTTTTTTTTTTTTAATTGTCCTCCCTTCACATCCCAGGACGCTAGACCTAGCCCGGAACCGTTTTACACATTACTTCAGGCTAGGCCTAGTGGGTCACGGCATTATCACTTAGCGAAAATGCCATTGGTGATTGGCGGGATTTGAACCCGGGCCTCCGAGATCGAAAGCCCGCGCTCTAACCACTATACCAGGCCGCTCCCCAATAGCAAACAATAACATTGGCTACTTTAACAAAGACACTGGGATTTAATTTTAACATTGGGATTTACTTGAACAAAAAGATCTTATAGCGACTGCCCGACATGCCTCAATAGTTACAGCATGTGTCCAAAGAGCGTTGGGCACTTCATGATGTGCCCAGTTTCGTTGGGCACATGCTGTAATTTTGATTAAAATAATCGAGTTACTCGATGTGCCCAGGCGCGCTGGGCACGTCATGAAGTGCCCAATTACAGCAAGTGACTACGACATATGTCTATATATCTATATATATGTGTGTCTGTAAGCACGATAGCGGCCGTAAAAAAAAAAAAATAGTCCGATCTTAATGAAATTTGGTACAGACATGTAAAGTAGTAATCCCTCGGACGAGTTCATAAACCAGCCTGATCGGACCACTGGAAGGGGGGGTAAAGGGGGATAGACTCCCCAAAAATGGGTTTTTTGAGTTTTTACATAGGAAAATAAAATTTATCGAATTTTTGTTAGCACCATTGAATTCAGCTCAAAAAAAAAAAAAAAAAAAAAAAAAAAACAAGCAATTTAGTATTTGAATCACTGCTATATGTCCATTGGTTACCGAGATTGAAAGTGGTAAATAGAGTATGTTGTCCCAATGTTAACCTTATGGGAAATAAGTAAAATTCTTATCTCGGTTATTTCTCAACATATCTTGATAAAACTTGGTAAATAGCTTCTTCTAGTTCAGATCTACTGGATATTGAATTAAAACTACCCAGTTTTAATAAACCTGTAATAGCAAACCTGCATACTCATTCCCCATGTTATTCTTATGGAGCTTACCAAAACATGTCAAATCTCGCTATGTTGGATTGAAATATGTTGTTTTGCATTTGAAATTCGCTGAGTATGCAGGTCTGCTGCAACGGGGGTATTTTATATATCTACGTGGAGACAGTTTTTGTGCTCAAGATTATTTATCTGCGAAAACCGTATAAAATTTCACAAAATACCATATCGTTTTACTGCAGGATATAAAACGCTGAATCAGTTGATAGTCATTTACTTCTATCCTTGTAATTGACAGAATTTGTTTCAACTAAAACTTTTTAGTGTTCAAATGTGGTGATTAATCTTTTAATGACGATAAGATGGGTCAAGATAAAACATTACTACGTAGGCTCGACTACTGGGCTGAGAAGCAACACTCGGGGGATCCATACCCTGGCAATATTCGCGTGTGAACAGCCAGATATTCGCCAATCGTCTTGTTACGATAGGAATATGGACGGATTTTATTATTATCGTTCGCTTAACAACTGCTCCGGAGTCCTTTCAACGAGCTACAAAATTCTTTTTTATTGAACAAATATTTACTATCCCTGCTTTTCGTGAACTCTTCACTTTAACCGTTTTCTATATGCACCTTTCGATTTCTAAGTAGACAGTGTAGGTAAAATTATGTGACGGTTATGGCAAAATTAATCTATGTACACGAGCAAGAGAAGTTTTTCGAATAGGTTTATTTTTTGCAATTTTAGACTTCTTCAAATAAAATATCATACGTTAGAGTCTAAAAATACAGAGGTTCTTGGAAGAAAGTTACCACACAGTTAGCCCATTCGTAAAATATACATTTAATCGTAATTCATTAATAGTTCTACTAGTAATAAGTACATGCCAAACCCAATATTTTATAGCATTTTTTCTGGACACACCAGCAAAAAAGTTTATGGCTTATTTAGTACGTAACAGAGGTACTTTTTATATCTATTTGGAGATACACCCAGAATCAATAGTTATTAATTCTTTTTGTTTTTAAGATTATATTTCTTTGTTGACATTGTACCAATACAAAATAAAGTATAATTTAATTACTTAGTAAATTAATTGTCGACTATAGGGTAAATACACGATCAATTTAATGTAATTGAAAGTAGATGAAATTATACATTAAGAAGTGATGTAAAACATAACAATCGTTGAAAGTGAAAACACAATTTTTTTAACTACACGGGCCAATCACAGATAGCTGATAGAAAACTCACAGAAACATTAATATTTCTCTGAAACAGTGAAAGCTTTGCTCGCATAGGATTTTATTTACAATAAGTAACGAAGAGAAGACTATATTTTACTTTATTTGTCTTATTACAGTAAAGATAAGTGTAAAATACTCGAATCTAGAAAATCTACTGTAAGGTACTTACGAGGATGTTCACTTAGGCCCAAGTCCTCACTGAGCAAATACGATTAGATAAGATCACAAAATTTCATCTAAACAGAAATATTGTAATATCAAAACAACGTAATGTTTTCGTCTGGAAGTATGAATTCTGAATATAAAAGGTAGAGTTGTCCATTCAACACTTTTTAAAAAATAAATAAGACCTTTCATAGTAAAGCTATTTATAAGTGGTATTAACTCAAATTGTGGCGGAACGCCAGGTTTCCCCTAATCTCGTGTTAATGTTCTGTGAACAAAAGGTTGACAAATAGTTTGTTGACTGCTCACAGGAAGAATTAAATGATTATATTTACATTGTTCGTAGCAATGATAGGCATACACCTCATTGGATTAGGAGTGACGTCTGTCATTTTGGGATATGAAAAGAAAAACATTTCACTACTTTTCTTTAGGAGATGTAGTTGCGATTTTTAGTCTCAATTATTCACATATTTTGAAAATTAATATATTATTAATCACTGATGTGTTGCTTAAGGTAAATTTGAAACTAAATTTGTCCGTATGACAGCTCAGCTTCACGTTTAGCTGGGTAAATTTTGTGGAATTTAAGCAACATTTTGATTTCATATTTTTGTTGTCTTGTCTCTGAATCACTCTTTTGACCATAAAAGGTATAAATTTACCTGAGTCTGCCGAAGTGATCCTATGGTATTCCTAAAGGATTACCGTTCCGGGAAATCAATAAGTCCTCATCTTCAAAGTGTAGTACAAGAACAAAAATATCACTCGCGAAAGGTCATCAGATTGATTAAAAACATTGAAACACGGAGACGATTACTTTTTAATATAAATACTGTAAGTAAGCCTGCACATTTAACCAAAGAGCTGGCCGCGTGTGCACCCTTGTTCGGGTTGCGGCCATGACTCATGAAAGTAAACGTATCCGTGTTTCGGCTGCATACAAACTCGCCAAGTTTTCTGAGACCATTTCCAACATACAAACTCGCCAACTTCCAAACAGGAATAAAACTAGGGCCGTAGCTCAGGCCGGCCACATACAAACTCGCCAACTTTCTGACCGCGTACATCTACCCTTTTCCTCCCCCGGCTACGGGTGACAATTATTTGCGTGCCCCCCCTTGCGTACAGAGCTCCGCTGCTGCACCTGAATTCAAGTCTGCATGCCAAAAAGATTTCGCTTAACGTTGCTACTAATAACGACGATGATGCATAAAAATGTGTTACCTTTAGTTTAGTTCAAGCAAAATAAAATACAACTTATAAACGTTCTAAGCTTCCGGGAACATGTTATGTTTGTTTTCAGAGTCATGGTAAAAAAACTTTTAAAACAATTAAATAGAATGATGAATACAGTATATCATATTTACAGTGAATTGCCGTAACCGTATTTTAAGGCACGTCAAAACTGCAACAGATGACTGGTTGTCGATTTCTGCAGCAGATTTGTTTTTGCAGCAGTGATCTTCTCTTGCAGTTTGTCCGTACCCATTTGGCGGGCGGACCACGTGTCAGTTAAAGGCTGTATTGTAAATCGAGGTTTACAGTACGATTAAATCTCAAATTTTTATATTGTGTTGTTAAGAAACTCGAATAATGACTCTCTACAGGAAAAGTTTCCCCGATGCTTGTAAGCAGAGTTGTTCTAAATTAAACACAAGGAATAGAATTTTTCAATTCGTAGATCATGTTTTCATATATAACTCAAAATATAAAGTGTACGAATTGTGCTAAAAATTGTTCGAAACTCGAGGCAAATACGTCATTGATTGATCATTGGAATAAGAATTACTGCAAAATTAATTGTAACATTGTTTTATTTTTTTTTGCAGCATTATAAAATACTCCAGTTGCAGCAGACCTGCATACTCAGCGAATTTCAAGTGCAAAACAACATATTTCAGTCCTACATAGCGAGATTTGACATGTTTTGGTAAGCTCCATAAGAATGAAATGAGGAATGATAAATGAGAAATGAGAAATATTTATTCCGTGTACATGCATTACATGTTTGGAGAGAGTCAACTTAACCTAAAAATCATACAGTATTCTGCAACAAACCATCCAAAGAAAATCAAACCACACTTCAAGAAAAATAGTTACTTACAGTGTCGAGCGGCAACTCAAAAAACTCATGGACAGTGTAAAGAGGATTGGCCAAAAGGAGTTCCCTCACCACATTTTGTAATTTTGATGTTGGTAGGTTCCGACCTGTACAAGACAATTTGTTCATGAGTTTAAGTCCAATGATGTGCTGACCTAACTGAGATTTCTTAAGTCTAACATAAGGTAGATTCAGGTTACCCCTCCCTCTTGTGTCGTGGTTGTGGATATCGCCCCTGAGGTCGAGAGCATCAAGCTTTCTTTTAGTGGCAAGAAGGCACTGCAAAATGAACAAGTTGTACACTGTTGAAAGGGATTCAGTGACAAAGATAGGCTTGCAATGGTCAAGATAACCTGCCCCCGCAACAATCCTTATCGCTTTCTTTTGAAGAAGCAGGACCCTCCCGACCCCAGTTGCAGTACCCCACAACCGAAGACCGTACAAAATTAAGCTCTGAAAAAAAGAAATGTAGGCTGTCCTTAACCATTCCTTGGGCACTAGGTCTCTTAGTCTTCTTAATACCCCCGTCGCAGCAAACCTGCGTACTCAGCGAATTTCTAAAGAATTAATTTTTATATGGGAGTTTATTCAATTATGTACAGGAAAATGTTTCAAACATTTTATGTAATTAATGCAAAAAGTATATTACATATAAATTCAAGAGCTTTAGATATAGGCTAAGGGAAATGATCATGGGAATCACATCGGTATCCATTCCAACAATATTCTTTTTGTTATTCTTATAATTATTAGCAGTGCTTGATTTGCGGCGGAACGCGGCGGAACGGCGTTCCGGGACCTCTTTCTGCCACAAGAGTCGATCTTGTAAATCTTAATCGGTCGGAGTATTTTTAGTAAGAAACGATCGCGTGCAATCGGACGGATAATTTTTCGTAAAATGCAACCACGTACAATCGGCTGGAGGATTTCGCCACGAGAGAGGATCGTGTGTAATCGGGGAGTATTTGTCGTATAAAGAGACAATTGCGTGTAATCGGCTGGAGAATTTTCCGCCAATGACGATTACGTATGAACGGCCGGAGAATTTTGACGCTAAAGAAGATCGCGTAAGATCGGCCGGAGAATCTTCCGCTAAAGACGATCGCATATGAACGGCTGGAGAATTTTGACACTTAAGTCGATCGTGTAAGATCGGCCGGAGAATTTGCTGCAAAAGACGATAACGTATCAAAAACAACGCAACGTATCGGATTATTTTTCGGAAGAGACGATCGCATGAACTCGACCGATCTTTTACTGAAATTACGCACGGAGTTTCGGCCTGAAATTAGCGCACTTTTGTGTTGTCTTGAGCTAAGCCGAATGTTGAAAACGCTAAAAAGACCTGATACTCGCACAAGGCATCATAAAAAATCTAGAATTTCTTTAGACTATTTATTTTTTGGTAAAATAATGCTTTGTTAGTTTTTAACTTACTTATTCAAAAAATGGAGTTAGATAAAATGTAGCTTTTTAAATCGACCTAAGTATTCTACAAGTACTTTTAAGAAGTACTTATAAGTACTTCTAAGGTACAAGTCTATATTACTAATTCTGTAAGCGATTTTTTTTAATCAAAATTGTGAGAGTTTGACAGCTCGCAGGATGATGGGAGATGGCTCAAATGAAAGGTCTCGGCTCCAGGGGGTCCGGAAAAATATCAGATTATGTCCAAATATACCAGAAAATGAGAAATAACGAAAAATATCATCCATTTAAAATGCATTGGGATTGAAAAACGTCTGCTTTGTTTACATTAAACATGTGGTGCTAATGCTTGATTCAAAGCCATAGTGGGATTTTTTTTTCAAAATGCAGCTAACTATGCACGTTCAATGTACTGTAACAAAAAATATTTTAAATTTAAGATTTTCTGATTTTATAATAATAAAGGGTTTGAGTTTTTCATAACTTAAAATCATAAAAAGTTAGTACTTTTGTTTAGTTTATGTTATAACGATGCAAATTTAATACAAAATGATATATATATATATATATATATATATATATATATATATATAATTACGTAGGGGAAATATTTGCGCCAAAATTGTGGGCGTTTGGAAGGTCGCAGGATGATGGGTGGGGGCTGAAATTGAAGGTCTCCCATCCCAGGGCCTCGGGGAAAATAATGAAATTGCTTTAAGCTTACTATAAAATGAGAAATAACGTAAAATAGCTGTCATTTAAAAACCATTGGCATGTTAAAAGGTCTGCTTTGTTTACTTGAAACCAAATGCTAGATATAGGCCCTAATCATAATTTCGTGGATCCAAAAGCCTATTTTCTAAGAAGGTATTTTGTACTAAAGTAAAGAAGGATTATGCTTAGGGGCTATTAGCCCCTTCAAGCCTCTAGTATTAATTATTCACATAGACAAATAATACTACTTTGTTGGAAGGAAGAATGATAGGGGGGGGGGTTATTAATGAAACTAGCAATTACAGTTCCGGTACCTCAATTTTTACAAATCAAGCACTGATTATTAGTCTAATATTCTTTTATAAGTGTATGCTTGTTATAGTACAAAAATGTAAGCAAACATACAATCAATGATTTAAAAGCAGCCAAAATAAAAACAAATAAAATAGTCACATGAAAAAATTGAATCCAAACATATGATTTATCTTAACATTTAAATAAACTTGTTGCAGCAAACTTGCATGCTCAATTAATTTATAAAGGATTTATTTTTTATATGTGGGCATATTCTACATAAGTTAGGGAAGTTGTTGTTTTGAATATTTTGTGTAAATGTTAATCTAAATTAAGTAAATGTTATCATTCATGATCTTATTTCTCAATAATTATTCATATTCTGATAATTTTTAATAAATTTACTTGTTATAGTATATAAATGTCAGCAAACGTATTATCAATCCAAGAAATAAAATCAAATCAAACCATCACATGAACAAATTAAATTTAATCATGTGGTTTGTTTTATTATTTTTTTAAATCCCATTTTAGGGAAATTGAATGAAAACTTAGGGAATTTCATACCAGAATTTGAACAGTTGATGTCCCTTCAGGGAAAAACAAAAGACAATGTACAGCATTTTGCAGATCCGATATCTCAGTAACCGATTGATGTAGAGTAATAATTCAAAATGCTATATTGTTTATTTTTAAAGCTGAATTCAATTTTGACCATTAAATTTACATCAAATTAATAGAAATATGTCAAATCTTGAAAATAAATTTTATTTAGTAAAAAAAAACCGCCTTAGAGTATACCGATCTTGCTGGTTTTCGAACTTAAAGTCATGAATATCGCTATAAATGTTTGTTCCACATTTCATCAAGATCGGACTTTTTTTACGAGAGTTATCGTGCCTACGGACACACACACACACACACACACACACACACACACACACATATATATATATATATATATATATATATATATATATATATATACATATATACCAAAATGAACGAACGTTGTTTTTGGGCTCTAGGGACCTCAAAACGAAAAAATAACATGGTCCCGGGCTTAAGTCTCACCATGCCGCCTACGGTAATAGCTACTTCCCTATAGGGGGAAATTCGCTAAAAGGAACACAACTCTTGATAAGCGGCTGCACAAGTAAGATACATGACAGTTCCAGTCTAGCTTAGGGTCTAGGTAAAGGCCTAAAAGTTTAACATTGCTTGTTTCATTTTCAATATGTTTTAAAGTGAAAATAATGGACTGAGTTTTACTCTCATTGAGCCGGAAAAAATTAGCTCGGAACCAAACCGAGGCAATCCCAAGAGATTCACTCAATTGATCATTGAGACTGATAAGCTCCTTAGAAGAACTTACAATAGTAGTGTCATCAGCGTAACAAATGACGGTAGGTCCACCTTCAAAATTTTGAATCAGGTCATTTATCATCACATTAAATAGAAAGGGGCCCAACACAGACCCCTGAGGGACCCCATGAGTTATTTGCCTGGGGTTTGATGACTGACCGTTTAACACAGTCTGCTCGCGCCCGCTCAAGTACGACTCCATGAGTTTGAGAGTCAAGTGTTGTACCCCATAAAATTTCAACTTTGATAGCAGAATTTGGTGGTCGACCGTGTCGAAGGCCCTACTTAGGTCACATGAAGTGGCCCCAGTAAGACCTCCAACCTCATAACCATTCAAAGCTGCCTTAACAATCTTGTCTAAGGCGTCGATAGTCGACAACCCAGCCCGAAAGCCGTACTGGTCGGAGGCAAACAGACCATGAGATTCAAAGTAACAGTACATCTGGTCTTTAACGACACATTCAAAAAGTTTTGTAAGCACAGGTAGAATGGAATAGGCCGAAAATTTTCAGGACTGTCACAGCTCGCTTTCTTATGGACTGGGATTACTTTAGCTAGCTTTAAGCATTTGGGAAAAACACCTTCAGAGACAAAGATTAAGGCAATAAGTATAATTTATTTTTGGTAAAAAAAACAACCGACTTCAAACGCTCTAAAAAGTATGAAATAATTTTATTTTATAAGTCAAATTTCGTAATATCCAAGCTCACGTATTTCAAGTCGGCGCGGCTCTATATTGCATCTTAGTTATGTATCTTCTTGGCAGAATAGCTCGAAGTTTTAATAACATTTGAAGAATGTATTTGTTGTATGGCTTACCGGTACTTGAATGTAACATTAAAATAAAAATTGTGTGTTAATTTCATATAAATAAGAGAGGAGAGTTTTAAATTTAGACTAGAGAATTTACTTGTGGGTCTTGGGTCTACAATACTGTAAAATTTGTATTTTAAATCAAAATGTTCGAGTTGACGACTGAAATTTTATCCCGCAATTATTATAATTGAGATCAAACTGAGATATTTAATCACTACTCACAGTTGAGTGTTTCATATATTGATAGAGCCGCGCCGACTTGAAATACGTGAGCTTGGATATTACGAAATTTGACTTATAAAATAAAATTATTTCATACTTTTTAGAGCGTTTGAAGTCGGTTGTTTTTTTTACCAAAAATAAATTATTTCATACTTTTTAGTGGACGTTTTTGTCTTCTATGTTTGATTTAGATTTATTCAATAATAGTTGTAGGATACCATTAATACTCCACTCCAGTTCATTTCGCTGATGACTCAATCACTTAATAGATTTCTAAACTGTACTACTGTATTTGCTGAACTCATTTTTTGGACAGGTTAGAACAGTCTCTTGTACAGCGAAGTCTCAGGTAAATGACAATGTATATAGTACACATTATAATTTGTTATAGTCTCCACGTCTCCAGCTATTTATTACTTATGCGCTATGCATATGGCCACATGTTTGTAAACATCTCATTTTATAAGGGATTTTAAAAGCCTATACATGTGCTTTACAGATCAGTCCTATATGGGCCAAATACATTACTGGCAAATTTTCAGCTTAATAGGTTCGTAATTTTCACATTTGACGTACATTCAAATCCATATTTACATTGTAAAACAATATTTAAATGTTCACAGCATTTCACTACTGTACTGTGAGCAAAAAAATATTTAAACAGTTAGTTGTTCTATATAACATAGATAAGCCACCAGACATTTAAAGATTTTGAGGGTGTAAAATTGTCTGACACCGAGTATGTTCCAGTTCTTCAACATTGGCCGTTTAAGAGATATTAATGTATAGTCAATTTTTTTGTTAGCTCGAAACAGCTGATCTTGATCCTGCTCAATGCAAAATATTTTCAGATGTATTTTTTTTATTTTGTGTCTTTCTACGCCAGTGGCATTTTTTAACTGTATTTTAAGAACTGGAATAGATTGCCTCTGTGCTTAGCTCAATCTATTTATTAGTTTTTGCGCGTTTCTATCCTAAAGACACAAACAGATATATCAGACAAAGTTTACTATATAATGTATTTACGCTTTTTTGCTTTACAAACTCACGACCACAACATTGCAATTTTGGGAGAATACTCAAAACAATTTTTAAAGCAGATAAACTAAACATTAAAAACCTTATCCCTTCACCACAGCCTTGGAACATTTCTGAAATTCTGATACGCGGCGGTCATATTATGAATTATCTCACGTGCACAATTACAATCTTCTATTTAACCCTCGAATTTGGCGACAGATTTTCTCGGACAGTTTACTGTAGAGGTTTTTATTACAAGATAACCATGTGCTTGGCACCTGGAAAATGGAAAATGAGTTAATTTAAGTACATTTGCAAAACTGTCCAGGGGCTCACTCATAAGATCGATCTTGTCTCGAATTACGATGCTTGCACGTTAGCACTATAAGTTGTCCAATAAGATATATAAAAATAATGTTTCGCATGTTTCAACCTGTGAAACACGAACTCACAATGACCAATGACTTGCAAAGCCTGTTGGGGATTTTTTCAGTGGAAACTGCAAGAGCGCTCACATATGACATGTCACAAAAATTCCTCTTTGTACGACGATGACATTATTTTTTATGGCCATTTAAAATTAACTGGTGTGCTATAGAAGCAATCTATGATGGGCTTAAGTTATGTAGGTATGTTCTTTCACAAGATCCAAGTTTCCGATGTATTTCTGAGGTATTCCTAGGCTACACTAAAACGTTAAGATTTAGACTTGCTCTTCTTCATTCATGTTTTTTGGTTTACACTATTTTTTATTTAAGTAATAATAATCATAATGGAATTGACTGTGTTTGAATCTACATTTAATTAATTCATAACCTAGAAGACAAACTGTTTTGACATTATATAAACATGAAGCAGCTGATTATTTGCTCTATAATTATAAATTTAATTTGAAGGATGTAACAGCTGTAATAAAATAAACCTGACTTATCCCTGTTCACCTTAGCTTTGTTTTGTAAACAACAAGTATTTGAAAATGTTGAATATTTGAGGTTTTTTTGGACTTTTCTCCTAAATAAGTATTTCAATGAAACAAAATGTTATATATGGGACCTACGGGAAACCATTCCGGTTATTTTGGTAGTAGAATCACGTTGATTGGTAAAAGTATCGCAGAGAAATCGGTGAACATCCCTAGAAAAAAAAAAAAAAAAACATCTCCCAAGACGAATTGAGAACCTCCTCCTTTTGTTGGTGGGGGAAGTCGGTTAAAAAGGAACTACAATACTACAAAATACATGCTTGACAAGATTGACAGATACCTCGTATATATCCTTGCACGGCGAGTTGTTTAGCTTTTGAACAATGGACACCACACTTTCACAGGTAGCCAAATTGAGTTCAAACTGCGAGCAGAAGGTCTTCTCTCAAGGAGATTGAGGGCAGAAACATTAGTTGTATCAATGACGTCCCTGGTCTGCTGTACGGAGTCGACAAAAAATGAATTGAAGTACTCAGCCGACACAGATGAAATAGGCTTGTGAGTTGGTGGGACACCCTCCTCTCGGATCACTCTCCAAGCTGCAGAACAGCGGTTTGATGAAGACTCGATAAAATGAGCATTTCTCTCCAGTCTGGCTTGCTTCAACTTTTGTGTATATTCTTTCTTGAGGGATTTATAACGTTGCTCCATTTCAGGAGACCTGGCTTCCCTGAATAAATCATAAGCCAGATTAACCCACATCTTGAGAGTTACCAACTCCTGGTTCTTCCAGTCAGGTAAAATATGGTTAGCAGTTCCTGCATGATTTGTTTTCTTATGTTTTGTCGGGAAACACTCAAAATAAATCATCATAAAAGTGTTGAAGAATCTGCGGAAAGTCTCTTCCGCACCTCCACAGTCAATAATAAAGTCCCAGTTGAGGTTACTTAGTGTGATTTTAAAGTTATCCCTTTTGCTAGTTGTGATTGGCCTATACACAGGAGTAATTTGTTTCTCAATATTTACTGATGGCTTAGTCCTGTTATTTAAGGACCTCTGACATATCACTTCAAGACTAACCGCATCATGGTCACTAATAGCGAGCTTTCTTACCTCTGAGAAAGAAGAGTCTTTGCTTAGGTCAGTAGCTACGTTATCGAGACAAGAGAGACCCATAGTAGGCTCCCAGACTGTACAGTACAAATTCAGGGATTTCAAGAGGTTGATAAAGTTCTCAGAGTGTTTATCAGCCTTCGTAACATCTACGTTCAAATCACCCAGGACAAGATGATTTTTGGTCCTACGATGTTCAAGGGAAAAAACCAGTCCTTCAAGGCTATCAAGGAATTGGTCAATATTCCCATTCGGGGATCGATATGCTCCTATATCTATAATACTCACATCTGTCATATGAAGACAAATAAATTCATGATCCAGTTCCATACAAAACTCACTAACGTCAATTTTCTTAACCAGATCCGCAACCTCATTTGCGGCATAAAGCACTACACCCCCCCCGCTTAACTCAGTTCGGCAGAACGCAGTAACGGCACTGTAGCCATTGAGGTTAAGCACACCTAGTTCATCGCTAGATTACCAATGTTCAGAAAAACATAGAATCTTATATTGCTTTCAGCAAGGGACATTTCTAATTCAAGTGTCTTATTGCTTAAACATTGAACGTTTAAGAAGAGCAACATAACGGATAAAACCTGCAGAGGCCCAATAGGCCTAACATTATTACGGGGGTTGGAAATCACAGGGCCTAAACCCATAGGTTGCCCCATGTTTGGTTGACAGTCAGTTACTTAGGGTGTCCTAAAAAAGAACGATTGTAAACAGAATTGTTGTTCCTTCTGTACACGAATTCCCTAACAAGAGAATCAGTCGGCCAGAAATCTGCCTTCAACACACACTTGGCAAATCTCTTCGGTACAGACACTTTAAACGATGCACAATATGAGTTAGGCCTGGATTTAGAGTTAAGTTTTTCACAAATGACATCAGTCATACCATTTTATTCTAAATAACCTTTAACATTATTTTCTGTCACATCAGGGCCCAGTCTCGACACAAACAAAGCTAGCTTCTGTTCCACTGTTTTCAGTCCGTGAGATTGATTCGAGTCTACCTTTTTCGTACCAATTAAGGGTTTGACTAGGTTAGATTTCTTGTTTGTTGACGGCAATATAACCTTACTAGCGTAAGTAGGTTTGTTTACATTTTGAGAAGCAGAAGAGCTACTCGGCAGAGAGGTTGGTTTCTTATTCCTCTCAGATTGAGAGAGACCATTAGAGAAAGTCTGTGAGGTAAGGTCAGAGACCTCCAAGTTAATATTTGACTGCTCCCTTCCCACTGGTTTTGTACTCTCGACTTTATCAGTCCTTGACAGAAACAATTTACTGGGGCTTGCAGACAACTGTGTTTGTTGGTTTACATGCAAATCAACTCTTCCGGTATATCAGTGACATGGTCAACTTTAGCATCAAATATACTTTTAATTTTATTTTTGAAAAGTAGTTATTGTCAATAATCAGTTTGTTAACCACTGTCAAGAGTTTATTTACCGTGACATTCAGATTTAACAGAAAATACATTACGTACCTTTGTGAGGTTAGATTCACACTGTCCACAAAACCACTTGTTTTTCACTCCAAGAACACTACTTAGTTGGTATTCTTCATCTGTAACTACAGCGCAATTACTATGGTACCATTTACGACACCCACGTCACAGAAAATTGCTTTTTCATTATCTGCTTCATTAAAACAGGCACCACAAATTGTATCGGTCGCTTCGTCTTGCATGATCAAACCCGACCTACTCAACAAAATAACGTGGGGAATGAGTGTGCAGGTTTCCTGCTATAAGTATATTAAAACTGGATGTTTTTAATTCATTATGTAGTAGATCTGAACTAGAAGAAGCTATTTACCAAGTTTTATCAGGATATGTTGAGAAATAACTGAGATATAGAATTTTACTTATTTCCCATAAGGTTAACATTGGGACAACGTACTGTGTTTACCACTTTCAATATCTCGGTATCCAATTGACATAGAGGAGTGATTCAAAATACTAAATTGTTTGTTTTTACTTTCTCCCCCCTATACTTAGTATATGGAGAAAGTATTGTTTTCGTCAAAATTTTCGAATTTGAGTTGTTAGTGGATATATTCGTTTTAGTGCTCCCTGAATCCAAAAAAGTGGTTTTCGGCGTGGTATCTGTCTGTCTGTCCGTGTGTGTGTGTGTGTGTGTGTGTGTGTGTGTGTGTGTGTGTGTGTGTGTGTGTGTGTGTGTGTGTGTGTGTGTGTGTGTGTGTGTGTGTGTGTGTGTGTGTGTGTGTGTGTGTGTGGATGTATGTATGTATGTGTGGATGTAAACAAGCTAGAGACGACACCAGTGGTCCGATTTTCATGAAATTTGGCATGTAGGTATAAAGCCGTGGTATCTCCAGGTGTATTTTTCATTTTTTTGAATTTTTGATTTTTAAGGGTATTTACCCCATAAAAACCCATAAAAAATTACAAAACTCCAAATTTCTTAAAAATGGCTATTACGATTTTGATAAACATTTCATGGTTCTTAGTGCTTAATATGACAAACAAAATGACACCACCCGCATGTCTGTAAAAATTCAGGTTCAGATGTTATGGGGGTTTAAGTGTTAAAAAATTCATGTTTTCCAAATTTCACAAAATCTGCAACTTCCAAAGATAATATACTTGCAGCCATTAAATTTGACTTAAAAAACTAAATAATTCAGTATTTTGAATCATTAGTTTACGTCAACTGGTTGCGGAGATAATTGATATTTCAGTTTGGCGGTAAACGCATTACGTTGTCCAATTTTATTCTTATGGAAAATATTTAAAAACCGATATCTTCGTTATTTACTAACCGAATTTGATATAATTTAGTATGCATTTGTGTGATGATTTTTTACTTCACTTAATAAGTTTTCTGGTTTTAAATGACTTTTTATATGAACTTTTCTGAATAAAAACATGGTCCTTTAGAACAAATTGTCAGAAATTTCCATGTTTTTATTTGGAAAAATTAAAATTTCTCCGTTATTAGTAGTCCGATCATCATAATCTTAATATCAGCGTTAATTGGATTAAATTTCACAACTTTTTTTGTCATTTGTATAATTTTTCTAAAATTTACGGTTTTTAAGAAATTTAGCTTTGAAAACAAAAAACCGTCGCCATTTTGAAATGGTAAAAGTAGAAATTTGATACTACATAAAAACATAGGTCTTAATAGTGGTCATCCATGTACCAAGTTTGAAGTTTATACGTTAAGAGGTTCATGAGATATGATTAAATATGTAAAAATCACAAAAAGACACAGACGGAAAACGAAGCACTTTTGGACCTATGTTTATATGAACTTTTTTTCTTATTTTTACCTGTACTATCATATACTAAAATATTTTACCATAATTTCGGGACACCCTATATATAGAAATTTGAACGAATAGTGTTTTTGACTTCTGGGGGCACCAAAAAGAAATGTTATAGTGGTCCCGGGTTTAGGTCTTACCATGAGTCCTACGGTAATAGCTTCTTCCCTATAGGGGAAATTCGCTAAAAGGATTTCTACTGCCGCGCGGTCGCTTCGCCGATCACCCTCATTCGATAATTAAGGTATACATTAGTGCTTCTAATTTGTTCCATTTCAAAGAATGAAACTTGAACAAAACTCGATGTTCAATAAAACTTTTGTACTATGTGGTCGCTGGATAGAAAGTTTATCAGCCAATGGTTTTGTTAACAGGATTTCTAGAGCTTATAATAGCCACTACGGACAAAAACCGAGCGAGCAGCAGCTATCGAGGTTTTATATTTACATCTTTCGGCTTGCCCACTCTAACGTACAATGATACATGTTTTGCAAGCCATTGTGTGCAACAGGCTTATTGCAATCTTAACCCACCACCCGCCACTGCAACCACATCGGGTCATATACGATATCGATGGTTGGGGTTTTACGACGTTTCAGTTATTTCAGGAAAGTTCAAAACCTCGACAACCTAGCTTTTATGTCAGGCTTCAGCGAATTTACTCCCCCAAATAATTTTCGCCCGATTATGAATGCTTCTTTGTTGTGGAGTGTATGATTTCATGTCATATGATTGTAACATCTTATCGATAATCCCATTTCAGTGAAAAGTGAGGCGGGAAAACTTTCGGTTCTCATTTGATTACTCATTGTTACTAATGAGGAATAGAAAAGTTAATAGTATTGAAGTGGGGAGTAATAGGGGCCAGTGGGTGGAGGCCCTATTCTTTCGTGTTCTCTACGATTATTACGAGCCCCCTAGTAAATGTACAAATAAAATATAAATAAATGTACAAATAAAATATAGCAGTATAAATAGCAGGTTTTCATTATTTTTACATTTTTCCCATGGATGAGTGCATATACATTTTTTAATACAAAGAGATAAGTCATCATAGATAAAGTTATTCTAATATAATGTACGTAATGTCCGAACAAATAACAGGCAGGCCTATTATTACTTTTGAATTATTTTAACTTTTCCATTTGCTTCTAGTGCTTAAGGTACATCATAACTACCTATAGAAAAGGTAATTTAAACAGAAGTGAAAGGATATGTTAAAATAATTAAATAGTAATAACAAATCCTTCACAGGTTAATACAATACTAAGCCGTTATTATGTAGTCGTTGAGTGTACGTTTTTAAGGGAAGCCGACTTGAATGCTAGTGCATACCTGGATGTGCTACGCAGGGGACCCCGCAAATAATTATTGTCACCTGGGGAGGAGAACGGGGAGAGGCTCTCTACCTGTGGACAGAATGTTGGCGAGTTTGTATGAGGCCGGCCTGAGCCCTGACCCTAGTTTTATACCTTTTTGGAAATTGGCGAGTTTGTATATTAGAAACAACCCTAAAAATGTTGGCGAGTTTGTACGTACCCCGTGTTTCAATGTTAATCAATCTGACGACCTTTCGCGAGTGATATTTTTGTTCTTGTACTATGTCCTGAAAATGAGGACTTTTTGATTCCTCGAAACGCGTAACCCTTTAGCAATGCCATAGGATCACTTCGGCAGACTCAGGTAAATTTATACCTTTTATGGTAACATAATTGTAATTATAAAGTACGGAAATTGTTTTTATTTTGATTTATATTTGCTAATGAAAGTGTAACTATAAATTTTAAAATTTTATTCTTAAATGAAGCAATCAGTATTTTAACATGATATCGTCCACTGATTTTTAATTAATATTGATATTAAAATTCAGATAAATTCATATATATGCAAAAATAGAGGAAAATAAATATCTTATCAAGGTTGATATTAAATTAGCATTCATTAAAAAAATCAAGATTAAACAATATCTAATTTAGTAATCGCTACAATTCGACGTTGGATAGAAAAACCAGTTGCTTGAAATTATTGATTAGATTTATTTACTTTTATGAAATATTAAGGATCCTAAAATATGTAACGCACGGTCTTCAGAAAATATAAATTTTCACTGTTTTTTTAATTCCGTATGAAATATGTTCAGTTTGCTAACAGATTAAAGAGACATTTACAATGAAGTTTTACCAACGGAAATTTTCTTTTATCTCCTTAGCCTAAAAAAGCGATAAGTTCTGCGCGTAATATTTCGGTTACTGATAACAAACTTGGGTATAGATAACTAAAGTTAATTTTTATAGTTGATTATTATGAGCCTAAGGGGAATAATACGATTTTGTATATTTAATAGACTTTAATTACATGCGATTTTTAAACATGTTGTATTTTAATATAGATCACATCACTTACCCTTACCACAAAAAGCATTTACGAGTAATGTAAACATACTTAAGATTTAGCCTACTATCGGTGACCCTACATTGTTTACAGATTTTTAATTGTTCAAGTGTTGTTTTTAATTGTTGTCATGTTATTATGCTATATTACCAATAACTACTGAATATTACTTGTATTTAATTTGTTTCATGACATTTTTACCACCGTCCTTTTTAACTCAGAATTATAGATTATTGTTTAAAATAGCTTATCGTTTAAAATTTTCAGAATATTTACGTTGTACAGAACATAATATTTAAGTATAATACGAGGGCTATAATTAAGAGATTGTACGATAAACATTGAAATAATAATAATCCAACAGCATCAAGAACAATAAACACTTAGCCCGAATGTGCTTGCCAAAAACAAATCTTTTAGATAACTAACCTGGCAATATGCCTTTTTCAACACATGTCTCTTACAATCATTCCACCACTTCTAAATGGTTTTTTACCAGCAGCAATACCACAATAATAATAATAATAATAATAATAATAATAATAATAATAATAATAATAATAATAATAATTTTTTTTTTTTTTTTTTTTTTTTTTTTTTGGGTAGGAGGTGGAATGCATTTACGCACACTGAGGGGCTCATTGTCCCCTCAGTAGTGTCGGACTCCCACGAGCTCGATGTCCCGTGAACTACCGACTAAACCACCTCCCTCGGCACCGAGGACACTAACCTGGAACTGTTTCACACATTACTTCGGGCTAGGCCTTTGATATTACGCCACTAGGGCAACCTCTTTGGGGAAAAGCTGAGAATTAAGGCCGATCGAGGTCGACCTTTTTCGCCCGAAGAATGGCCTGGACGTAGTGCTGGACACAGTTCCAGTTGCCCTCTCCCTGGAGCATAGCTCCGACGATGTTGTTTGGGCTGACGACCACGCCGATCTCAGATGAAAGCGAGGCTCGGCGGACGTGCCAACGGTCGCACTGAAAGAAAGTGTGCTCGGACGTGTCTGGGATGCCGGGGCAATACAGACAGTCCGGGCTGGCGACTTTGCCCATCCGGTGCAGATAGGCTCGGAAGTACCCGTGCCCAGAAAGAAACTGGGTCACGTAGTAATCGACCTCGCCGTGCTGCCGTTCCACCCATGGTCGGACGGAAGGTATGAGCTGGAAGGTCCAACGTCCCCTCAGCTCGGCTTCCCAGTCGCGCTGCCAAGAGTCGAAGCTGCGATCGCGCTCTTCCCTGGCAGCTGTTTCCCGGCCCACTTCAGGCCTCCTCCGGTAAATCGCCTGCCTCTCCCTCGCGAGGAAGAGGACGGGAATGACTCCGGCGATCACCATCACAGCAGGCTCGGAGACTGTGCGGTAGGCCGAAGCGACCCGCAGAGCTCCTCGGCGCTGGACTCGGGCAAGCCGGTCTCGGTAGACTCGCTTCTCGAGTGCGTGAGCCCATACCTCCGCCCCGTACAGCAAGACTGACTGGACGGCAGTCATGAGCAGACGGCGCTTGCAGGAACGAGGACCGCCGACATTGGGCATAAGCCTACCAAGGGCAGCGACACCCTTAGCGGCTTTGTCGGCGGCGCGCTGGATCTGCTCGCCGAAAGACAGTCTGCTGTCGACCATGACTCCCAGGTACTTTGCAGCAGGCTTAGTCTCGAGTGTGACGTCACCTATCTGCACCGGGAACACGGTGTTTATCCTCTTTTTGGTGAGGACGACGATCTCCGTCTTACTGACAGCCAGGGACAAGCCGTGGTCTCGCATCCACCCGTTGACCTTGGCCATTACTACGCTGAGCCTCAGTTTTGCCTGCTCGACGTTCCTCGCAGCGATCAAGGCAGCGACGTCGTCAGCATAGCCAACGAGGCGGGTCTCATCGGGCATGTCTAGCCTCAGCAAGCTGTCGTAAGACACGTTCCAGAGATCTGGTCCGAGGATGGACCCCTGCGCAGCCCCGGAAGTGATGGGAATGCGCCGCTGACCTTCGGTCGTGTCGTACAACAGAACGCGGTCTGACAAGTAAGCCTCGATCATACGCAGGAGGTAGGAGGGAACTTGGAACGTATGCTCAAGCGCCCACAGCATATCGCTCCACCTGGCGGAGTTGAAAGCGTTCTTCACGTCGAGCGTGACGAGAAGGACCACGCGGCGCGACCAGTGGTTGTGGTCCTCCGCCCTCCGCACTGCCTCAACTACCTCCTGGATAGCGTCGATGGTAGAGCGACCGGATCTGAAGCCGTACTGCTGCGGGGACAAGTTCCCCGCAGAGACGATGGCCTCGGTCAGCCTGACGCGCAAAAGCTTTTCCAGCACTTTCCCGGCCGTGTCGAGCATACACAGGGGTCGGAAAGAAGAAGGGGTCCCCGGTGTACTCTTCGCCTTGGGGATAAGAACAAGGCGGGCTACCTTCCACGAAGAAAAGAAAACGCCTTCCGCCAGACACGCGTTGAACATATCGAACAGAAGTCTTGGATTAACCTCCGCAGCGAGCTTGAGCACCTCCGCCGGAATGCCATCGGGCCCGGGCGCTCTTCTGGGTCGCAGGGATCGGACGGCGGCGGTGAGTTCCTCTTCCCGGAAAACTGGGAAGGCGCCTACCTCTCCGAATTCCCTGACTGGCCGAACTGGGTGGCTGGGAAACAGTGTATCGACGACGACGGCCATGGCTTGTGGTTCCATGACCGCAGGTGGTGAGCGAGCCCCTAGCTTCTGGGTTACAAGTTTGTAGCCCATCCCCCAGGGGTCGTTGTCGATATCCTGACACAGCTGCTTCCAGCACCTGACTTTACTCCGGTTGATGGCACCGCGGAGCTCTCGGCGGGCCGCTCTGTGCTCAGCCGATCTGGCATTTGCATCAGGGCGGTTCCTGGCTCGCTGCGCAGCTCGTCGGAGACCAAGGCATCTCCTCCGGAGTTCCGCGATTTCAGGCGTCCACCAGTAAACCGGCTTCTTCCTGTGGCGGCGGGAAACTCCGGGCATCGACTGCTCACACGCGGTCGCGATGAGACGCATTGTCGATGCTGCCAGATCTTCGGCACCTGTGAAATTCACAATGCTCTGGTCTTTGATTACTTCTTTAAAAGTGTCTTTGCTCAGACGACTGGTGTTCCAGCGTCGAGCCAGAGGAGCAGGTTCAGCGCGCAAGCGCGCACCCTCGGGAAGGACCTTGAAGAGGATCCCCTGGTGGTCGCTAGAGGAATACTCCTCGCAGACACGCCAGTCGGAGATCCGCTGGACAATCCCTTCAGAGGCAAGGGATATGTCAGGGATCGTCTCTCTGCACCCCGGACGGCGAAAGGTGGAAATGCCGCCTGTATTAAGGATACAGAGGCCCGATCTGGCAGCCGACTCGAGGACGTAACGACCTCGAGTGTCGGTCCGCGGGGAACCCCATTCCACGGCTTTTGCGTTAAAATCGCCACCGACTATGACCCCGCCAGAGATTTTCATGATCTCATCCTCAATGGAATCGACCATGTGGCGGTAGTCTCCGATCGGTTGGTTTGGCGTGAGGTAACAGGAGAAGACGGTGAAACCCCTGCTCCTCACCCAAACGAAGCCGTTGCCCGATCCGGAATCGAGAACAGGCACCTTCCCGAGGTCCAAGATCCATATTGCCGCAGTGCCGGAGGGATCCGAGAACCACTGCGCGGAGCGTCGGTTCTGGTACTGCTCACTGAGAAGCAGTAGGTCAGCACCCTGCTCCGTGGCGAATTGGAACAGCAAGTCGTTTGCTGTCCTGCTCCTCTGCATATTAAGTTGCAGAACACTGATCATTTCTGTTGTTTCTGGCGAAGCTCCTGGATGGCCCGCCTGTACTGCCCGCAACGACCAGACCCAGCGGAATGCTTGACCTGGTCGCCCTTCAAGCCGGCTTCTGTACACAGGACACAGGACAACACTGCATTGCACGCGCTGGCCCTGTGGTCCTGGCCGCCGCACTTGAAGCAGAGCTTGCTTCTATCGGGTCCAGGGCAGCGATTAGCTACGTGACCGAACCCCAGACATTTAAAACATCTGGATGCCACGAGCTTCTCGCGCACCCGACAGCTCACATACCAGACTTTGAGGTGGCCCTTCTCCAGGAGCTTCGCGGCAGCTCTGGCTCCCAGCGTCAGGATCGCCACCTTCTGTCCCCGAGCATTCGCCTTTGAGAGGAAGGTTTTTACCTCGACGGATTCTCCGAGAACGGCTTTGACGGCAGCGGTCACTTCCGCCTCGGTCGTCAGCTCGTCGAGGTCTCGCACCTCCAGCGTCGTCTTTGGTTCGAGAACGCGGACGGTTGCGTTCGCTCCCAGAAGAGTCCTCAAGTCCTCGCTGAAAGCGGACTTGCATTTGGAGGCGTCCCCGAGTTCGACCAGAAGATCGCCGGCTCGAGTCTTTCTCATGCCCTTGATGACGGCGCCCTTCTCATCGGGCTTCGCTTTGCTGCGAATTTCGCCCAGCACGTCGGCGTAAGATTTCCCCTCCGACGGCTTGATGAGAAGAGCGTCCGGCCGCTGCTTGCGGGGCCTCTTCTTTGGCGCCTTCTTCTTCTCTTGTCCGCCGGGCTGGCTTCCAGGCTCCTGGGGAGGGTCTCTCTTCTTCCGACGTTTCCTAACGACGTCCGTCCATTTTTCGGGGTCCGATGTCTCCCCTGGACCGTCACCTCTCGGTTTCTTCTCAGCCTCCGGTTGGGCGGGGCTGGAAGCAGCCCGCTTCCCACCGGCCGGCTGAGCCTTCACCCGCAGTGATGGGGTCGTCTGCGTCGACGCAGTCACCGACTCACATGACTGCCACGACCTCCTCAGCTGGATTATGTGGTGAAGGCTGGCCTCCAATTGGACGATGCCATCCTTCACATCCTGACTGATGTTCTTCTGCCGGGTGGTCGCGGCCTTCATCACAGCGAGGGTGTCGAAGCACTTTTTGATGTGCTCCTCCTCCTGCTGCCTGGCGAGCGCGATGACCGCCTCGAAGGGAGACGACCCGTCATCCATCCGCTCATTTACAGTGGGTGTCTCATCGATGGCCACAGGTGTTTTGGCCCCCGATGAGGCAGGTGTCACGACACGGCTCGGCGGCGATCTTCCAATGCGCGACCTTCTTTCGAAGGGGCTTGCCACCTTGTCACCGGGCCCGCTCAGTGAAGAGCGGTTATGCGACTGGTTACTTTGTGGGGTTAGGGTACCCCGTTTTGATTCTTGCACCTTTTGAGTCTCTTTTCCTTCAGTGCTGTCCATAGTGTCTGGCTTAGCCCCCGAGACTGGGCATTGACCCCCCAATAGTACCCCGATGAGAAAGTCAGACCGACCCATCACCAGAGAAACTATATCCGTGTTCGACCGCCTCCAAAACACCGGCGGTCCCAGACGAGCAGTGGCCTCGGCAGAGCCCCCCCGTGACCGCAGCAGGGCCCTATCCGATCGCCAACCGGCACCGCCACGGCCAAAGGGATTTTCGCCGGCTGATAGGGCAGCCAGGTCAGCTGGCTGGGCTGACCCGGGCCCCTGTACTATCCGGCAGCCTGGGAGGTGCAGAACCCAGTTTTTAAGCTGTACCCTCTGCTCGTCCTAGACCTCCAGCGCAATGGAGGCTGAAGAACACAGAGTCACCCCAGCAAATAGGCCGGAATGATTTAGAAAAAACAACCGGGCTATTGAAATGAACCGGAGAATGGAGTTATGAAAAGGAGACGCGAAAAAAGGACCAGTGCGCCCCCCTCCCCTTTTAGTCGGCTCTTACGACAAGCAGGGGATACTGTTGGACATTCTGTCCCGGCCCAACACGGGAAATAATAATAATAATAATAATAATAATAATAATAATAATAATAAAAATAATAATTTTTTTTTTTGGGTAGGAGGTGGAATGTGTTTACGCACACTGAGGGGCTCGTTGTCCCCTCAGTAGTGTCGGACTCCCACGAGCTCCATGTCCCGTGAACTACCGACTAAACCACCTCCCTCGGCACCGAGGACACTAGCCTGGAACTGTTTCACACATTACTTCGGGCTAGGCCTTTGATATTACGCCGCTAGGGCAACCTCTGTGGGGAAATGCTGAGGATTAAGGCCGATCGAGGTCGACCTTTTTCGCCCGAAAAATGGCCTGGACGTAGTGCTTGACACAGTTCCAGTTGCCCTCTCCCTGGAGCATAGCTCCGACGATGTTGTTTGGGCTGACGATCACGCCGATCTCAGATGAAAGCGAGGCTCGGCGGACGTGCCAACGGTCGCACTGAAAGAAGGTGTGCTCGGACGTATCTGGGATGCCGGGGCAATACAGACAGTCCGGGCTGGCGACTTTGCCCATCCGGTGCAGATAGGCTCGGAAGTACCCGTGTCCAGAAAGAAACTGGGTCACGTAGTAATCGACCTCGCCGTGCTGCCGCTCCACCCATGGTCGGACGGAAGGTATGAGCTGAAAGGTCCAACGTCCCCTCGGCTCGGCTTCCCAGTCGCGCTGCCAGGAGTCGAAGTTGCGATCGCGCTCTTCCCTGGCAGCTGTTTCCCGGCCCACTTCAGGCCTCCTCCGGTAAATCGCCTGCCTCTACCTCGCGAGGAAGAGGACGGGGATGACTCCGGCGATCACCATCACAGCAGGCTCGGAGACTGTGCGGTAGGCCGAAGCGACCCGCAGAGCTCCTCGACGCTGGACTCGGGCAAGCCGGTCTCGGAAGACTCGCTTCTCGAGTGCGTGAGCCCATACCTCCGCCCCGTACAGCAAGACTGACTGGACAGCAGTCATGAGCAGACGGCGCTTGCCGGAACGAGGACCGCCGACATTGGGCATAAGCCTACCAAGGGCAGCGACACCCTTAGCGGCTTTGTCGGCGGCGCGCTGGATCTGCTCGCCGAAAGACAGTCTGCTGTCGACCATGACTCCCAGGTACTTTGCAGCAGGCTTAGTCTCGAGTGTGACGTCACCTATCTGCACCGGGAACACGGTGTTTATCCTCTTTTTGGTGAGGACGACGATCTCCGTCTTACTGATAGCCAGGGACAAGCCGTGATCTCGCATCCACCCGTTGACCTTGGCCATTACAACGCTGAGCCTCAGTTTTGCCTGCTCGACGTTCCTCGCAGCGATCAAGGCAGCGACGTCGTCAGCATAGCCAACGAGGCGGGTCTCATCGGGCATGTCTAGCCTCAGCAAGCTGTCGTAGGACACGTTCCAGAGATCTGGTCCGAGAATGGACCCCTGCGCAGCCCCGGAAGTGATGGGAATGCGCCGCTGAACTTCGGTCGTGTCGTACAACAGAACGCGGTCTGACAAATACGCTTCTATCATACGCAGGAGGTAGGAGGGAACTTGGAACGTATGCTCAAGCGCCCACAGCATATCGCTCCACCTGGCGGAGTTAAAAGCGTTCTTCACGTCGAGCGTGACGAGAAGGACCACGCGGCGCGACCAATGGTTGTGGTCCTCCGCCCTCCGCACTGCCTCAACTACCTCCTGAATAGCGTCGATGGTAGAGCGACCGGATCTGAAGCCGTACTGCTGCGGGGACAAGTCCCCCGCAGAGACGATGGCCTCGGTCAGCCTGATGCGCAGGAGCTTCTCAAGCACTTTCCCCGCCGTGTCGAGCATACACAGGGGTCGGAAAGAAGAAGGGGTCCCCGGTGTGCTCATCGCCTTCGGGATAAGAACAAGGCGGGCAACCTTCCACGAAGAAAAGAAAACGCCTTCCGCCAGACACGCGTTGAACATATCGAGCAGAAGCCTTGGATTCACCTCCGCAGCGAGCTTGAGCACCTCCGCCGGAATGCCATCGGGACCGGGCGCTCTTCTGGGTCGTAGGGATCGGACGGCAGCGGTGAGTTCCTCTTCCCGGAAAACTGGGAAGGCGCCTACCTCTCCGAATTCCCTGACTGGCCGAAAGTAGTGGGCAAGTGGCGTTTCTGGCCCAATCAAACTTTGACAGGCAGTCAATTTTTTGACAGCTACTTCCGGTCACGTGACCGGAAGTGACGTCATCAGCTGTGACGTAGCTGTGACGTGTTGTTGGTGGGTATTTAAAGTTTAAATGCCCTGCTGTGCTGGGTATTTAAATTTTAAATGGCCGGAAGTGTGTCAAGGTCTTTTGGGGATGTTTTTAAAAAAGATCTTGCATTTTCGGAAAATCCGAAAATGCAAGATAATTTTTGTTTCTTTTTACAAACTGTTGTTTTGTTGATTTTCACGTCTGTTAAAATACCATGTAAAAAATGGAATTGACAAATTAACAAGAAAATATCCTGCTACAAAGTATCCAAATAAAGATGCAATTACATAAACATAAACTTTAAAATATAGCGAATGTTCTTCCTTTTTATCTGTTAGCATTTCCTGAACAAGGTAACCAAAATTGTAACCACATAAAAATGAAAGTAGGCAAATAATAAATTTCGACGGGTTCACAAAAACCAAGTTGTAAAGTAGAATTTCTTTCTTCTTCCATTGTTGAATTTTTAGTCGAAACCAATTAATGATAACATTATTGCTTGCGCTTCAGAACTAACAGTTGATGAAATTTCATTTACTTGTAGACTTGTAGTAGTTTCATTTGTAGTAGGTAATTGTTCGGAAGTTGGTGTAGATGTAGAAGAAACCGTATTATCTTGAAGCTCAGAGTCCATGTGTGCTCGGGTAAAGAGCTGAAGCTTTAATGACGTGTGGTAGCCGTGTCCTACTGTGCATCAGGAGTTGTTGGTGGTGGGGGGTCGTTTGTTTCTTGCACTGAAATGTAGATGGAATCATAACTTTCTGGAGGATGTACTAAAATTTGTTGTATAGGATCTGCATCAATAGGAAAACTTTGCGTTTCAATGCAAAGTCCATCTTTAATAAAAGAAACATATAAAACAGAACTCATGTTTATTTAGATGTTTACTCTGCCAGTTCTACTAGGAAACTGATGTGTCAGTAGTGGCGCTGCAACCTCCCTTGACATGTGCAGCTCGGAACATCTGCCCTCCCCCCACCACCATGAGAGACTCCTCGCAATTTTTGGATTTGTAGTGTTAGTTCTAACGTAGGTGTTGTAGGGTGAACATCTCAGTACTAAACAATTGTTTTTTTAACATTTGGCTTAAAATACTTATTTAACTTTGTACAAGTTACAATATTTTTAAAGATGCTACTTTATTATATTACCTTAATACTTAGTTATAATATTTAGTTAAAGAAATCGAAACTGTAGTTGCGATTAAAAATAGAAACATGGTTTCTTAACATTTGCCTTAAAAATATTTGTAACAAAATATCGTAAGAAAATTTTTACAACATATTTGAATTAATATGTTTGCAAACCCTATCATGCGAGTTTTAAAAGATAAACGAGACCGAGTGGGCCGGGTTTGACCTCGCATGCTTTCGCTTGTTGCCGACCAGTTAGCAATACAACTGGTTGACCTTGCGCCGCACTTTCGCTTGCGGCCGGCCGGCGAATACAGGTCGTCGTCCTTGCTGCATCACCCGGCACACCTGTCCTTGATTGCTTAACACACTCTACACTCTACACTCGACAAGTTATTCTTTCCTTTGCCACCGTCCTAACAACACCTACTTCAATTTCACAATGAACCGCTCCGAGTATACCGAGATTTGGTATAACTGGTTTTCCTATCTTCAACTGCTTGGGGTACGAATTATTCAATCGAACAACAATCGTGATTGGTATGATGTTACAACCACTATTGCTCGAAAACCTTTTCAGCAAGTTTGGAAAAACATTCTTACCGGCACCAAAATTTGCACCGAACCATCCAAAATTCGCACCAAACCACCTCTATCACCTGTATCTTCAAACGTACCCCAGCAAAAATTTCATCTAAAAAAACTGAAACTTAACCGAAAATATGAAATCTTAAGACATTTATCTTCTTCTATTTTCATTTTTAATTCTGAAAAAACCAAAATTTATGTCATTGACATCCCCAAAAAAATTCCTATTCCCCTTAACCCTCGACACTTGATAATAAATAAAAAAGGTGCCAAGTTAAACATAAATATTACCGAGTAAAACCTTTTCCCACCTCCAAAGTCCACCCTGGTGGCAAAAAAAAGGCCCTTCTAAGGGCCGACCTAAGACTTTCAAATTTAGGCTTAAGTTTAAGTATCAACCCTTGGTGACTAACAAGGGGTGGTTTGCGAAAGCCCCTATGGGACTTAGAGGTACACGGACCTCTTGTTAGTCACCAAAGGTTAAGGCTTTAGCGAAAGCTCCCCGCTATTGACTCAACCTTTGGGACTTAGAGGTATGTGAACCGCTTGTTAGTCACCAAGGGTTGAGGCTTTAGCGTCCAACCCTTTGTGACTTAGTGGTACACATACCACTTGTTAGTCACCAAGGGTTGAGGCTTTAGCGAAAGCCCCCCGCTATTGACTCAACCTTTGGGACTTAGAGGTATATGAACCGCTTGTAGTCACCAAGGGTTGAGGCCCTAACTTAAGCCTAAATTTGAATGTCTTAGGGTGGCCCTTAGAAGGGCCGATTTTGCCACCAGGGTGGACTTTGTATGTGGAGGGGAAGGAAGAAAAGGGTTTAATTTGTGATGTTTATTTTTAATCGTTCACCCTGCGCTGTTACAATCAGGAATTTTGGATTTAATGGGATGTTTATTCTTTTTGTTTTTGGTGTAGTAAGTACATAAATTTTCGTCCTCTCCTCATTGTAAACATAAATTTTGTTTTCTTCAATTTTGTAGATTGTATATTTTTGGTTTTTCTTGAATTGTTTTAGTCTAATGTTCTTTACTGGTGCGGGATGAATTGTTTGGGGGGTGGGGGTTTCTTTGATTGGTGCGGGTTGAATTTGTTGGGGGGTAGAAGAAGGGTGCAGTCCGCACAACTCCATCCAGTCTTCAGTTAAAATGTCGTCACAAATTGGAGCGATCGGAATCTCTTCAATTTGCGGCGTTGATGTTTCTGTAACTGGTGTGGGATTCTGAAATAATTGGGGTTGATCTTCATTAACAGCATCAGCTATTATTTCGTTAATGGAGGAGGAGAGGACGGGAGTAGAAGATTTTTGCGGAATAAAATCGTTGATTGCAGAAAGGCTGATCGATACCGGGATGGAATGTTGCTTCATCAGAGGTTTCTTGAGCAGACCCAGAAGAATAGGGCAGGATGAGGAGGCAGATGAGGAGTCCATAATTAGATAAAGGAAATAATAAAAATGGATATAATGAAATAGAAAAACGTGGGAATGGATAGTAACAGCGATGGTGGCGAGTGGCAGAATAACACAAGGCGGGCGAATGGGGTTCTTATAGGCAGCAGACACAACAACCTTGTAGTCAAGGTAGTGAAAGCTGAGGCTAGCGACCAGGTCCAAGTAGGCCAGACGAAGTTGTGAGAGCGGTGGCTAGCGACCCGGCCAAGGCTACCGGCCCCGGCAGAGCGACACGTTGACCTACTAGTCAAGGCTCGCTAGCGAGGTCGAGTCTCGAGCTCGCTGATATAAGCAAGCGCGCAACGTTTCTCTTTGGCATTACGGTGAAGGTGTAACTAGTCCGCTTACGTGGAGGGTTATGCTGTAACGTAATGTTCGCCATGGTGTGTGGGATGGCTTATGTCAAGCACACACTGCGTTCGGCTATTGTGGGAGAGGCGCCCTCCTATAATAGTCGGTCGCAATGGCAATCCACCTACCTTTCCATTTCCTGCGTGGTTTAATTGTCAGGGTTAATATTACGGTGAGGTGTGTGAGTTCGCTTACGTGATGATCACACCGTAACTGTAATATTAAGTTAGGTGTAATATTATAGGGAGGTGTGTGAGTTCGCTTACGTGATGATCACACCGTAACTGTAATATTACATAGTATAAGATAGAATAGGGGGAACGTTAGGTAGGGGTTAAGATATGATAGGGCGGTGAGGTGTGTGAGTTCGCTTACGTGATGATCACACCGTTACCGCATGCATGATAGCATTTAAGGGGTAGCATAAGTTATAATAAAGTAGTATAGAAATAAAGTAGTAGAATAAGGTAGGGACCCCACGCTTCCCCACCCCCCTTTTTTATAATTTTTAAATGACCTTGACCTAGTTTTGATTGTTCTACTTTCGGACTTAGAATTATTTTAAATGACCTATTTTTTAGACTTAGATATTTTAATTTCAAAAGACTTACTTGTTTGACTTATATATTGATTGATTTTAAAACTCTACTTTTGAGACTTAAATATTTTGTTAAAGTTTTAAATAACCTAAGATTTTAGTTTTGTGTTGTATCTTTTATTAAATAATTATTATTTTTAACATTTGGGTTTTTGTAAATGTTTTAATTTCTGTTGATGGTGAGTTTAGTTTTCGCGTTGGTTATTAATATTTTTGAGTTTTTGCGTCATAACTTTTATACCGTTGGTTTAATCAAAAAATGTTACTGGACCTTTTTTGTTTGTCTTTTAATTCCGCTTAATTTGACTACCCGCACGATAGATTTGGAGCATTTTTGTTATATCCCCCCCGCGAAACCCCCCTCCCCCCGCGAACCCCCCCCCCGCATCCCCCCGGCAAAACCGGTTACTTGATTTCGTCGCCGTTCAACTTTAGAACTGCGTCGCCGTACACGATGGCAGTGGATATAACAAAAATGCTCCAAATCCATCGTGCGGGTAGTCAAATTAAGCGGAATTAAAAGACAAACAAAAAAGGTCCAGTAACATTTTTTGATTAAACCAACGGTATAAAAGTTATGACGCAAAAACTCAAAAATCGAGGCTATAGGCAGTGGATATAACAAAAATGCTCCAAATCTATCGTGCGGGTAGTCAAATTAAGCGGAATTAAAAGACAAACAAAAAAGGTCCAGTAACATTTTTTGATTAAACCAACGGTATAAAAGTTATGACGCAAGAACTCAAAAATCGAGGCTATAGGCAGTGGATATAACAAAAATGCTCCAAATCTATCGTGCGGGTAGTCAAATTAAGCGAAATTAAAAGACAAACAAAAATCCAGTAACATTTTTTGATAAAACCAACGGTATAAAAGTTATGACGCAAAAACTCAAAAATCGAGGCTATAGCCTTGGGCTCACAGTATATATAAGGTGTGCTGTAGTCTTGTGGTTACATTTGCCATGGAATCCCTCATGATCTTTGGTGCTGTGCACAACTTTGTCGAAGCCAAAAAAGTACTATGGTACATAAGAACGTATCATAGCAATCTGAAGTGTATTAGTGGAGTACTTGAAGCTGTTAAAGCAGACGGTACAAAAATCTGTTGCACTTCGGATTCTATGGATTACGAAGGACTCGAAACATGGGTCCTTTATTATGTACAATTTTGTACAAAAATTCACATCAAAGTTGACACGGACTAAAGGGGTTTTCTAGGAGGAAAGAAAAGAATAGATACCAACAATGCATGTTGGTAGCTATTCTTTTCATTCTTCCGCTAAGATTTAAATGACCTTGACCTACTTAGGACTTAGAAAATTTTCACTAAGTTACAATTGACCTTCAAAATAAGTAGGTCAAGGTCATTTAACTTTAAGCGGAAAAAAGAGAGGAACAGTGTTATTAATTAACACTGTTCCTCTCTTTTTTCCTAAAAGGCAGGGGAAGAAGTTCCGTTAATGTCTACTTTTATGTGACAGAATCATATCCATCATCATCTGATTCATTTTGAAAGTTGATGTAATCTACATCAACCCAAAGATAATGGAATCCTTGTTCAAAAGCCATAGTATCAATGTATGTTTCAAGTGTTGAAAACCAATTCGGATCTACGAAAGGGTTGATGGTAACTAATAAACGTTGATATGTTAAATTTACCATTCTTTCCCCAGTAACATTAATCGTAAGAAAATTAATATTCTGGAGGACATGGATTAAATTTAACATAAATTGAATATGTTGTTGAGGAGTGCAAAAAACATTGTAAAACATACGGAAACTTTCCATGATTATCGGTGAGGGAAGTGATGCCTCTTCATATAATCCACGGTTTATATATACATTTTCCCCACCATAAAGTTTTAAAAGTGGGTCAAGGTCATCTGAAGATACCCTATGAACGGGGAACAGAGCAGTAAGTGGTTAGACCACAAACTGCTCTGTTCCCCGTCCCTATTTAATTTCTCATAATTATATGTGTTTATAAACACATACAATTAATTTCATATTTTGCCAGGGGGCAGAAATTGCAGAGATGACATTTTTCTTGAGGTGCCGGCATTTGTAGTTTATACCCAATTATTCCGCTTCTATAAGCAATAGTTCGATAAAGCTCTTCCCCCGGGCCGGCAAGAGGAAGCGCCTGAAAAAAAAATTATTAATTTAAAGAAATAAAAAAAAAATATATTGTTAACAAAATAAACAATGCAGTTAATGAAAAAACGTACCATGTGACATACGGCACATATTCTGCCAACATTTGGCCCTTCAAACCAAATTTTGGTTTTGTAGACGCATCGTCTTTTATGCTCATAAATGAGCTCTCCTTGCAAAATTGGCGGCAGCGGCTCTGACACCCTTCTGATATGCCGGAGCATAGGGTTATCGGTGCAGATACGCTGCAGACACAACTCGTACAAGGAGCTCATAGTTATGGTCTGGCTATGCAAACCTCAAAGCTTTAAATACGTACCAATCACCTTGATGGCGAAGGTGATTCCCCCTCCCCCCGGGTTTCCACTATATATTGAGCGGATAGAAGCTTTATAGAATTAATAGTTTGCTACATTTTGAATCAACAAAACGTTATGGAATCTTTCCAAAAATACCTGATTGATCAAAGATTAAGTAGAAACCGAAGGGAACAAAGAAGACAACACAGATTAAAAAAAGCTTTTGAAAAATTAAAATTAGTTGTACCGGAAAGTCAAAAACAAAAAAAAAATTAACAGACAATCTATAGTTCAAAATGCAATAGATTACATTAAAAAATTGGAAGAAGACTTGAAATCACCAACATTTAACTTAGAACAACAAGAATTTGAACAATCCGAACAGACATTTTTACAGGATATAGAAGAATTCCAACAATTCGAACAGAAATTTGTACAGGAAATAGAAGAATATCTTCAAACTTCGCAAAATTTAAACCAAGACATTTATGAAATTTTGTATCAACCTTTTGAAACTGTTTCCTTGCCAATGTTAGAAAGCTTGGATGAATATTTTTTTGACGTCGAAAAGTAGAGGGGGTAAATGGGTGGGGAGCTGTTATAAAGGCAGGGTAAACAGAGTAATCTTTACTTTCTTCGGATCCAGCGCTATGGCAGGCACTTCGTCTTCGTCCAGGTCTTCTTCCTCGTCATCAAGAACATCATCATCATCATCTGTTGTTTCTATTGTGAAACAAAAATCTCCTTCTCCAAAAAAATCTTCACCGAAAAAATCTCCTTCTCCAAAAAAATCTTCACCAAAAAAATCTCCTAACAAAATTTCTGAAAAACTTCAAAAACTTCAAAAATTAAGAAAATCCTGTTTTAAGAAAGAACAATGTGCTCATATTTTAAAAAAAGGAGCGAACAAAGGTGAAAGGTGTGTGAAGTTGTGTAGTGTAGGTGAAAAATTGTGTAATTTGCATAACAAACGTGAACCTTCCGAAAAAGTCAAAATTCAACCTTCTAAAAAAGTCAAAATTGAACCTTCCAAAAGTGAATTGCCAGAAAAAATTGAAAACTATAAAAGAATTAAAATCAACAGATTGAAATTAAACCACAAATATGTTTTTGTAAAAAAGATCAGTAACAGGGATGTTGTTCTTAGATGTTGTGATGAACTCTACTTGCTCAAATTACCAGTAAATCTTCAAATTCCAAATATCAGTAATGTTCATTATTATTTAGTAAGAAAATCTCCATCTGATAAAGTTAAATGGTCAAATTAAACACAAGACAAAAAAAAATGGAGCGGGGGAATAGACCACTTTGTAATTCCAAGAGAATTACTTAGCGGTCTATTCCCCCGCTCATAGGGTATTTTTGAATGACCTTGACCTATTTTCAAAATTTACAATGGAGGGTTAATTTCTTATAAAAGCGGGATAACAAAATGACTTTTTACTTTTTACAATCTAGTCCTAAAAAGAACAATGTTCGTATATTATTAAAAAAGGGTAAAAGATGTGTTGTGTAAATCAAACATTATGCAGTGCGCACGACAAATACCTCCTTTTGTTAAAACTGAGAGGTTAGTGTAAAAATGAAATAAAAAAAAATAGGAGCGGGGGAATAGACCACTTTGTAATTCTAAAAGAATTACTTAGCGGTCTATTCCCCCGTTCATAGGGTATGTTTTGGTGACCTTGACCTACTTTTTACACTTATAAATTTTCGCTAACTGCTATTGACCTTGAAAATAAATAGGTCAAGGTCATTCAATAATTAAAAAGAAAATGGAGGTGTACGGTTTTACAGAACCGTACACCTCAGAAACCTAACAGAAGAAAAGCTAAATCTACCTATATATAAATGACCTTGAGACTTAGAAATTTTCACTAAGTCTTTTTGTTGACCTTGAAAATAAGTAGGTCAAGGTCATTCGATAACTAAAAAGAAAATGGGGGTGTACGGTTTTACAGAACCGTACACCCCCGGAAACCTAAAAGAAGAAAAGCTAATTTATAATACAATCTGCCTAGAGTTTAAGAATTAATAAAAATAAAAAAATAAAGAAATAAAATTTAGTTTAAAAAAAATAGCTAGACAGCCCAGCGCTGCACATCATGATTACAGTGTGATCATCACGTAAGCGAACTCACACACCTCACCATAAGCGCACAACGCTAAGCTAAAACAAAAATGTTATTTTGAAATAGCAAGTTGCTTAATTAAATTTAGGAAAAAATGTTATTAGGAAAATTAGGAAAATATGTTTTTTATTTCCTAACACTAAAGGAGCCAGTGTCTCGCCATTAGCGACGCAGAACAACTGAGGTCTAGCGAAACTCCGGAGGTAGGCGAACTACCCATCCAGCACGTATAGAGGTTGTAAGTGACCCGCTTTGGTGAGCGTAATCACTACAAAAGCGGTAGCCGGTTTTACCATTATTGGTTTTACCATGCAAAAGATGGAAGGAAAAAAGGAAAGGAAATTGGAATTGAAAGGTGTCCCTAACTAAAAAGGAGTACAAGACAAGAGAGGGAATGCCCTCAACAAGCTTGTTGGAAAAAGGAAATTGGAATAGAAAGGTATTAAAAACATATCATATAACATTCCTAAAAACAAAAATTTTACTTTAAATTTAAACATTCAAGGCAGAAATATATTGTAAGTAAAAGAAAGATTTTAAAATAATACTAACTACCAAACCAGCAAATTAAAAACAAACTACAAACCCTAGGGTATCTACAAGCACAAACAACTACCATGCCTTAAAATTAATCAGTCCTACGTCAAGATGTTATTATACAAATAACACCAAGATATTTTCACCAAACAGCAAAAATGATAAAATGTTCAGGGCGCCTTCTGAACATGTTACCACCTCACTGTCTAGCGAGCAACTGATGCCGAACCACACGCGCAGATCCCAGACCCCAACTCGGCTTGAGGTCATCCTCCCTCCTCGCTTACCCCCTCCCAAACCACAGGACCCTTACTGCGGGTTTGGTTTCCATCATTCTTTTGCCATTGTTCCAACAGGCAACAACATTTCTTTCTTTACTTTACATTGGATTTGTAAATATTTTAAGTGTTAAAACTTCTCAATATTTAATATTTTAGGACTTTGAAAAATTTTCAAACCTATCATTCTTTTGCAACTGTTTAAACAGGCAACAACACTTCTTTCTTTATTTTTACTTTACATTGGACTTGTAAAACTTCCTAATAATTAATACTTTCGGACTTAGAAAAATTTTCAAACATTTGCTTCAACATTTATTTTACAATATCAAGTTTCTTTTATAATGCCTCCAACAGACAACAATTTTCCTTTTGGATGTACAATTTGTGAAAAAAAAAAAATAAAATAGTTGAACCAGAAGACTTAACGGATGACGAAAGTATTTTTGAAAATAGTTTGATTCCAGTAGAAGATACATCTGATGCTACATCCGATGCTACATCCGATGCTACGTCTGATGCTACAAGTGATGAAGAAAATATTTTGGAAGTACCAGTAGCAATAGGCGAAGAAACACCGTTAACACATGTTGTAACAATTAACTATGATCCAGTACAATATATACATGCTCTTGTTCGGCGACGTTTGTTTCCGGCATCGGACATGGAGGAAGATGAAAGCGATAACGATTTGGAAATAACATATTTAAACAACAGCAATGATGATCACACTTACGACGCATAATATATGTATTATTTTGAACTTAAATTATTTGACGTTGGCACTTAGATTTTTTTTTAAAGCTTCCATTATTTGACCTTGAGACTTAGAATTTTTTTAAAACTTCCATTATTTGACCTTGAGACTTAGATTTTTTCTAAAACTTTCATTATTTGACCTTGACACTTAGATTTTTTTAATACCTGCATTATTTGACACTTAGATGTTTTTTTAAACTTGCATTATTTGACCTTGACACTTAGGAGTTTTGAAATATAAGAAATTTAACTGTCATTAACACTTTTTGTGTTTAATACAGAAAAAGTGGTGGGGGTAGTCTATAAATAGGGGTAGTTTAAGAGTGGTTTTTATTATTACTGCAACTTTTGTGGAGAGCACACCTACGTCATGTATTACTGCATCAGTTGTGAAGAATCTTTTGAAAATTAAAACTTACTACAAATACACAAAGAAGTGTACCATAACAACGAAACAAGAAACAATGCAGAAGAAGAAGATTTAGAAGAATTAGATCAAATGCTGGCTACCCATCAACAACAACTAAATTCAAGACCAAGTGTTATTCAATACGCACCCGGACCATCTTTGGATGTGGAATTATACGCCCGAGCTTTACCAGGCAGTGTAGTAACTCATTTTAAGATTGACAATGCTCAATTGCAACTAGCACAATTTATATTGAAAGCAAAAACATTAGTAACAGAAACATTGAAGAATGAACTAAGAAGATTAAATTTTATAAAGTTTGGAATATTATTAGATACTGTATTTACAAATGTTCAGAATGAAACATCACCAAGAGGATTTTTAACTAAAAACAAAACCATCATGTTTGCATCGGATATAAGCTCAATTGTGGATGATTGTTTTGAAGAACTTTTAACAAAATTACAAGAACATGAAGGAAGAGGTTCTGGATGGAGTTTGTTAAGTATAACAAGCTTAGATGTGAGAGTTCATAAACATGGATATGGAATGAGAGGTAGTAGTTATATTGCTTTGCCAAGGAAGATTCGAGTAACCAAATCTTGTGTTAATGTACAAAATGAAAATGCTGAATGTTTCAAGTATGCAATGCTAGCAAAATATGTAGAAGATCATGTGGAACGACCGAGTAGAGCATACGATGAGGTTTCCTATATGTATAACTTTCAAGGCATGACTTATCCTGTTTCAATTCAAGACATATCAAAATTTGAAAAGAAAAATCCTTTTGCATCTGTAAACATCTTTGGCTTAGATTCATCCAACAATGTCTATCCCTTACGTATAACACCCACCGAACGCAGAGATCATACTGATTTATTATTTATAACTAAAGGTGATATCTCACATTATGTATATATTAAAGATTTTGAAGCTCTAGTTTGCAAACAGTTATCAAAACGTGAACAACCAAAAACAACTTGTAAAAGATGTTTCTGTTTTGTAAACAAACCTTTAAGAAGAGGAGGTTCAGAATGGTTAACAGAACATAAAAGATTATGCAATGGAAACTATGAAGTAAGAATTAAATTACCACACCCTAGCAGATCACAAGTAAAATTTGATAAAGTTATCCAACAATACAGAATTCCCGTTGTAGTGTATGCAGATTTTGAATCTTCATTGCTTCCACTTGAACAAGAAGAAGGAGAGGAAATTACAAGCAGAACAAAGTATCAACTTCACAAACCAAACAGCTACTGTTTAATAGTAAAATCCACTCTGCCTGAAGAACATCTTCAAGAATATGGTTTGACATCTACACCAAAGATCTATCGTGGAGAAGAAGCAGCTCGATACTTTGTTGATGATTTATACGACATCGCTGGGAAAGTGGAAGCAATGTATAGCAATGTGGTTCCTATGTCACCTATGACACCGGAAGAAATTTATCTTTATGATTCGACAACAACATGCTATTTGTGTAACAATCAATTTACAGAAACTAAAGTTAAAGTTCGCGACCATGACCATCTGACAGGAGCCTACAGAGGTGCAGCTTGCAACGGATGTAACATCAACTACAAACTACCATCTTTTATTCCCGTGGTTTTTCACAATCTTAGCGGATACGATGGACATTTTATCATTCCTGAATTAGCAAGAGACAACGGTGAAATAGACGTTATAGCACAAACTATGGAAAAATTTATAAGCTTTTCAAAAAAGGTGGGCAAAATTAAACTTAGATTTGTTGATTCTTTTCGAATTATGCCTGAAAATTTATGAATTATGAAAATTTAAGAAGACAAAATTTAATAGAAACAAGCAAAATTGTACCTGCAGAAAAAATGGATTTGGTTCTTCGGAAAGGAGTTTTCCCGTATGATTACATCGATGGACTACATAAATTTCAAGAAACGTCACTTCCTCCACCAGAAGCTTTCAAAAGTAAACTTACCGATTTGGACATTTCACCTGAAGACTATCAACACGCATGCAGAGTTTGGGACGAATTGGAAATGAACACTCTGGGAGATTATTCTGACTTTTATGTAAAACTTGATGTGACCCTTCTCTTCGATGTGATGGAAGAATTTAGAAACACCTGCTTTGAAGCTTACGGATTAGACCCTCTTCATTCTTATACTTCTCCAGGACTAGCTTGGCAAGCTATGCTAAAAGAAACAAAGTGCAACCTTCAATTATTAACAGATATTGACATGGTGTTGATGATCGAATCGGGCGTTAGAGGTGGATTGACCCAAAGTGTTACTAGACATGTTAAAGCTAACAACAAATATCTTCCAAACTACGATAAAGAAAAACCATCAGTGTTCTTAGGATATTTCGATGCCAACAATTTATACGGATGGGCCATGTCTAATCCACTTCCTTTTGGAAACTTTGAATGGGTTAATCCAGACTCTATTGGTGATATTTCGCAAATTTCAAAAGACGGAGACACCGGATACATATTGGACTGTGACTTTGAATATCCAGAACACTTGCATGATCTTCATTACGATCTTCCGCTCCTTACAAAAACAGAAGTTTCACCAATTGGCAAACATCCAAAATTAATGATGACTCTTGAAAATAAACAAAGATACGTAGCTCACTTTTGGGTTGTTCAACAAGCACTCCAATTGGGTTTACGTATAACCAAAATTCATAGAGTTTTAAAATTTTCCCAATCTTGCTGGTTAAAACCGTACATTGATTCAAACAACAGAAGAAGAGCAGCTGCAACATCAACATTTCAAAAGGACTTTTTTAAATTGATGAATAATGCGATATTTGGAAAAACATTGGAAAACAAAAGAAAACACAAAAATGTTAAATTAATTACAGATCCTATAAAACTAGAAAAGCCTGTACAAAAACCAAACTTTGGAACATCCGTTATCATCAATGAAAACCTTGTGGCAGTATCTATGAAGAAGACAAGCGTGAAAATGGATCGTCCGTTGTACGTTGGAATGTCAATCTTGGATATTTCCAAAACTCACATGTATGATTTCCACTACAACAAAATGGTCGCCTTCTACGGTAGAGATAACATCGGAATCGCCTACATGGACACGGACGCTTTCATCTACTGGATTCTTACTGAAGATATGTATTTGGATCTTCGAACATTTGATCACGAAAATGAATTTGATTTTAGTGACTATCCAAAAGATCATTTAAATTATGACAATGATCGGAACAAAAAGAAACTTGGAAAATTTAAAGACAAAGCAAATGGAATTTTACTGTTAGAACTTATTGCACTAATGTCAAAATTGTATTCACTACAATTGCATAAAGAAGAAAACAATATTATTAAAAAAGCTAAGGGAGTAAAAAGTTTGTATCTTAAGAAGAATGTAAATTTTGAACACTACAAGCAATGCTTATTTGAAGAAACGACTATAACTGCAAAATTCAACACCATCAGAAGTTTCAACCATCAACTGTACAGCGTAACAGAAGTGAAAAAAGCACTCTGCTCCAATGATGACAAACGACACATTCTTCCAGACAAAATTCACACTCTACCATTCGGCCACTACTCTCTCAATCCTATCAATGAGTAAAAACAAAAAGAAAAAAAGAAAAAAAGAAAAAAAAGAAAAAAAAGAAAAAAAGAAAAAAAGGGGTAATCACAGCATGCTCGCTGTGATTTCCCCTTTTTTTAAAATATGTTGAAATGACCTTGAACTATAAAATCGGATGCAGAAAAAGAAACACTCAATACTAACTTGACTTTGTTAGTAAAATCATCATGACAGACTTAAAGGAAAAGATTGTTAATGAACTTCATAAACCTGCAAGAATAAAGTTTCCACGACGAAACACTGTTGTAAAAGGAATAAATGATTTATATCAAGCAGATTTAATTGAAATGCAACCGCATAGTAAAATAAATAAAGGATTTAAATACATACTTACGATTATTAATTGTTTTACTAAAGTTGCAGATGCTTTGCCATTAAAAGACAAAACTGGTAACAGCATAACAAAAGCTATGGAAGTAGCTATAAAAAGAGATAAAAATAAAATTAAACATTTACAAACTGATGATGGGAAAGAATTTTTTAATAAACCTTTTGCCTTGTTAATGAAAAAATATAACATAAATCATTATTCCACAAATTCTGAGGAAAAGGCAGCTATAATTGAAAGATTTAATAGAACCTTAAAAGGTGCAATGTATAAAATGTTTTCGAAAAGAGGTTCTTACGTATGGGTTGATATCTTACCAAAATTAATAATCGATTACAACAACAAGTTTCATAGAACTATCGGTATGGCACCTAACAAAGTGAATAAGAAAAACGCTAAACTAGTTTTACAACGAATTAAAAAGAATACACAGCCAAAAGCGGAACAAAGAAAACCAAGAAAATTTAATGTAAATGATAAAGTTCGAATTAGTAAATACAAAGGAGTGTTTACTAAAAAATACCTGCCCAATTGGACAAACGAAGTTTTTACAGTGTATAAAGTACAACCTACTGTACCGGAAACTTATATTTTAAAAGATAACAAAGGAAATTTGTTACAAGGCGGTTTTTACGGACATGAATTGTTAAAGTCAACAGTAGGCGATGTTTATCTTGTTGAAAAGGTGTTGCAAAGGAAAAAAGACCAAGTTAAAGTACGTTGGTTGGGGTTTGATAAAACTGAAGACTCGTGGATACCTATAAAAGATTTGATTTAGTTTTAAATCAACTTATTTACTCTTCTGCCTTTGAATAAGATGGAGATTGTTCACCATAAAGATAAATTTAATATTAATAACATTGATGATTTAACCGTAGATAACGTTAAAATCAACAATGGTAAACACGGCAGTTTATTTCCAAACACTGTACGATGTATAGTCAGCGGTCCTTCAAACTGTGGCAAAACTAACGTTGTGTTTAACTTAATTACAAACACAAAAGGATTGCGATTTAATAACCTATATATTTTTTCAAAGTCCTTACATCAACCAAAGTATCAATTGTTGGAAAAGATCCTGACTGATGTGCCCGATGTTAACTATTACAAATTTAATGCTAGTGACAGTGTTATGCAACCAGACCAGGCTAAGCCGTATTCTGTATTTGTATTTGATGATGTATCTAGTGAAAATCATGATACTATTAGAAACTATTTTGCCATGGGAAGACATAATAATATTGATAGCATATATATCGGACAAACATATAGCAAAATTCCAAAACAACTAATTAGAGACAATGCAAATATTTTAGTTTTATTCAAACAAGACGATACAAACCTAAAACATATATACAACGATCATGTAAATGCTGATATGTCATTTGATAAATTCAAAGAGCTTTGTGGAAAAGCTTGGGCGGAAAAATATGGATTTTTGGTAATTATGAAAGATAAAGCTATAACAGATGGTCGTTACCGCATAGGTTTTGATAAATTTGTTTTAATACATTAATTAACAACATTATCGTACAAGTCTTCATGGTGTAAACATGGTTAATCAGGAAAAGCTATTAAAAGAAATAAAATCACTTAGTGATTCTATTAGACATAAAAACAGAGCGTTAAGATTAGGAATAAGTGAAAGAGAGAAATTTCTGGAATCAACATTTAAACCTATTACTGAGCCATTAAAACAATTAGGACAAAATGTTAAACATTCAACATTTAATTTTTCCGGAGATGCTATTTTACCCATTTCAAAATTTGAACAAAAAGAAGAATATGAAAGTGATACAGAAGTTCAGGATGTTTTAACAGAAAAAGAAGGTCTTTCTACAAGCGAAGAACAACAAGAAGAAGAAGAGCCTATTAATCCATCCAACTTGAGCAAATTGGGCTCGGATATTGCGTATAAAGGGCCGCTTGCAAGACAATTTGTATTAAAAATGTTACATTCTGCACAACCAACTCGAAAATATCATACTTTTGGTGCTAGAATAGAAGAAAATGGGCTAATGATTGGAGATAGCAAACTTGATGTAGACGAACATGACAATATTATTATAAATAATAAACAATACAAGGGTACAAAAGGATTGTTTGAACTTATTTTTAAGCCGAAACCTAATAAATATACTAAAAAGGATTTAAACATTTTTAAACAAATATTGGAGGATACAAATGCGCATAAGAAAAATTATTCTAAAAATTTCAATGTTCATAGAAATGCATCAGAAAAATATAAAACTATTATTGCTAAACTTTTCCCACCAAAAAGAAGGGAACCCATAAAAAGAAAATCATTATCTTCTGCTGAAATAAATATTTTACATAAAAGAAGAAAAACAAATCAATCAAATTTATCAGGAAAAGGATTATTAAAAAACTTGTATGATACTAATATAATAAACTACAACGATATAAACAAATTGGTTGACAGAATGAAGTTGATATATGAAGCTAAACAAGCCGGACATAGTGGTTTAGAAAATGAATGGGTAGCTTTGGTCGGCGAACTGCGAAATCGAGGAGTAATTGCATAAAAAAAATATGAGTATATATATATATATATATATATATATATAATACAAGTATAACTGATTAAATATTTAGTATAACCATGAGTGTGGATAAGTTTGGACGGTATTCCGAAACTGGAAGCAAATCAGGATCTTATGGAAAAAGAGGTGGTTTACCACTAACATCCGATGGAGATTATGATATAAATAACAAACGTTTAAAGTTTGTAAATGATCCAAAAGATGATAATGATGCGGTAAATTTTAAAACTTTAAGAAGTGAAACATTACCTAGCTTAAAGCTTCAAAATGAAGTGTATAACGCTAATTTTTATAGAATTGCAAATCTTCCAAAACCAATAGATAAGAATGATTCGGTAAATAAAGAATATTTAATGTGGTACATAAACCAAACCTTAAGATATGATCCTAAAAGTAATAATAAAGCATATGATGCAAAAGATCTTAGAATAGCCAATATAGCAGATCCTGTTAATGATCAAGATTCAGTTACCAAAAAGTATTTACATTCAGTCATACCTGAAAAAACAGATAAATTTTCCTTTTACAACTTTGTAATACACGATATTGGAGACCCTAAAGATATGAAAGATGCGGTAAACCTTCAATATGTTACAGATCATTGTATTACACATGATATTAAGTCAATTGATTGCAAAAATAAAGTGTTAACTAACGTTAAGGAGGGAACTGCAAAATCAGATGCAGCTACAATAAGTCAAATAATGAAATTAAACAATAACAAATGGGATGCGGATGCAAAAATAATTACTAATGTTAAAGAAGGGTTGAATGATGTTGATGTAGCAACAATTGGACAAGTTCCTGTATTAAAAGAAATTTCATCAAGATTTGGTCAACAAGGCTTTGATTGTAAAGAAAGACCACTATTTAATGTTGGAATGGGAGTAAATGACAGTGATGCAGTTAGAGTAAAAGAATGGCGTGAAAGATGCTTAAGAACAGAAAAACACAACAAGTTTTTTTATTGTCAAAACTTGCGATTGACTAGCTTAGATGACCCTATTGATATTGTTGATGCTGTTAATGTAAATTACATTATAAGACTCTTAAGTGTAGTGTTATATGATGTTTATAACACGATAAAGCCCATAAAAGCTGATCAAAAACTACATTGGGTTAAGAAAAATGTTATGGAAAAATATTTTTTAAATATGAAAACTGGAAATTTAAGATTTGCTCAAGTTGATGTTGATAAAAAGGATACAATCCTACCAAAAGACTGGGTAAAAGTTTATTACCCATAAACAAAATACATGTTTATTATAAATAAACAATGTCAAAGGATAAGTGCATCATTCATTATAAAGAATTTATAAAATAAAAAAGTATTGGCATTTCCTTTCACTATAAAAAACCATGTTGAAAGTTCAACGCATCAGTCATAATCGACACGTTATAAAGAGAGGAAGAGGAATAGCATCAACAGCACTTTCTCTTATTACTAAGCCGGTTGGAGCTATAGTTAATAAAGCTATCGATTTATTACCTGTAGAACTACATTTACCAGGAGGTTATCAATATTGTGGTCCTGGAACAAAATTGAAAAAAAGACTCGCTAGTGGAGATCTTGGAATAAATAAACTTGATCAAGCCTGCAAACAACACGATATAGCATATTCAAAGTTTGCAGATACTAAAAATAGATCAATAGCGGATAGAGCACTTGCTGAAAAAGCTTGGCAAAGAGTAACATCCAGTGACGCTACTATCGGTGAAAAAGCAGCAGCTTTAGCGGTATCAGCAGCAATGAAGGGTAAAACGATGTTTGGAGGTGGAAAGAAGAAAGGAGGTGGAAAAAGGAGAAGAAAACCTGCAAAGAAACGTGGAGGAAATATAAGAAGAAAACGACGATCCACCGCAGGTAAAAATAAAAAGAAACAAACAATATGGTCAATGATAAAAAAAGGAGGAGGATTATACCTAAGACCGTATCGTGTGTATTAAACAGAAAAAAACAATTACTAATTCCAAATAAAGAATTAACAGATAAAGAATTAATTACTTATGTTTCTTGTTTAAAAATTCCATTTTTTAGAGGAGTGTTTATGAAAGATGCATTACCTGTTAAAATATGGAAAAATGAAACCGGAATAGTAAATTTAGATAATAGTAAAGGATCAGGCACTTATTGGGTATGTTATAAGAAACTAGGATCAACTATTTACTACTTTGATAGTTTTGGTAATCTCCCACCACCAAAAGAACTACAATATTACTTTAAAACAGCTAAAAATGTACTATACAATTATAAAAGAGAGCAACCTGATGATACGGTAATCTGTGGACATTTATGTTTAGATTTTTTAACAAAAAGCGTTAGTCAACTTTAAGATGTCTTCCTATACAGTATCATTAACTGGAACTTCATCTACTTTGCGAAGTGTTCTTTTCCCTGCGTTACGTTTGGAAAAAGATAAATTATGGGAAGCCGCATTATTAGATATAACAACTTATAATTCTATTCCCAACGTTACTAAAAATGTTAATGACAAAATACATTATTACAAAACAAAAGATAAAAATACAAACAAATATTCAGATATACAAGTATTTAGTTTACCCACTGGAGCATATGAAATTGATGATATAAATGAAGCGATACAAAATCATATGGGAAAAGATAATATAACAATAAAAGGAAATAACAATACTATGAAAGCTGAAATTAAATCTAAATATTATATAGATTTTAGCAAAGAACATTCAATTGGTAGTTTATTAGGATTTCCTAAAAAAACAAAAATTTTAGAACCTAATATTAACCATTCAGGTGCTAGAACTGTAACAATAATGAAAGTTAACAGTATAGATATTACATGTAATATTATACATGGTTCTTATAGAGATGGTGAAAATACTCATATATTGCACACATTCTATCCAACGGTCGCTCCGGGTTTTAAAATTGTGGAAAAGCCACAAAACTTGGTGTACCTACCGTTAAACACCAGTTTTATTTCAGACATTGTGGTGAACATACTAGATCAAGACGGAAATCATATGGATTTTAGAGACGAACCTATAACTATACGAATACATATAAAATCAACCGTATAACAATGGGGTTATCATTTAAAAAGAAAGAGCTGACTGGTAAACAAGTCAGTAGCACTTCAGCTATAGAAGGATTAACAAGTGATAACATTCGTTTTCTAGAAGAAATTGGATTAAAACTTATTAATAATGGAAATATTGGATATAGCGCAGGGTCCGACATTCGACGAAACCTTATGGGAAAAGGAATATCATACGCACAACCCTTACGCTTCATCAAAATTAAATAATAATGATGAAATTAGAATTCCCATACAACAACAGGATATTTATACACTTCCATGTGAAAGTTATTTGTATATCGAAGGAAGAGTAACAAAAAGAGATGGAAGCACTGCAAGTACTGTTCCGTTCATAAATAACCCCATGGCATATTTGTTTGATGAAATAAGATATGAAATTTCCGGAGTTACAGTAGATTCAACAAAAAAGGTGGGAATTACAAGTACATTAAAAGGATTAGCATCTTTAACACCGAGTGAAAAAAATATGCTGGCCGCCGCAGGATGGGTAGCACCCGATTCCAGTACAATCACTCCAAACACTTCAGGCAATTTTGACTTTTACATTCCTTTAAGATTACTTTTAGGCTTTGCCGAAGATTACCGAAAAATAATAATAAACGTAAAACAAGAATTAGTTTTGTTAAGATCATCAAACGACAAAGATATTATTCAAGCAACTGATGGAACAACGGAAGCTACTTTAGAATGGAAAATGCAATTAGACAAAATTGTTTGGAGAGTACCGCATGTACGGTTAAACGATCAGAATAGAATTTCATTATTAAGAACTTTAAAATCAGATCGTGATATCGTAATACCATTTAGAAGTTGGGAGTTTCATGAATATCCGGTTTTACCGGAAACACAACGTCATACATGGACTGTAAAAACTTCTACTCATTTGGAAAAGGCAAGATATGTAATATTTGGATTACAAACAAAAAGAAGAAACGAAATAACTAAACATGCTGGTGAATTTGATCATTGCAAACTTACAAGTTTTAAGGTGTTTCTAAACTCTCAATTCTTTCCATACGACAACTTCAACATAAACTTTACAAAAGACAGGTTTAGCGTTTCGTACGATATGTACGCAAGATTCCAAAATTCATATTATGGAAAAACAAACACACCTTTATTAACGCCAAACCAATTTAAATCTAACTATCCGATTGTTGTAGTTGATTGTTCAAAACAAAACGAATCTGTAAAATCTTCCAGTGTAGATATAAAAATAGAAATGGAATTTGAACAAAATGTACCCAAAGATACATCTGCTTATTGTTTAATTTTACATGATAAAATTGTTACATATACACCTTTAACAGGAATTGTAAAAGCAGTTTTGTAAAATGAAAAGGAAAAAAAAATACCCCCACTACTCGATTATAAAAGCAGGAGCGGGAACAAAAATTGTTTAGTTTACTGTCCACAGTTGTATGGGTAACATCGTCTACAGCATTATAAACAAAATGAGTTCTTTATCAGTTGTACAAGACGTTTCCGAAACAGCACCTTTATTGGAAAATGATGATAAACATTTTGAAGAAAATATTGTAAAGGAAATTGATGACTTTTTAAAGTTTGGAAAACAAAATAAAAAGTTGGAAAATAATAAAACAAACGTAAGAAAGAAAAGAAAACTTGAAGAAAATATTCCACCAAACATTTTAACTGAAGCTTTCCTTCGCATCTTTTATCCTATTTCATCTTGCATGAGTAAAAGTGTGTCGATAGGATTGGTAAAATCATTAGACTACTCTTCCGCAGTAATACTAAGCCATGGAACAAAGATGGTTTTATTTTCAGAAAATGCTTGGGATTCCTTTTTAAAACATCTACATCTTATTGAATGTTATTTAGCCAACAGTTTCTTTGGAAGAAAAACTAACATTCGACTTTTGGATTGTGACAATGAAATTGACATTATTAAACATCGTGGTCAACAACAAGTAAGAATTAGAGACTCGACACAATTTGAAAATAAAATTCTTCTAACGTGAAGAATTTTACATTTTAAACTATGCAACATCACCTATTACCAGGTATATGAAACAATTAGTATTTTCAAGCTCTGTTATTAAGGAATATCTGGTAGATGCATGCGAAAAACAACCAGAAAGCACTTTACAATACGGACCAATAGATACATCCATCTTTAATAGAATACCTCACGAAGTGGAAATGTGGAGGCAGTTAAGAAACTTTGAACCTTTTACCGAAGTTGCAACGGAGGCTACAGAAGAAGAAACCAACAACAACAACAACAACAGTACAGAAGAAGAAACCACCAACAACAATAATACAGAAGAAGAAACTTTGCTAGGTTAAAACTACAATGTAATTTAACAAAAGAATAAACCGTGGGGTAGGCCTACTGGGGATGGTGCCCACGTTAAACATACACCAACGCGCCTACAACTGTACGGCCTGGTTTATATATATATATCTAACCTACCGTGGTGTGGAAAACAGTTGATCAGCAGACACCGTGATGAGCAGACAGGATGAAGAAATGGCAGCAAAACCTTGTGTAATTGAATTTCAAGCATTTCGCGGAAACGATGATAGATTTATCATAAAAGAATTGGTAATTTTGGATTTGCTTACACAAGTAGCATACCCGTTTTTATTTGAAGCACCGTGTTCTGTCCATGAACTAAAGTCAAAAGCTAAAATAACAAACAGATGGCTAACAAATAATTTTCATCATATCCATTGGTATGAAGGTTTCCTACCGTACAACAATGTACACAAAATTATGTTTCATTTTTGCAAACAATTTACACACATATATACCAGAGGATTGGAAAAAAAGAATTGGATACGACAGTACACAAACAAAGAAGTTTTAAACATAAAAGTGGACAAAACATTTCACTTTGATGCTAGAAATATTTGTGTTTCTACAATAAATCCGAAACACAACCAATCTCAATGCGCATTACAAAACGCGTATCACTTGGCTGCTTACTTACAACAACAAACGGAAGAATGTAGTGGGGGTTCCGAAGGTTATATAAACGAAGAGGCAACACACCCCGAGTATCAGTCTAACTCCATACTCCGAACAGACAACATCTCCTGTGAAGGATGGCATCACAACAGTTTCTCCAATGTTTAGTTGAACAATTCAACTTGCATTCAAAATCAAATACTCTAATTATCAAGAAATGTTCAGAATTAAAAGAACAGAAACATTATATAGTTCATGAAATGAAGAAAATTGATACAACGCATGGAGACGCAGTCGTCGCATCTTTATCCGATGCACCATATACACCGGGTGATGAACCAAAGTTTCAAGTATATCTTCCAAAACGATTCGTCCAGTTGCTGCAAAATGAAGATCTGCGGGAAATTCAACCAGGATCATTATATTTGGTGTCACACGGAATGAGCGGAAACAACTCTACGGAACTAACTCTGCACATCGCACAAAAATAACATTGTAAATATTGTAAAAAATGTTTTAAATAAAAAGATAAAAAACAACATATCAGTATATGTTTTTATATACTGATATGTTGTATTTTTTTAAAACCTCAAACGGATGACCTTGAACTTTTAATCGATAGTATTATTCGATTATTTTATTCGATAGTTTTATTCGAATACTTTACATAAATACGAAACTTTAACGTGGAGAGGCTCAGTTCTGTTTAAGACAAGCTACAACCAACATGTCATCCAAAAGAAATAATCTAACACTTATAACTTATTGTTGCAAAGAAAAATGTTTTAGAATACCTGAAGATCAAGTTGACGGAAAAGCTTGTACAAAATGTAATTCTTTCAGCTATTGTAAATGTAGTTGCAAAACATATCAAAAGAACCGGTTGGATAAACTAGAAGAATTGCAACATCGACTCGGTCTATTGTGGCAACGATTAAATTCAAAGTGATTAAACAAACACCTGCCATTACCCCCACCACTACCCCCACTACCATCGGAGGTACCTGCAGCACCGGCTTTGCAATAGTCATTCCTGCTACACCTCTCGTCGAGTAAACAACTCTAGTCATGTCTCTCAACATTCGCGGGATTCACTACAACACTATCAATCTTACAACCTACAAGGATTTGGAAATTTTTAGTGAAGAACTAAAACAACTTATAACCACTGGGTTTGGTTTATCTTTAGAACTTTATGCAACAAACAATCAAAACGAAAAAAATGTGTTTTTGCCAACTTACAACAACAAGAAGAATGAAAATAAACAAGAAATTTCAGCACCGACAACAACTTACTTTTCAAATTTGGGAGCAAACTTTACTAACTTGTAAAATAATACTTTTGTAAAAAAACAAATAAATAAAAAAATAAAATATCTTGCATTTTCGGATTTTCCGAAAATGCAAGATCTTTTTTAAAAACATCCCCAAAAGACCTTGACACACTTCCGGCCATTTAAAATTTAAATACCCAGCACAGCAGGGCATTTAAACTTTAAATACCCACCAACAACACGTCACAGCTACGTCACAGCTGATGACGTCACTTCCGGTCACGTGACCGGAAGTAGCTGTCAAAAAATTGACTGCCTGTCAAAGTTTGATTGGGCCAGAAACGCCACATGCCCACTACTGCCGAACTGGGTGGCTGGGAAACAGTGTATAGACGACGGCGGCCATGGCTTGTGGTTCCATGACCGCAGGTGGTGAGCGAGCCCCTAGCTTCTGGGTTACAAGTTTGTAGCCCATCCCCCAGGGGTCGTTGTCGATATCCTGACACAGCTGCTTCCAGCACCTGACTTTACTCCGGTTGATGGCACCGCGGAGCTCTCGGCGGGCCGCTCTGTGCTCAGCCGATCTGGCATTTGCATCAGGGCGGTTCCTGGCTCGCTGCGCAGCTCGTCGGAGACCAAGGCATCTCCTCCGGAGTTCCGCGATTTCAGGCGTCCACCAGTAAACCGGCTTCTTCCTGTGGCGGCGGGAAACTCCGGGCATCGACTGCTCACACGCGGTCGCAATGAGACGCATCGTCGATGCTGCCAGATCTTCGGCACCTGTGAAATTCACAATGCTCTGGTCTTTAATTATTTCTTTAAAAGTGTCTTTGCTCAGACGACTGGTGTTCCAGCGTCGAGCCAGAGGAGCAGGTTCAGCGCGCAAGCGCGCACCCTCGGGAAGGACCTTGAAGAGGATCCCCTGGTGGTCGCTAGAGGAATACTCCTCGCAGACACGCCAGTCGGAGATCCGCTGGACAATCCCTTCAGAGGCAAGGGATATGTCAGGGATCGTCTCTCTGCACCCCGGACGGCGAAAGGTGGAAATGCCGCCCGTGTTAAGGATACAGAGGCCCGACCTGGCAGCCGACTCGAGGATGTACCGACCTCGAGTGTCGGTCCGCGGGGAACCCCATTCCACGGCTTTGGCGTTAAAATCGCCACCGACTATGACCCCGCCAGAGGTGTTCATGATCTCATCCTCGATGGAATCGACCATGTGGCGGTAGTCTGCGATCGGTTGGTTAGGCGTGAGGTAACAGGAGAAGACAGTGAAACCCCTGCTCCTCACCCAAACGAAGCCGTTGCCCGATCCGGAATCGAGAACAGGCACCTTCCCGAGGTCCAAGATCCAAATCGCCGCAGTGCCGGAGGGATCCGAGAACCACTGCGCGGAGCGTCGGTTCTGGTACTGCTCACTGAGAAGCAGTAGGTCAGCACCCTGCTCCGTGGCGAATTGGAACAGCAAGTCGTTTGCTGTCCTGCTCCTCTGCATATTAAGTTGCAGAACAGTGATCATTTCTTTTGGGTTTGGCGAAGCTCCTGGATGGCCCGTCGGTACTGCCCGCAGCGACTTGACCCAGCAGAATGCTTGACCTGGTCGCCCTTCAAGCCGGCTTCTGTACACAGGACACAGGACAACGCGGCACTGCACGCGCTGGCCTTGTGGTCCTGGCCGCCGCACTTGAAGCAGACCTTGCTTCTATCGGGTCCGGGGCAACGATTAGCGACGTGACCGAACCCCAGACATTTAAAACATCTGGAGGCCACGAGCTTCTCGCGTACCCGACAGTTCACGTACCAGATCTTCAGGTGGCCCTTCTCCAGGAGCTCCGCTGCTGCTCTGGCTCCCAGCGTGAGGATAGCCACCTTCTGGCCTCGAGCGTTCGCCTTCGAGACGAAAGTCTTCACCTCGACGTCGCCGATGGCGGATTTAACGGCTGCGGTCACCTCCGCCTCGGTCGTCAGCTCGTCGAGATCTCTCACCTCCAGCGTCGACTTGGGCTCGAGAACGCGGACAGTCGCGTTCGCCCCCAAGATGTTCTTCAGGTCTTCGCTGAAGGCGGACTTGCTTTCGGAGGAGTCCCCGAGTTCGACCAGAAGATCGCCGGCTCGGGTCTTCCTCATGGCCTTGATAACGGCGCCCTTCTCATCGGGCTTCGCTTTACTGCGAATCTCGCCCAGCACGTCGGCGTAGGATTTCCCCTCCGACGGCTTGATGAGAAGAGCGTCTGGCCGTGTCTTGCGTGCCCTCTTCTTCGGCGCCTTCTTGTTGTCCTGGGGGCCGGGCTGGCTTCCAGGCTGCTGAGGCGGGGCTTTCTTCTTCTTCCCCTTCCTCTTAACCACGTCGGTCCATTTCTCGGAGTCCTTGTCCTCCAATGAACCGTCGCTCCTCTTCTTTTTCTCTGCCTCCGGCTGGGCGGGGCTGCTGGCTGCCCGCTTCGATCCGGCAGGCACCTTAACCCGCAAGTACGGAGTCGTCTGCGTCGATGCGGTCACGGACTCGCACGACTGCCAAGACTTCCTCAGCTGAAGGATGTGGTGAAGGCTGACCTCCAGTTGGACTATGCCTTCCTGCACATCCCTACTGATGTTCTTCTGTCTGCCAGTCGCGGCCTTCATGACAGCGAGTGTGGCGAAGCACTTTTGAAGGTGCTCCTCCTCCTGCTGCCTGGCAAGTGAAATTACCGCCTGGAAGGGGGACGGGTCGGTGTTCACCGAGTCCACGTCACTGACGGGTGCTTGCTCGGTGAGCACCGGTGTTCTTGTCACCGAGGCAGTTGTCGTCGCTCGGCCTTGTGGCGACCTTGCGACCCGAGGCTTCCGGCCAAAGGGGTCTTCTACGTCGACGTCCCCACTTTGAGAGGGAAGCCGAGGAAATTGCTCCCTCTGGTTCGTTTTTGGGGTTAGGGTGCCCCGGGATGAATCTTGCACCTTTTGAGACGTTTTTCCTTCTGAACTTGCCATGATGTCTGGATTAGCCCCTAAGACTGGGCGTGTTGTGACCCCCCAAAACAGTACCCCAATGTGATTGTCAAAACCGACCCATCACCAGAGAAACTATATCCGCGTTCGACCGCCTCCAAAACACCGGCGGTCCCAAACGAGCAGTGGCCTCGGCAGAGCCCCCCCGTGACCGCAGCAGGGCCCTACCCGGTCGCCAACCGGCACCGCCACGGCCAAGAGGATTTTCGCCGGCTGATAGGGCAGCCAGGTCAGCTGGCTGGGCTGACCCGGGCCCCTGTACTATCCGGCAGCCTGGGAGGTGCAGAACCCAGTTTTTAAGCTGTACCCTCTGCTCATCCTAGACCTCCAGCGCAGTGGAGGCTGAAGAACACAGAGCCACCCCGGCAAGTAGGACGGAATGATTTAGAAAAACAGCCGGGCTATTGAAATGATTCGGAGAATGGAGTTGTGAAAAGGAGACGCGAAAAAGGACCAGTGCGCCCCCCTCCCCTTTTAGTCGGCTCTTACGACAAGCAGGGGATACTGTTGGACATTCTGTCCCGGCCCAACACGGGAAATAAAACACGGGGGGAATAATAATAATAATAATAATAATAATAATAATTTTTTTTTTTTTTTTTTTTGGGGTAGGAGGCGGAATGCGTTTACTCACACTGAGGGGCTCGTTGTCCCCTCAGTAGTGTCGGACTCCCACGAGCTCGATGTCCCGTGAACTACCGACTAAACCACCTCCCTCGGCACCGAGGACACTAGCCTGGAACTGTTTCACACATTACTTCGGGCTAGGCCTTTGATATTACGCCGCTAGGGCAACCTCCGTGGGGAAATGCTGAGGATTAAGGCCGATCGAGGTCGACTTTTTTCGCCCGAAGCATTCTGGCCTGGACGTAGTGCTGGACACAGTTCCAGTTGCCCTCTCCCTGGAGCATAGCTCCGACGATGTTGTTTGGGCTGACGACCACGCCGATCTCAGATGAAAGCGAGGCTCGGCGGACGTGCCAACGGTCGCACTGAAAAAAGGTGTGCTCGGACGTGTCTGGGATGCCGGGGCAATACAGACAGTCCGGGCTGGCGACTTTGCCCATCCGGTGCAGATAGGCTCGGAAGTACCCGTGTCCAGAAAGAAACTGGGTCACGTAGTAATCGACCTCGCCGTGCTGCCGCTCCACCCATGGTCGGACGGATGGTATGAGCTGGAAGGTCCAACGTCCCCTCGGCTCGGCTTCCAGTCGCGCTGCCAGGAGTCGAAGCTGCGATCGCGCTCTTCCCTGGCAGCTGTTTCCCGGCCCACTTCAGGCCTCCTCCGGTAAATCGCCTGCCTCTCCCTCGCGAGGAAGAGGACGGGGATGACTCCGGCGATCACCATCACAGCAGGCTCGGAGACTGTGCGGTAGGCCGAAGCGACCCGCAGAGCTCCTCGACGCTGGACTCGGGCAAGCCGGTCTCGGAAGACTCGCTTCTCGAGTGCGTGAGCCCATGCCTCCGCCCCGTACAGCAAGACTGACTGGACGGCAGTCATGAGCAGACGGCGCTTGCAGGAACGAGGACCGCCGACATTGGGCATAAGCCTACCAAGGGCAGCGACACCCTTAGCGGCTTTGTCGGCGGCGCGCTGGATCTGCTCGCCGAAAGACAGTCTGCTGTCGACCATGACTCCCAGGTACTTTGCAGCAGGCTTAGTCTCGAGTGTGACGTCACCTATCTGCACCGGGAACACGGTGTTTATCCTCTTTTTGGTGAGGACGACGATCTCCGTCTTACTGGTAGCCAGGGACAAGCCGTGATCTCGCATCCACCCGTTGACCTTGGCCATTACTACGCTGAGCCTCAGTTTTGCCTGCTCGACGTTCCTCGCAGCGATCAAGGCAGCGACGTCGTCAGCATAGCCAACGAGGCGGGTCTCATCGGGCATGTCTAGCCTCAGCAAGCTATCGTAGGACACGTTCCAGAGATCTGGTCCGAGAATGGACCCCTGCGCAGCCCCGGAAGTGATGGGAATGCGCCGCTGACCTTCGGTCGTGTCGTACAACAGAACGCGGTCTGACAAATACGCTTCTATCATACGCAGGAGGTAGGAGGGAACTTGGAACGTATGCTCGAGCGCCCACAGCATATCGCTCCACCTGGCGGAGTTAAAAGCATTCTTCACGTCGAGCGTGACAAGAAGGACCACGCGGCGCGACCAGTGGTTGTGGTCCTCCGCCCTCCGCACTGCCTCAACTACCTCCTGAATAGCGTCGATGGTAGAGCGACCGGATCTGAAGCCGTACTGCTGCGGGGATAAGTCCCCCGCAGAGACGATGGCCTCGGTCAGCCTGACGCGCAGGAGCTTCTCAAGCACTTTCCCGGCCGTGTCGAGCATACACAGGGGTCGGAATGAAGAAGGGGTCCCCGGTGTGCTCTTCGCCTTCGGGATAAGGACAAGGCGGGCAACCTTCCACGACGAAAAGAAAACGCCTTCCGCCAGACACGCGTTGAACATGTCGAGCAGAAGCCTTGGATTCACCTCCGCAGCGAGCTTGAGCACCTCCGCCGGAATGCCATCGGGACCGGGCGCTCTTCTGGGTCGTAGGGATCGGACGGCGGCGGTGAGTTCCTCTTCCCGGAAAGCTGGGAAGGCGCCTACCTCTCCGAATTCCCTGACTGGCCGAACTGGGTGGCTGGGAAACAGTGTGTCGACGACGGCGGCCATGGCTTGTGGTTCCATGACCGCAGGTGGTGAGCGAGCCCCTAGCTTCTGGGTTACAAGTTTGTAGCCCGTCCCCCAGGGGTCGTTGTCGATATCCTGACACAGCTGTTTCCAGCACCTGACTTTACTCCGGTTGATGGCACCGCGGAGCTCTCGGCGGGCCGCTCTGTGCTCAGCCGATCTGGCATTTGCATCAGGGCGGTTCCTGGCTCGCTGCGCAGCTCGTCGGAGACCAAGGCATCTCCTCCGGAGTTCCGCGATTTCAGGCGTCCACCAGTAAACCGGCTTCTTCCTGTGGCGGCGGGAAACTCCGGGCATCGACTGCTCACATGCGGTCGCGATGAGTCGCATCGTCGATGCTGCCAGATCTTCGGCACTTGTGAAATTCACAATGCTCTGGTCCTTAATTACTTCTTTAAAAGTGTCTTTGCTCAGACGACTGGTGTTCCAGCGTCGAGCCAGAGGAGCAGGTTCAGCGCGCAAGCGCGCGCCCTCGGGAAGGACCTTGAAAAGGATCGCCTGATGGTCGCTGGAGGAGTAGTCCTCGCAGACACGCCAGTCGGAGATCCGCTGGGCAATCCCTTCGGAGGCAAGAGATATGTCAGGGATCGTCTCTCTGCACCCCGGACGGCGAAAGGTGGAAATGCCGCCCGTGTTGAGGATACAGAGGCCCGACCTGGCAGCCGACTCGAGGACGTAACGTCCTCGAGTGTCGGTCCGCGGGGAACCCCATTCCACGGCTTTGGCGTTAAAATCGCCACCGACTATGACCCCGCCAGAGGTGTTCATGATCTTATCCTCGATGGAATCGACCATGTGGCGGTAGTCTGCGATCGGTTGGTTAGGCGTGAGGTAACAGGAGAAGACGGTGAAACCCCTGCTCCTCACCCAAACGAAGCCGTTGCCCGATCCGGAATCGAGAACAGGCACCTTCCCGAGGTCCAAGATCCAAATCGCCGCAGTGCCGGAGGGGTCCGAGAACCACTGCGCAGAGCGTCGGTTCTGGTACTGCTCACTGAGAAGCAGTAGGTCAGCACCCTGCTCCCTGGCGAATTGGAACAGCAAGTCATTTGCTGTCCTGCTCCTCTGCATATTAAGTTGCAGAACACTGATCATTTCTGTTGGTTCTGGCGAAGCTCCTGGATGGCCCGCCTGTACTGCCCGCAACGACCAGACCCGGCGGAATGCTTGACCTGGTCGCCCTTCAAGCCGGCTTCTGTACACAGGACACAGGACAACGCTGCGTTGCACGCGCTGGCCCTGTGGTCCTGGCCGCCGCACTTGAAGCAGAGCTTGCTTCTATCGGGTCCAGAGCAGCGATTAGCGACGTGACCGAACCCCAGACATTTAAAACATCTGGAGGCCACGAGCTTCTCGCGTACCCGACAGCTCACGTACCAGATCTTCAGGTGGCCCTTCTCCAGGAGCTTCGCAGCTGCTCTGGCTCCCAGCGTAAGGATCGCCACCTTCTGGCCTCGAGCATTCGCCTTCGAGACGAAAGTCTTCACCTCGATGTTTTCGCCGATAGCGGATTTGACAGCTGCAGTCACCTCCGCCTCGGTCGTCAGCTCGTCGAGGTCCCTCACCTCCAGCGTCGACTTGGGCTCGAGAACGCTGACAGTCGCGTTCGCCCCCAAGATTTTCTTCAGGTCTTCGCTGAAGGCGGACTTGCTTTCGGAGGCGTCCCCGAGTTCGACCAGAAGATCGCCGGCTCGGGTCTTCCTCATGGCCTTGATAACGGCGCCCTTCTCATCGGGCTTCGCTTTGCTGCGAATCTCGCCCAGCACGTCGGCGTAGGATTTCCCCTCCGACGGCTTGATGAGAAGGGCGTCTGGCCGCGTCCTACGTGACCTCTTCTTCAGCGCCTTCTTGTTGTCCTGAGGGCCGGGCTGGCTTCCAGGCTGCTGGGGTGGGACTTTCTTCTTCTTCCCCTTCCTCTTAACGACGTCGGTCCATTTCTCGGGGTCCGATGTCTCCCCTGGACCGTCACCTCTGGGTTTCTTCTCAGCCTCCGGTTGGGCGGGGATGGAAGCAGCCCGTTTCCCACCGGCCGGCTGAGCCTTAACGCGCAGTGATGGGGTCGTCTGCGTCGAAGCAGTCACCGACTCGCACGACTGCCAAGATTTCCTCAGCTGAAGGATGTGGTTAAGGCTAGTCTCCAACTGGACTATGCCTTCCTGCACATCCCTGCTGATGTTCTTCTGCCTGCCTGTCGCGGCCTTCATGACAGCGAGGGTGGCGAAGCACTTTTGAAGGTGCTCCTCCTCCTGCTGCCTGGCAAGTGCAATCACCGCCTGGAAGGGGGACGGGTCGGTGTGCATCGACTCAACGCCGCCGGAGGATGCTTGCTCGGTGAGCACCGGTGTTCTTGTCACCGAGGCAGTTGGTGTCGCTCGGCCTTGTGGCGACCTCGCGACACGAGGCTTCCGGCCAAAGGGGTCTTCTACCTCGACGTCCCCACTTTGAGAGGGTAGGCGAGGAAATTGATCCCTCTGGTTCGTTTTTGGGGTTAGGGTACCCCGGGAAGGTTCTTGCACCTTTTGAATAGTTTTTTCTTGTGAACCGCTCATAATGTCTGGATTAGCCCCCAAGACTGGGCATTTGTTGCCCCCCAAAACAGTGCCCCAATGTGAATGTCAAAACCGACCCGTCGCCAGAGCAGCTATATCCGTGTTCGACCGCCTCCAAAACACCGGCGGTCCCAGACGAGCAGTGGCCTCGGCAGAGCCCCCCCGTGACCGCAGCAGGGCCCTATCCGGTCGCCAACCGGCACCACCACGGCCAAGGGGATTTTCGCCGGCTGATAGGGCAGCCAGGTCAGCTGGCTGGGCTGACCCGGGCCCCTGTACTATCCGGCAGCCTGGGAGGTGCAGAACCCAGTTTTTAAGCTGTACCCTCTGCTCGTCCTAGACCCCCAGCGCAGTGGAGGCTGAAGAACCCAGAGTCACCCCGGCAAGTAGGCCGGAATGATTTAGAAAAAACAACCGGGCTATTGAAATGAAACGGAGAATGCAGTTGTGAAAAGGAGACGCGAAAAAGGACCATTGCGTCCCCCTCCCCTTTTAGTCGGCTCTTACGACAAGCAGGGGATACTGTTGGGCATTCTGTCCCGGCCCAACACGGGGAATAATAATAATAATAATAATAATAATAATAATAATAATAATAATAATAATAATAATAATAATAATAATAATAATAATAATAATAATAATAATAATAATAATAATAATAATAATAATAATAATAATAATATATATTTTTTTTTGGGGAAAGGCAGGTGGAATCCATTTACGGACGAAGTGTGGGACTCGCCGAAGCCCTACCCACTAAACCACCTCCTCGTTCCGGGCGAATCTCCCCCCGGGACTGTTTCGCACATTACTTCAGGGGGAGGCCCCGTGTTGGGAAACCACATACTGGAGACCGCGGTCTGTCAGAAGAGGAAACTACTTCCCTCTTCTTCTAGCCGGCTTGGACTTGCGTTGCTGTTCTGCCTGTTTGGCGTTTTCCAGGGCAAGCCTAAAAACGCGGCATGCCCCGGAACCAGCGATGTGGTCGCACTGTGGTTTCGGCTGCAGCTCACTGCAGAGGAAGCAGTGAACTGCGTTGCCGCAATCCTTGTGGTGATGGCCCGACTCTCCGCACTTGAAGCAAAGAGCGGACCGATCCTTCCCCGTGCAATCGCTGCGACGGTGCCCGTAGCTCAGGCACTTGAAGCACCTGACGACCACGGTTCGCAGGCGCACCGCGCAGCTCAGAAAACCCACCCGAAGGTGGCCGGTCTTCAGCACTTTGGCAGCCTCTTCCTCAGAAAGGTCGAGGACTGCCATCTTTAGTTGCCGCTTGTTTGCCGGTCCCAGTGACACCCTGCGATTGTCACCGGGTCCGCCAAGGGCCTTGTTGAGTGCGTCGACAACCTCCTGTCTCTCCGTGAGGGCGTCAAGGTCCCTCACCTCAACGGAAACACGCTTTTCTGGGGCAATGACGTTGCCCGCGTTGCCGAAAGCAGCTCCAAGGGCTGCAGCGAACTTCTGCCTGTCTGAGCCCTTCCCCAGCCGGAGGATAACATCCCCCTTCGGAATCGGCCTCGCGCAGACAATCTTGGCGGCGCAGGTGTCGGGGTTGAGGTCCTTTCGGATCTTCCCGAGAACTCCCGCATAGGACTGGCCGCCAGCCACTCTGACGAGCACAGAAGATGGACCAGCGCTCGCCCCCGGCTTGGCTTTCGGCCTCACGGCCACCACGCCCTGATCGGGTTTGGTAACCGTGATAGCCGGCAGATCCTCCGCCTCCGCCTTTCTTGATTTCTTCTTTGCCTTCTTCTTTTTCTTCGTTGGCACAACCCTAGGCTCGTGCTCGTCAGAGCTCTCACTAGGGCTGTGCACCCTCTTGGCTGGAGCCGAGGAACTGGCCGCGAGGACGGCATCCTTGAGGAGCCGCCCTTGGATCCGCGACCTTGTCCTCTTCCGGGCGTCTCTCGCCACCTCAATGTCATTGACGTTGTGGTGGTATCTGTCCTGGACTTCTTCCGCCGATCTGCGCAGGAGCTTCAACTTCTCAAACAACGCGGATAGGGAGAGGATTCCCTCCTTCACCTTGTTGTTTACGTTTTTTTGGATCCTGCAGGCTCCAGTCATGTTGGCCAGTAGAGTCTCCACTTGGCCAAAAATCTCGTTCTCTTCTTCGCGGGCTTTGAGGACATTTCCCCATTGACTCTCGCAGTACTCCAAGTCTTGCGCAGTGGCATGACTGAAGTCACTGCCCATGCTGGTTGTGCTCGCCAAGCTGTTTCGGCGCGACTGTGGCACAGTCAAGAATGTCTGGTTGCCCTCCCCAGAATCCGTAGGGCAGCCCGACTGATCGGGGTGGGATTTCGGACCGGAGTCCTGACCCACCTGGGGTAGGTTACCGTGGTTTTTCGCAGACATCATGCTTTATGGCCCCCTTGTAGCCGGCTTTTACGGCAAGCAGGGGATACTGTTGGAACATTCTACTCCGGTCCAACACGGAAAGAGAAGAAGGCGTGAAAATACACCCAGGGTCTGGGGTAGAAGAAAGAAGAGGGTGAGCAAGATTAGCTCAGTATAAGAAAAAAGAGGCGAGCCAAGACCCGAGAAAAGAAGAAAGGTCTTGGCTCAAGAAGAACTGCGAGAAGGAGAGTCTCGCAGCTTGGCTCGGGAACCCGGGGTCGCCAGACACCCGAACAGCCGAAAGCCGGCCTCCCCTGGGGGGAATAATAATAATAATATTTTTTTTTTTTTTTTTTTTTTTGGGTAGGAGGTGGAATGCGTTTACGCACACTGAGGGGCTCGTTGTCCCCTCAGTAGTGTCGGACTCCCACGAGCTCGATGTCCCGTGAACTACCGACTAAACCACCTCCCTCGGCACCGAGGACACTAGCCTGGAACTGTTTCACACATTACTTCGGGCTAGGCCTTTGATATTACGCCGCTAGGGCAACCTCCGTAGGGAAATGCTGAGGATTAAGGCCGATCGAGGTCGACCTTTTTCGCCCGAAGAATGGCCTGGACGTAGTGCTGGACACAGTTCCAGTTGCCCTCTCCCTGGAGCATAGCTCCGACGATGTTGTTTGGGCTGACGATCACGCCGATCTCAGATGAAAGCGAGGCTCGGCGGACGTGCCAACGGTCGCACTGAAAGAAGGTGTGCTCGGACGTGTCTGGGATGCAGGGGCAATACAGACAGTCCGGGCTAGCGACTTTGCCCATCCGGTGCAGATAGGCTCGGAAGTACCCGTGCCCAGAGAGAAACTGGGTCACGTAGTAGTCAACCTCGCCGTTCTGCCGTTCCACCCATGGTCGGACGGAAGGTATGAGCTGGAAGGTCCAACGTCCCCTCGGCTCGGCTTCCCAGTCACGCTGCCAGGAGTCGAAGCTGCGATCGCGCTCTTCCCTGGCAGCTGCTTCCCGGCCCACTTCAGGCCTCCTCCGGTAAATCGCCTGCCTCTCCCTCGCGAGGAAGAGGACGGGAATGACTCCGGCGATCACCATCACAGCAGGCTCGGAGACTGTGCGGTAGGCCGAAGCGACCCGCAGAGCTCCTCGACGCTGGACTCGGGCAAGCCGGTCTCGGAAGACTCGCTTCTCGAGTGCGTGAGCCCATACCTCTGCCCCGTACAGCAAGACTGACTGGACGGCAGTCATGAGCAGACGGCGCTTGCAGGAACGAGGGCCGCCGACATTGGGCATAAGCCTACCAAGGGCAGCGACACCCTTAGCGGCTTTGTCGGCGGCGCGCTGGATCTGCTCGCCGAAAGACAGTCTGCTGTCGACCATGACTCCCAGGTACTTTGCAGCAGGCTTAGTCTCGAGTGTGACGTTACCTATCTGCACCGGGAACACGGTGTTTATCCTCTTTTTGGTGAGGACGACGATCTCCGTCTTACTGACAGCCAGGGACAAGCCGTGGTCTCGCATCCACCCGTTGACCTTGGCCATTACTACGCTGAGCCTCAGTTTTGCCTGCTCGACGTTCCTCGCAGCGATCAAGGCAGCGACGTCGTCAGCATAGCCAACGAGGCGGGTCTCATCGGGCATGTCTAGCCTCAGCAAGCTGTCGTAAGACACGTTCCAGAGATCTGGTCCGAGGATGGACCCCTGCGCAGCCCCGGAAGTGATGGGAATGCGCCGCTGACCTTCGGTCGTGTCGTACAACAGAACGCGGTCTGACAAGTAAGCCTCGATCATACGCAGGAGGTAGGAGGGAACTTGGAACGTATGCTCAAGCGCCCACAGCATATCGCTCCACCTGGCGGAGTTGAAAGCGTTCTTCACGTCGAGCGTGACGAGAAGGACCACGCGGCGCGACCAGTGGTTGTGGTCCTCCGCCCTCCGCACTGCCTCAACTACCTCCTGGATAGCGTCGATGGTAGAGCGACCGGATCTGAAGCCGTACTGCTGCGGGGACAAGTTCCCCGCAGAGACGATGGCCTCGGTCAGCCTGACGCGCAAAAGCTTTTCCAGCACTTTCCCGGCCGTGTCGAGCATACACAGGGGTCGGAAAGAAGAAGGGGTCCCCGGTGTACTCTTCGCCTTGGGGATAAGAACAAGGCGGGCTATCTTCCACGAAGAAAAGAAAACGCCTTCCGCCAGACACGCGTTGAACATATCAAGCAGAAGTCTTGGATTAACCTCCGCAGCGAGCTTGAGCACCTCCGCCGGAATGCCATCGGGACCGGGCGCTCTTTTGGGTCGTAGGGATCGGACGGCGGCGGTGAGTTCCTCTTCCCGGAACACTGGGAAGGCGCCTACCTCTCCGAATTCCCTGACTGGCCGAACTGGGTGGCTGGGAAACAGTGTATCGACGACGGCGGCCATGGCTTGTGGTTCCATGACCGCAGGTGGTGAGCGAGCCCCTAGCTTCTGGGTTACTAGTTTGTAGCCCATCCCCCAGGGGTCGTTGTCGATATCCTGACACAGCTGCTTCCAGCACCTGACTTTACTCCGGTTGATGGCACCGCGGAGCTCTCGGCGGGCCGCTCTGTGCTCAGCCGATCTGGCATTTGCATCAGGGCGGTTCCTGGCTCGCTGCGCAGCTCGTCGGAGACCAAGGCATCTCCTCCGGAGTTCCGCGATTTCAGGCGTCCACCAGTAAACCGGCTTCTTCCTGTGGTGGCGGGAAACTCCGGGCATCGACTGCTCACACGCGGTCGCGATGAGTCGCATCGTCGATGCTGCCAGATCTTCGGCACTTGCGAAATTCACAATGCTCTGGTCTTTAATTACTTCTTTAAATGTGTCTTTGCTCAGACGGCTGATGTTCCAGCGTCGAGCCAGAGGAGCAGGTTCAGCGCGCAAGCGCGCGCCCTCGGGAAGCACCTTAAAAAGGATCGCCTGATGGTCGCTGGAGGAGTAGTCCTCGCAGACACGCCAGTCGGAGATCCGCTGGAAAATCCCTTCAGAGGCAAGGGATATGTCAGGGATCGTCTCTCTGCACCCCGGAAGGCGAAAGGTGGAAATGCCGCCCGTGTTGAGGATACAGAGGCCCGACCTGGCAGCCGACTCGAGGACGTAACGACCTCGAGTGTCGGTCCGCGGGGAACCCCATTCCACGGCTTTGGCGTTAAAATCGCCACCGACTATGACCCCGCCAGAGGTGTTCATGATCTTATCCTCGATGGAATCGACCATGTGGCGGTAGTCTGCGATCGGTTGGTTAGGCGTGAGGTAACAGGAGAAGACGGTGAAATCCCTGCTCCTCACCCAAACGAAGCCGTTTCCCGATCCGGAATCGAGAACAGGCACCTTCCCGAGGTCCAAGATCCATATCGCCGCAGTGCCGGAGGGATCCGAGAACCACTGCGCGGAGCGTCGGTTCTGGTACTGCTCACTGAGAAGCAGTAGGTCAGCGCCCTGCTCCGTGGCGAATTGGATCAGCAAGTCGTTTGCTGTCCTGCTCCTCTGCATGTTAAGTTGCAGAACACTGATCATTTCTTTTGTGTTTGGCGAAGCTCCTGGATGGCCCGCCTGTACTGCCCGCAACGACCAGACCCAGCGGAATGCTTGACCTGGTCGCCCCTCAAGCCGGCTTCTGTACACAGGACACATGACAACGCTGCATTGCATGCGCTGGCCCTGTGATCCTGGCCGCCGCACTTGAAGCAGAGCTTGCTTCCATCGGGTCCAGGGCAGCGATTAGCGACGTGACCGAACCCCAAACATTTAAAACATCAGGAGGCCACGAGCTTCTCGCGCACCCGACAGCTCACGTACCAGACTTTCAGGTGGCCCTTCTCCAGGAGCTTCGCAGCTGCCCTGGCTCCCAGCGTGAGGATCGCCACCTTCTGACCCCGAGCGTTCGCCTTTGAGAGGAAGGTTTTCACCTCGACGTTGTCGCCGATGGCGGATTTGACAGCAGCAGTCACCTCCGCCTCGGTCGTCAGCTCGTCAAGGTCCCTCACCTCCAGCGTCGACTTGGGTTCGAGAACGCGGACGGTCGCGTTCGCCCCCAAGATGGTCTGCAAGTCCTCGCTGAAGGCGGCTTTACTTTTGGAGGCGTCACCGAGCTCGACCAAAAGATCGCCGGCTCGGGTCTTCCTCATGCCCTTGATGACGGCGCCCTTCTCATCGGGCTTCGCTTTACTGCGAATTTCGCCCAGCACGTCGGCGTAGGATTTCCCCTCCGACGGCTTGATGAGAAGAGCGTCCGGCCGCTGCTTGCGGGACTTCTTCCTCGGCGCCTTCTTCTTGTCCTGGGTGCCAGGCTGGCTTTTAGGATTTGGAAGAGGGTCTTTCTTCTTACCCTTCCTCTTAACGACCTCGGTCCATGCTTCGGAGTCCGACTTCTCCGCTGGACCGTCTCCCTTCGGCTTTTTCTCTGCCTCCGGTTGGGCGGGGCTAGAAGCGGCTCGCTTTCCACCGGCCGGCTGAGCCTTGACCCGCAGCGATGGAGTCGTCTGGGTCGACGCGGCCACCGTCTCACAAGACTGCCACGACCTCCTCAGCTGGACAATGTGCTGCAGACTGGCCTCCAATTGGACAATGCCATCCTGCACGTCCTTGCTAATGTTCTTCTGCCGGGCGGTCGCAGCCTTCATTACAGCCAGGGTGTCGAAGCACTTTTTAATGTGCTCCTCCTCCTGCTGCCTGGCGAGCGCGATGACCGCGTCAAAGGGAGACGAGTCGGCATTCATCGGCTCGTTGTCCTCAGTGGGTGCCCTCTCAAGGGCCACGGATGTTCTGGCCACCGATGAGGCAGGTGTCGCGACCCGGACTGTTGGCGATCTCGTGAGTCGAGACCTTCTTTAGAAGGGGCTTGCCACCCCGTCGTCAAGCCCACTCAGAGGAGAATCCTGCTGGGTGTTTTTTGGGGTTAGGGTACCCCGTTTTGATTCGTGCACCTTTTGAATCGTTTTTTTTGTCTGCACTTGCCATGTTGTCTGGATTGGCCCCCAAGACTGGGCGTTGACCCCCCAAACGTACCCCGATGAGAAAGTCAGACCGACCCATCACCAGAGAAACTATATCCGTGTTCGACCGCCCCCAAAACACCGGCGGTCCCAGACGAGCAGTGGCCTCGGCAGAGCCCCCCCGTGACCGCAGCAGGGCCCTATCCGATCGCCAACCGGCACCGCCACGGCCAAAGGGATTTTCGCCGGCTGATAGGGCAGCCAGGTCAGCTGGCTGGGCTGACCCGGGCCCCTGTACTATCCGGCAGCCTGGGAGGTGCAGAACCCAGTTTTTAAGCTGTACCCTCTGCTCGTCCTAGACCTCCAGCGCAATGGAGGCTGAAGAACACAGAGTCACCCCGGAAAATAGGCCGGAATGATTTAGAAAAAACAACCGGGCTATTGAAATGAACCGGAGAATGGAATTGTGAAAAGGAGACGCGAACCAGTGCGCCCCCCTCCCCTTTTAGTCGGCTCTTACGACAAGCAGGGGATACTGTTGGACATTCTGTCCCGGCCCAACACGGGGAAATAATAATAATAATAATAATAATAATAATAATAATAATAATAATAATAATAATAATAATAATAATAATAATAATAATAATAATAATAATAATTTTTTTGGGTAGGAGGTGGAATGCGTTTACGCACACTGAGGGGCTCGTTGTCCCCTCAGTAGTGTCGGACTCCCACGAGCTCGATGTCCCGTGAACTACCGACTAAACCACCTCCCTCGGCACCGAGGACACTAGCCTGGAACTGTTTCACACATTACTTCGGGCTAGGCCTTTGATATTACGCCGCTAGGGCAACCTCCGTGGGGAAATGCTGAGGATTAAGGCCGATCGAGGTCGACCTTTTTCGCCCGAAGAATGGCCTTGACGTAGTGCTGGACACAGTTCCAGTTGCCCTCTCCCTGGAGCATAGCTCCGACGATGTTGTTTGGGCTGACGATCACGCCGATCTCAGATGAAAGTGAGGCTCGGCGGACGTGCCAACGGTCGCACTGAAAGAAGGTGTGCTCGGACGTATCTGGGATGCCGGGGCAATACAGACAGTCCGGGCTGGCGACTTTGCCCATCCGGTGCAGATAGGCTCGGAAGTACCCATGTCCAGAAAGAAACTGGGTCACGTAGTAATCGACCTCGCCGTGCTGCCGCTCCACCCATGGTCGGACGGAAGGTACGAGCTTGAAGGTCCAACGTCCCCTCGGCTCGGCTTCCCAGTCGCGCTGCCAGGAGTCGAAGCTGCGATCGCGCTCTTCCCTGGCAGCTGTTTCCCGGCCCACTTCAGGCCTCCTCCGGTAAATCGCCTGCCTCTCCCTCGCGAGGAAGAGGACGGGAATGACTCCGGCGATCACCATCACAGCAGGGGCGGAGACTGTGCGGTAGGCTGAAGCGACCCGCAGAGCTCCTCGGCGCTGGACTCGGGCAAGCCGATCTCGAAAGACTCGCTTCTCGAGTGCGTGAGCCCATACCTCCGCCCCGTACAGCAAGACTGACAGGACGGCAGTCATGAGCAGGCGGCGCTTGCAGGAGCGAGGACCGCCGACATTGGGCATAAGCCTACCAAGGGCAGCGACACCCTTAGCGGCTTTGTCGGCGGCGCGCCGGATCTGCTCGCCGAAAGACAGTCTGCTGTCGACCATGACTCCCAGGTACTTTGCAGCAGGCTTAGTCTCGAGTGTGACGTCACCTATCTGCACCGGGAACACGGTGTTAATCCTCTTTTTGGTGAGGACGACGATCTCCGTCTTACTGATAGCCAGGGACAAGCCGTGATCTCGCATCCACCCGTTGACCTTGGCCATTACCACGCTGAGCCTCAGTTTTGCCTGCTCGACGTTCCTCGCAGCGATCAAGGCAGCGACGTCGTCAGCATAGCCAACGAGGCGGGTCTCATCGGGCATGTCTAGCCTCAGCAAACTGTCGTAAGACACGTTCCAGAGATCTGGTCCGAGAATGGACCCCTGCGCAGCCCCGGAAGTGATGGGAATGCGCCGCTGGCCTTCGGTCGTGTCGTACAAAAGAACACGGTCTGACAAATACGCCTCGATCATACGCAGGAGGTAAGAGGGAACTTGGAACGTATGCTCAAGCGCCCACAGCATATCGCTCCACCTGGCGGAGTTGAAGGCGTTCTTCACGTCGAGCGTGACGAGAAGGACCACGCGGCGCGACCAGTGGTTGTGGTCCTCCGCCCTCCGCACTGCCTCAACTACCTCCTGGATAGCGTCGATGGTAGAGCGACCGGATCTGAAGCCGTACTGCTGCGGGGACAAGTCCCCCGCAGAGACGATGGCCTCGGTCAGCCTGACGCGCAAGAGCTTTTCAAGCACTTTTCCGGCCGTGTCGAGCATACACAGGGGTCGGAAAGAAGAAGGGGTCCCCGATGTGCTCTTCGCCTTCGGGATAAGAACAAGGCGGGCAGCCTTCCACGAAGAAAAGAAAACGCCTTCCGCCAGACACGCGTTGAACATATCGAGCAGAAGCCTTGGATTAACCTCCGCAGCGAGCTTGAGCACCTCCGCCGGAATGCCATCGGGACCGGGCGCTCTTCTGGGTCGTAGGGATCGGACGGCGGCGGTGAGTTCCTCTTCCCGGAAAACTGGGAAGGCGCCTACCTCTCCGAATTCCCTGACTGGCCGAACTGGGTGGCTGGGAGACAGTGTATCGACGACGACGGCCATGGCTTGTGGTTCCATGACCGCAGGTGGTGAGCGAGCCCCTAGCTTCTGGGTTACAAGTTTGTAGCCCATCCCCCAGGGGTCGTTGTCGATATCCTGACACAGCTGCTTCCAGCACCTGACTTTACTCCGGTTGATGGCACCGCGGAGCTCTCGGCGGGCCGCTCTGTGCTCAGCCGATCTGGCATTTGCATCAGGGCGGTTCCTGGCTCGCTGCGCAGCTCGTCGGAGACCAAGGCATCTCCTCCGGAGTTCCGCGATTTCAGGCGTCCACCAGTAACCCGGCTTCTTCCTGTGGCGGCGGGAAACTCCGGGCATCGACTGCTCACACGCGGTCGCGATGAGACGCATCGTCGATGCTGCCAGATCTTCGGCACCTGTGAAATTCACAATGCTCTGGTCTTTGATTACTTCTTTAAAAGTGTCTTTGCTCAGACGACTGGTGTTCCAGCGTCGAGCCAGAGGAGCAGGTTCAGCGCGCAAGCGCGCACCCTCGGGAAGGACCTTGAAGAGGATCCCCTGGTGGTCGCTAGAGGAATACTCCTCGCAGACACGCCAGTCGGAGATCCGCTGGACAATCCCTTCAGAGGCAAGGGATATGTCAGGGATCGTCTCTCTGCACCCCGGACGGCGAAAGGTGGAAATGCCGCCTGTATTAAGGATAGAGAGGCCCGACCTGGCAGCCGACTCGAGGACGTAACGACCTCGAGTGTCGGTCCGCGGGGAACCCCATTCCACGGCTTTGGCGTTAAAATCGCCACCGACTATGACCCTGCCAGAGATTTTCATGATCTCATCCTCAATGGAATCGACCATGTGGCGGTAGTCTCCGATCGGTCGGTTTGGCGTGAGGTAACAGGAGAAGACGGTGAAACCCCTGCTCCTCACCCAAACGAAGCCGTTGCCCGATCCGGAATCGAGAACAGGCACCTTCCCGAGGTCCAAGATCCATATTGCCGCAGTGCCGGAGGGATCCGAGAACCACTGCGCGAAGCGTCGGTTCTGGTACTGCTCACTGAGAAGCAGTAGGTCAGCACCCTGCTCCGTGGCGAATTGGAACAGCAAGTCGTTTGCTGTCCTGCTCCTCTGCATATTAAGTTGCAGAACACTGATCATTTCTGTTGTTTCTGGCGAAGCTCCTGGACGGCCCGCCTGTACTGCCCGCAACGACCAGACCCAGCGGAATGCTTGACCTGGTCGCCCTTCAAGCCGGCTTCTGTACACAGGACACAGGACAACACTGCATTGCACGCGCTGGCCCTGTGGTCCTGGCCGCCGCACTTGAAGCAGAGCTTGCTTCTATCGGGTCCAGTGCAGCGATTAGCTACGTGACCGAACCCCAGACATTTAAAACATCTGGAGGCCACGAGCTTCTCGCGCACCCGACAGCTCACATACCAGACTTTGAGGTGGCCCTTCTCCAGGAGCTTCGCGGCAGCTCTGGCTCCCAGCGTCAGGATCGCCACATTCTGTCCCCGAGCATTCGCCTTTGAGAGGAAGGTTTTTACCTCGACGGATTCTCCGAGAACGGCTTTGACGGCAGCGGTCACTTCCGCCTCTTTCGTCAGCTCGACGAGGTCTCGCACCTCCAGCGTCGTCTTTGGTTCGAGAACGCGGACGGTTGCGTTCGCTCCCAGAAGAGTCCTCAAGTCCTCGCTGAAAGCGGACTTGCATTTGGAGGCGTCTCCGAGTTCGACCAGAAGATCGCCGGCTCGAGTCTTTCTCATGCCCTTGATGACGGCGCCCTTCTCATCGGGCTTCGCTTTGCTGCGAATTTCGCCCAGCACGTCGGCGTAAGATTTCCCCTCCGACGGCTTGATGAGAAGAGCGTCCGGCCGCTGCTTGCGGGGCCTCTTCTTTGGCGCCTTCTTCTTCTCTTGTCCGCCGGGCTGGCTTCCAGGCCCCTGGGGAGGGTCTCCCTTCTTCCGTCGTTTCCTAACGACGTCCGTCCATTTTTCGGGGTCCGATGTCTCCCCTGGACCGTCACCTCTCGGTTTCTTCTCAGCCTCCGGTTGGGCGGGGCTGGAAGCAGCCCGCTTCCCACCGGCCGGCTGAGCCTTCACCCGCAGTGATGGGGTCGTCTGCGTCGACGCAGTCACCGACTCACATGACTGCCACGACGTCCTCAGCTGGATTATGTGGTGAAGGCTGGCCTCCAATTGGACGATGCCATCCTTCACATCCTGACTGATGTTCTTCTGCCGGGTGGTCGCGGCCTTCATCACAGCGAGGGTGTCGAAGCACTTTTTGATGTGCTCCTCCTCCTGCTGCCTGGCAAGCGCGATGACCGCCTCGAAGGGAGACGACCCATCATCCATCCGCTCATTTACAGTGGGTGTCTCATCGATGGCCACAGGTGTTTTGGCCCCCGATGAGGCAGGTGTCACGACACGGCTCGGCGGCGATCTTCCAATGCGCGACCTTCTTTCGAAGGGGCTTGCCACCTTGTCACCGGGCCCGCTCAGTGAAGAGCGGTTATGCGACTGGTTACTTTGTGGGGTTAGGGTACCCCGTTTTGATTCTTGCACCTTTTGAGTCTCTTTTCCTTCAGTGCTGTCCATAGTGTCTGGCTTAGCCCCCGAGACTGGGCATTGACCCCCCAATAGTACCCCGATGAGAAAGTCAGACCGACACATCACCAGAGAAACTATATCCGTGTTCGACCGCCTCCAAAACACCGGCGGTCCCAGACGAGCAGTGGCCTCGGCAGAGCCCCCCCGTGACCGCAGCAGGGCCCTATCCGGTCGCCAACCGGCACCGCCACGGCCAAAGGGATTTTCGCCGGCTGATAGGGCAGCCAGGTCAGCTGGCTGGGCTGACCCGGGCCCCTGTACTATCCGGCAGCCTGGGAGGTGCAGAACCCAGTTTTTAAGCTGTACCCTCTGCTCGTCCTAGACCTCCAGCGCAATGGAGGCTGAAGAACACAGAGTCACCCCAGCAAATAGGCCGGAATGATTTAGAAAAAACAACCGGGCTATTGAAATGAACCGGAGAATGGAGTTATGAAAAGGAGACGCGAAAAAAGGACCAGTGTGCCCCCCTCCCCTTTTAGTCGGCTCTTACGACAAGCAGGGGATACTGTTGGACATTCTGTCCCGGCCCAACACGGGAAAATAATAATAATAATAATATTTTTTTTTTTTTTGGGTAGGAGGTGGAATGCGTTTACGCACACTGAGGGGCTCGTTGTCCCCTCAGTAGTGTCGGACTCCCACGAGCTCGATGTCCCGTGAACTACCGACTAAACCACCTCCCTCGGCACCGAGGACACTAGCCTGGAACTGTTTCACACATTACTTCGGGCTAGGCCTTTGATATTACGCCGCTAGGGCAACCTCTGTGGGGAAATGCTGAGGATTAAGGCCGATCGAGGTCGACCTTTTTCGCCCGAAGAATGGCCTGGACGTAGTGCTTGACACAGTTCCAGTTGCCCTCTCCCTGGAGCATAGCTCCGACGATGTTGTTTGGGCTGACGATCACGCCGATCTCAGATGAAAGCGAGGCTCGGCGGACGTGCCAACGGTCGCACTGAAAGAAGGTGTGCTCGGACGTATCTGGGATGCCGGGGCAATACAGACAGTCCGGGCTGGCGACTTTGCCCATCCGGTGCAGATAGGCTCGGAAGTACCCGTGTCCAGAAAGAAACTGGGTCACGTAGTAATCGACCTCGCCGTGCTGCCGCTCCACCCATGGTCGGACGGAAGGTATGAGCTGAAAGGTCCAACGTCCCCTCGGCTCGGCTTCCCAGTCGCGCTGCCAGGAGTCGAAGCTGCGATCGCGCTCTTCCCTGGCAGCTGTTTCCCGGCCCACTTCAGGCCTCCTCCGGTAAATCGCCTGCCTCTCCCTCGCGAGGAAGAGGACGGGGATGACTCCGGCGATCACCATCACAGCAGGCTCGGAGACTGTGCGGTAGGCCGAAGCGACCCGCAGAGCTCCTCGACGCTGGACTCGGGCAAGCCGGTCTCGGAAGACTCGCTTCTCGAGTGCGTGAGCCCATACCTCCGCCCCGTACAGCAAGACTGACTGGACAGCAGTCATGAGCAGACGGCGCTTGCCGGAACGAGGACCGCCGACATTGGGCATAAGCCTACCAAGGGCAGCGACACCCTTACTGTTGGACAGGGGCAGGGGATACTGTTGGACATTCAGTCCCGGCCCAACACGGGATAATAATAATAATAATAATAATAATAATAATAATAATAATAATAATAATAATAAAAGAGAACCCTCTCCACAACATAAATTTTCAGCAATCTATGGCCACATTAAAAACATGCAATGAATTAAAAAAAACAAAAACTAAAGTATGGGAAGAGTTTTTTATTTAAAACAATTCTTCAAGTTGCGGGAAAGAATAGTAGTGTTCATTACTAGGAGCGAAAGTGGGTCTTTTTGGTACGAGATCGTAAGTTACAGGCGAGGCGCAGCCGAGCTTGGAAATGCGATCAGTACCAAGGAGACACTTTTGCTCCGTGTGATGAACAACTATTTTCATCATTATGTATAAATAACCATTTATTCGTCAAAAAATTAGACCACATCATTTTGAGGTTATCCAAAATAGTCATCGTCATTTACACATCTGTTGGTTGTTTACAAACACAAGTTAAGAAATCGTTCAACCTTTCAAACGTAAAACATTTTGACATTAGAGTACGGCAAAATTTATCATATGTTTTTTCAGTACTCCTATTCGAAGTGATCCAAAAACGATCACTATGCGTACGATTTAGAGAACTAAAAACGGCTGTTTTCGGGTCATTATGATGAACAATTTTTAAACATTAAAGACGATTCTACCGACAAAAATCAACTTCCATTTGAATAGACGGCTGAAGGGGGAGGGGCGCCAATAATAAATAGGTGACTGAATGACGTGTTCTGAACTGGACAGACAAGATTCACAATGAGTTTAGTAGGCCTACGGAAGTCGCGAAAACATATCCTTCACCCGTGCCGGCAATAAAAGTATTTTTATCGTCCTCGTATTAGTGTGATAAGCGTCCGTTAATAACTGTCCGTCGTGTGTTTAATAACTATTTTAAATGTTGAGATTGTCTACCATCGAGTGTACTGTGACCAAAATGTGTGAAATTTAGGTTTTCAGCGACCCATCGCAGCAATCCTACTCAATGCATTCTTAATTTTTTACACATTTAATCACATGTAAATTATGTCTGAGGACGGTGTAAGTTATGGAAAACATTGTAGTCTTTTTACATCTCCCAATGAGACTAATGTACAAATTCTCAAAGGCACTACGCAATGACAGAGCTAATAGTTACGGAGTTTCTAATTTCAAGAGTGAACATCATTACCTTGTCTACTTCAGTGCATCCGTGATAGTTCAGAGAAATCAAAATTCCCAACTCTTTAGACCGCAAATCTCTATTTTTTTTTATAAATCTGCCAATTTTGTAACTGTTGAACACTACTAAATTGAGACACTCATTAATTGGAAAATGTAGGCCTAATTGGGGGATTGTGTCGTGTGTCGTGCGCCAGCGCTATTGTGAAACATTTTGTAATTCACTGGCAATAACCTTTTCAACATAGAACGTATGAACTAAAGTGAAGGTGCATTAATAATTCACTGTTACTTCCCTTCGGTATCTAGTAGTTCACACTACTTTGAATACTTCTAGTAGTTCACACCTTATTATTTTCTATAGGCCTCGCGCAAACCGCACACCTTTATCACAAAGATAAAGGTGAAGATGGCCTAAAAGGTGAAGATGGCTTATCGTTTTGCCGCCTTTTTAAATTATAGTTTTAATATTGCAAGCAATCATTCTCATTATATATCTCTGAGTTGTTTTATTGTAATTTTATCATATTTGGTCACCTATTTTAAACAAAGGAAAACTCCTATCAGAAGCGCGAGGCCCTCCCAGGCGCGAGGCCTTGGGCGGCCGCTTCTGTCGCCCTTCCCCAAGGCCGGCACTGTGTTACGGGCCTAAAGAAGCTCTTATTTGCCCTAGGAATAAAAAGAATTAGCTGATGTCAAAGACGTAAGCTGTTCGTTTATCATATATTTAATTTCGTAAGGAGATTCTTTGCATCAAAATTGTGGATGTCTGGCAAGTCGTAGAGAGATGGAAGAGGGCTCAAATTAAAGGTCTCTATTCCGTGATAGCGAGAAAAATAATGAAATTGCTTGAAATTCACCAGAAAACGAGAAATAACGTAAAATATCTGCCATTTAAAAAGCATTGGGATCCAAAAACGTCTGCTTTTGATTTAAAGCCATATGCTAGATGTTGACATATGGTTTTTTTTCAAAAGGGAGCTAACTATGTTCAAGGTACTATAACAAATCAATATTTTAACTTTAAGATTTTCAGACTTTATAATTAATTACGGGTTTGAGTATATATTTATAATTTAAAATCATAAAGAGTTAAGTGTGTTTGTTTCGTTTACGTTTGATCGTTGGCATTAAACGATGCCAATTTAATGCCAAATGATCAATATAAATTTATATGTAAGCGAAATTTTTGTGTCGAAATTGTGGGCGTTTGGCGAGTCGCAGGATAGTGGGAGATGGCTCAAATAGAAAGTCTTGATGCCAGGGACTCGGGGAAAATACTGAAATTTCTTAAAGTTCATCAGAAAATAAGAAATAACGTTACATATCTGCCATTTAGAAATCGTTGTAATCTAAAAACGTCTGCTTTGTTTACATTAAAACATGCGTTGCTTATACTAAATATAAAACCACATAATAGACACGTCTATAGATCTATATATAAAAAAAATTGTTTTTTCTTTCCTAATCCGTTTGGCGCTTCTATTCAACCGATTTTCATAATTGAGGTCTTAAGTTAATCTCAAAAAAACTCTGGAAAAACTTTACATTTTGTCTTTGATTTCAGTGAAATTCCTCTAAAAATCATTGTATATTTTATTACTAGGGACTAAAGTGACTCTTTTTTGTACGAGGTCAAGTTTTACAAAAAAAGCTAACGAAAAAAAGATACACGATTTTGATTTCGTAGCTCGAGGTCTGAAATTTCTGTGCTGGCAGTGCGGAGACCGAGCATGCGACATGAAGACATCTAGTGAGGGCAAGACAAACACCGAGTCCCACAGTCAACACTGAGGTCGCCTTGTTTCTCCCCTCGTACAATAGTTGTTTTTTGTCGTTACGTTGTTTAACAATAAACTAAATATTTTTGACACCTTCTTAACAAATGATTGAGGATTTATCTCTACTAGTGAACACGCGCTGCTCAGAAGCTTTTATTTGCTTAGTCTATTGATAAAACAATGTTTTGTCTATTGATAAAACAAGAAGCTGTTACTTGAAATATTTCCATAATGAATCCTATGGACAAATAGAAAGTTTTGAATGTATCTAAGGTTTTTCTCTTCAGTATAATCCTCATGAATGTATGCTTCCTCTAAAACTTGACGCCGAGCTCTTTTCAGCGACATATATAAATTATTCAAACCGGTTCGGATCTGTAGGAGGAGCCCTGATCACAAAATAACCTAGCTATTAAATTAATGTAATACAGATTCCTCTTTTCTATGTATAGATAAATACTTAATAATCATTTTAATTGTTTATTAGTAAGTATTTAACTATATGCAGGGTGTCCAGAAATAATGATAAAATATTTTAGTGTAAGGAAAATATACTAAAGGAATATATTAATAATATTAAAATATTTGTAAAGGTAAAAATAAGGAAAAAAGTTCATATAAACATAGGTCCAAAAGTGCTTCGTTTTCCGTCTGTGTGGCTGTTTGTGATTGTTACATATTAAATCATATCTCACGAACCTCTTAACGTATAAACTTAAGAGGCACTTAAGCATATGGAGCATATGGAGAGTACACTTGGTATATGGATGACCACTATTAAGACCTAGTTTTTTATGAAGTATCAAATTTCTACGTTTTACCATTTCAAAATGGCGACTGTTTTTTGTTTTCAAAGCTAAATATCTTAAAAACCGTAAATTTAATCAAATTAACGCTGATATTAAGATTACAATGACCTATTAACGGAGAAATTTTAACTTTTCCGAATAAAACATGCGAATTTCTGGCAGTATTTTCTAAAGAACCATGTTTTTATTCAGAAAAGTTAAAATATCTCCGTTATTAGTAGTCCGGTCATCATAATCTTAATATCAGCGTTAAATGGATTAAATTTCACAACTTTTTTGTCTCTTGTATAATTTTTCTGAAATTTACGGTTTTTACGATATTTAGCTTAAAAAACACAAAACAGTCACCATTTTGAAATAGTACAAAGCAGAAATTTGATACTTCATACAAAAATAGGTCATAATAGTGGTCATCCATATGCCAAGTTTGAAGTTTATACGTTAAGAGGTTCATGAGATATGATTAAATATGTAAAAATCACAGACACACAGACGGTAAACGAAGCACTTTTGGACCTTTGTTTATGAACCCGTTGCTCGAAATCGAGCAAAACAACCAAATTCCTTTCTCCTGAAAGTTGTCCATCTCTTGCACGGAAAATGGCAGCAAAGTCTGTGGCAATTGCAATATTTTTTCGCCTTTTATCCAAATCTTTGTCTGCAAAGATATTTATACAGACCCTATTTATAATTCTCTCATGACTGATGGGCAAATGACTGCCATTGTTCTAAAGTTCTAAACGAATGGATGTAAACGTATACCTCATTTAAATAAAGTCCAGTTTCCAGCATTAAATGTATTTCATAGTAGTTGTAGTTGTAGTTGTAGTTACATTTATGCATACTTTGAAAGTGCTTTCTTCTGGTAATAAGGTAACTATTTTGTGATAAAAATGTTTATGTATTTGAAAATTATATAGACAACCCAATAGGCTCATCGAGATGAGACCCTGAGGTAACCACAACAAATTAAATGTAGAATTGAATTATTTTAAAATTTCTTTGTAGTTTTGAAATGATTTGTTTGTCTGTCTACCAAGTGAAAGCGTGCGCTTCTCAATAAGAGTCACGTGTAATTTTGCAAAATTACCTTCCATTTCTGACGGCTCAATTTATATGAAGAGTTATTGTTTCCATTTGCTTCAGTCTTAACATTTTTTGATTCGCAAAAACACATTTGTTCACCCAAGGGCCCGAAAGTAAAGGGCTCAACCTCTTATGTTCATAACAACACGATTTTGTTCGCGCACCGTTTTGATGGAGTTTCGTTGACACTCATGAGTTCTTCGTAAATTCACTCTTCGAATTCGTGGCATTATTGTTGTTACAAATAAGTAAAAAAAAACTGTAACATTACATAATAAAATGTGATACTGTTAAATTTAGTTTATGGGGGATCATTACTACAACCACAGAACATCACTAAATGCAAAATATTGTTTCATGTTTACATCATTCATGGTCATGGCCACTTCACAGTTGAACAAAATTAAAATATTTTAATGAAAAAAAATTACATTTTCATTTTTAGATCATTACCCACAAACACTTCACATTAACATTCACCATCACGTCCAAATAAATTGTATAAAATAATTATTCTTGGAATAGGCCTAATACACTTGGCGCATTATATCTTGACCCTTGGCCTAGTCCATTGCTGGAGCTGTCAGATAATGTTTATTGTCAATAATTTTGGACAACAAACAATGAAAAAACAAATTTCTACAAATATCAACTGTATTTTGTTTACAAATGACAATTAAGATATACACAGACAGCTGTTGGAAAATGCTAACACGTCAGGCTAGTACTACTTTGCGTATCAGCTGTAGTCTTCTGATGAGTTTTATTCCACTCCAGTTGCTTCAGGTGTAAAGGGTTCCCAAGGGTCAAGATATAATGCGCCAAGTGTAATAAAATACATAAACCAAAACAAATAGTTTTATGAAAATCTACTGTAAATTTGTTTATGAAGCACACATGATTTCAAAACAGTTGTTTTAAATAGGTACCGGTAATGAAACATTAATGTTAAAAAAATGACGCTTTGTTTTGTAGGTTTTACATTATTATAATAAAACTTTCTGTAATTCAGTATCTAGGACTAAATATATCCGTTTATTCTTGGACCGAACTGAAATGGTTTTTTAAATCTACTCATAAATAAATGTTTAAAGTTTGCTTCAATATATGTATTCTTTGTTTTCAATTCCATTAATAATACATGGCTTTGCTCAAAAACTTTGTTTATTCCACTCAGCTGTTTTTGTTTTAAATTTATATTCCCATGTTAAATCTTATGGACAAATCTGAAACTTTAAGGGCGTCTAGGGCTCTTCCCTTTAGACTGACCTCCATAAATTTTATTTCCTGCAAAACTTCACGCCAAGCTCTTTCAAATGACACCTAAATTATTGAAATCGGCCCAGAAATTTAGGAGGAGTAATGATCACAAAAAAACCCCTAGCGTATTAAATAAGTATAGATTTTTTTCTTATTTTTACCTGTACTATCGTATACTAAAATATTTTACCATAATTTCCGGACGCCCTGTATAAATAAAAAAAACATTTAATAACAATTTAAAACTAGTTATCAAAACCTTTCCACATTCAGAAAATTAAGGTGTTAAGTGTGTTGCAAGTGCTTACAAAATTACTGGGCGTGTATTGCATTGAAGTGTGTGATAGCGTGCAGTCTGTAAAATACCGGTATAGTCTGAACAATGACAAAAGATGAAAATTATTCATTTTTCGTAAACGGTTTTAAGGATCTATATTTGATTTTACTTTAGTCTGTGAATCAGGTTTTAATAGTGTAATCTGTTTTAATAATCTTTTATTTTTAATAAATTGGAATAGGGGAAATAGAGATATCTGAAATTCTGATAGTATATTTGTCAAGAGGGGGGGGGGGGGGTCAAACACAAAGACCAGCCCAGTAAGTTGCTTTCGCTGCCTCGGGTCACCACCACAAAGCCAGAGAAGGGATTAGCGGACATTGGCTTCGACAGGTTATTTTCCTTGCTTAACTGTTGACAATGTCAAAGAAATGTTGATCAAAATAGCGATAGCAAGAATGTCTTTCGAGTGCCTCTAAATGAAAGTTAATCCCTATTATTATAATAGTTGTGGTGCGCAAGCGCTTTAAAAGGATAGTATCAATTAATCTTCACTTAATATGCATACTTCAAACGAAAAATATAGTTCATCACACGGGCCTAAAGCTGCTTTTCGTTACTCGGCCATTTTTTATGTGTAAAACTTGACCTCGCACGAAAAGCGTCACTTTGGTCCCTGGCAATGAAGTACACTATAGTTTTTAGAATACATCCAACGATAAAGGATCCGTAAATCAAAGACAAAATGTAAAGTTTTTTTCAGCTGGTATTCAGCTGGTATTTTTCCCTTGAATTTTTTTTTGGATTTTGCGGTTCGGAACCACCCCAAAAACAGCATAGCAAATAAATACCCGTGATGCAGGAGATCTGCATACTTAGCGAATTTCAAATGTCAAGATTAATGATTCAGGTAAAGCCTCGTGTCAAGTAATATCAAGTATGTCCATAGAAAATAATACTATAACATTCTCCATAAGGATAACATTGGAAATGAGTATGCATGTTTGCTGCCACGGAAATATAGAAATGTTGGCAGAAAATTGGCCCTAAGCAATAATTCAGAAGACCTCAAAAACATGAAGCCTCATACCAAGATTCATGTGGTTAGGATAAATTTAAAAATAACTCATATATAAAATTTTATTTGTTTCCAGATGGTTAGCATTGAGACAGTGAGCTTTGTTTATCAATGCTCAGTAGCCATTAGTCATGAAGCAATTACAAAATATATTAAATTGTTTTTGTTCAGCTGAAGTCAATGACGAAGGAAAATATTTTTTTCCATCCAAAAAGTATAAAACATTTTGGGAGCTTAGTTTTTTTTGGGTGGGGGGGGGGGGGTAATAAATATATGCTGTTATACGTTTTCATAAACATCTGTTGAAGCTCTTAAAGATAGGAATAAATAAGTGTTTTAGAATATCACCCTTGAATCTGTGCACATAATCTACACGATGTATAAACTATCTAACTCAATATATCTTTTTACTCAGGCTAATTAATTAATAACTTTAATTTTTCTATTAGGCAGCAATGTAAGTTTTGTTTAAAAACGCAAAAACTTGAAAAGAGCTATTACGGGTCAAAATACAACGCTTTTACTTTCTCGTTTTACGGACTTAGTTAATAATAACGGTAAACACTGCGAAAAAATTGTGTAATGCATTTGCTATTTTTACAAACCCTTTAAATTATCTCCTTGATTGGCCCATTTGATGAGTCCAAATTTAATACTGGATTTTCGCCAAAATAGTATTGTATTCCCTGAAAAAACAAATGAGATTTCTTATTCCACATTACGTTACGGTAATTACGATGTTGAAAAGCTTTCATATGTCAATTAAAAAGAATAGCATTTGCGAGCGAGAATGAAATGAAAGCGGAAATGAACAGTTTTACGTACAGTTGACAGGTGTGGCAATGTGATTATTTCCATGCAGTGGTAGGAAAACACTTTTTACCAGCTAGTTCTAGAGTTTTTCCGGACAGCTTGCAATTGCTTGAAAGGTGAAGTGAAAACAATTAATTGTAATGGATTCTCTTCTACCATGTGTAATAGTCTTAAGTCGTAATATCATGTGATAACATGGTTGATTCAAATTACGTGTCGAAACCCCAAGGTAATATGATTTCAGAACAATTAGTGAGACGATTCTCCAAATAAGTTTATCCGCTCCCCAATCCAAGTTCCTTACTAAACATTAGGCTCTTTACTTTAATATAAGTTAAATCACTCTAAGTTATGATTTAATGTCGTGGTTGTTCATGTAATGTGTTTGATGAGTGTAACGATTAATGAAGCTTTTTTACCGTTACAACTTGGCCTAGTCTAGTTTACATATGTCATAACATAATAAGTAAATTAATAATATGTTAATATTATCACTATAATTTCTCAGTTTTAAGTATTACCATCTAACGTTTTTTTAATGAAATGGTATTTTTAATGAAATGGCGTTTGAAATAACCAAATAACCGACAGCCATTTTAAGGTGACATTATTTGTTTCAAAGATGTTACATAAACGAGGCTTGAAACACATTGCGTACAAAAAGATCTGACATTGGATGGAAGAGGATTCAAAAAACGATTGAAACAAAACATTTAATAAAACAATAATGTTTAAAAGGAAATGCTGCTTCGTCAAACAGTGGTGAGATAAGAGAATAAATAGCGAAGGCGGAGAGGTCGGAAAACAATCCAGTCGTTGATGAGATTGGGACCTTTATTGGATGATAGCAAAGAGAAATAGTTTGATTTATGACTTTCTGTGATATACATGCATCTTGAAATGTGGCACATATATTCTTAAATACTAAAGTTTTGTTAGATTTAAGCAAAAAAAGCTATTTCTATGCGTCTTATGGTAAGAACTTAGCCTGGGACAATCACAGCTTTCGTATCAGTGTCTCGAGATGTTATAAACACCAATCATTCAAATATACATTCACAATGAAAAAAAAATTGACTAAGTTAAAAAAAATAGTTACAGAGAACAGGTAGCCATGATTTGGCAATTTTTTTATGAATATCACACGTATAAGTACTATTTTTCTATAAATTGATTCTTTCAGTTCTAACATTTTATATTTATATGATTGGCAAAGTCCTCGTAAACAAAAAATTACGTCTCGAGTTGAGTTATAATATTTTTTGTTACATAAAAATGTATATACATGAAAATCTATGATTATATTTGGCCATTCAAAATCATCGATTCCACGTAGACTCACGTGTTAACTCAATCATCCACAGGATCCGACGTGAATAATGTTAGAGATACGTGGCCTATGAGATGCATATTAGCTATGTAGTAATACTGTAATTTACATATGACATCAATAATTTATAACATGTGACAATACTATTGCTGCCGTCAGTCACTGCCCTAGACCCATATATTGAACTCACGACATGAGGGGCTGTCACTTATGTCAAATATACGTTAAAACCATAAGATGTTGCACTAAAATGTTTACTTTTTTACAAGAGTTTTTTACAACAGTTTTCTTTAAACTCCACTTATAACTAAGCAATTATACATCTTTAAATGTGTAAAATACATAAAAGGCTCTTATAACAAGAGCTAATGACAGCAACACAGTAAAATAGTTATTCGTTTTATTTCGATGTTGGCGTTATATCTAAACTATTGGCGTTCGCTTGTCTTGGTAATGAAGATACATTGACGTTGCTCATAAAAGTTTAGTCAGCGTATTACGAAATTTCGTTTTATGTATTTAAAAATTACAACCTGTGACATGTTAAAACGGCATCGAATTTCGTTCTGAAAATAAACATCTTATTATTACAAATTTATACGTGGTATTTTTTTAATACGAATGACTGTTTTATAGGACGAAATAAAAATTATTTTTATAGATTATTTTATAGGATGGATACAATAAAAAATACCAACGTGAAAATATTTTATCTGGCTTTTAAGGGTTCCTTCAATTTATTTAAAACCATGCATTGATCTTATATTCAGTTCCAGAGGAAACAGAGCTGACACTGCGGCAGCGGCGCTCTCTGAGTCAACAGTGGATCCAGCCCCGTCATTTTGTCTCTGCTTTAGTATCAACAACGTTCTCTTTACAAAATAAACTTTCAGTCAGGAGGGACGGTATTTCTGGATTTACTAATTAACACAATTGATTCAGTTAAAACTGCGATTAGCTTCCTGTAAAAAGTTTAGTGATTGTTATCTGTTACCTGATACCTGCTACCTCGTATAAATCGTAGTGCCGTTATTTGGCTGAATCCACTCTTGCCAGTTTGACTTACTGATCCATTTTGAAGATGAGAGAACAGCAATCACATCCTGCACCAGGCTCTATCTTACAGCCTAAATTTCAATAAATAGCTCGGTTTAACGACCACACCTACTTACTATGGCTATTATTTGAGCTGCTTAGTATGTTTCAGAATGGTAATTTTGCTTTAACAGAATATCAAATAACACATTATTACCACAATATTTTTTCCCACCTATGGCTATGGAGTTTTTCTTTTGAAGCGATGATTTCACATTGGTGAAAATTTATCGCTACACTTAAAATACACACGAATATAATACGCGAAAACACATTTATACAAATACCGGACGCCAATCCTTGCGTTTCAGTTAATCTGTATAATTTACGTTCGAAATTGTATGGTAATTTCTCCTAGAGAGGATGAAAATGATAAAATGTTTGTTCGTTGTATATTATAACACGATTAAATGTTTTAAGCCAGAAATGAAGTATATTATTCGTTACTTGGCTACCACTTCAAATTGTTAGTTGTTACTTGATTTTTAACTTGATTTTAACGATTTTGATAAAATTTGGTATGTATTTGTGTGATAATCAATTGTTCATTTGTTATATTTCACTATATAAGTTTTCTAATTTTAAATGACTTTAAGGGAGAACGTATATGGCAATTTCGTGATATAGTTTATAGTTTTTTGATATAGTTTTTAAGATGGAAAATAACAAAATGACACCACCCGCAAGTATGTAAAAGTTCAGGTTCAAAAGCTAAGGGTTTTTAAATGATCAAAAATTCAAATTTTTAAATTCACTCAAAGTTTTAATAATTTATCAAAATATGCGTGCAACTATTGAATTTGGCTTAAAAAATAAAATCCAATATTTTTAATTATTAGCCTACGTCAACTGTTTGCAGAGGTAATTGACATTTTCGTTTGGTGGTAAACGAAGTACGTTGTTGTGCCATTATTATCATGGCAAATTTAAAAACCGACAAACCTATTTTAATACAATTTTGTATTTATTTGTGAGATAATTGTAAATATGTTTTATTTTATTGTAGGGTTTCTTGCTTTAAATGGCTTTAAGGGGGAAAGTATATGCCAGTTTGCTGATACCGTTTATCAATTTTCTCGTACATTTGAAATTAACTCCTTTAGATGCTGAATCATCATTAGTTAATTAAGGATGTATTTTTATTATTAAAAATATTGCCCGTCATTTTTGTATGTATCAATTAATCCAATGACTTACTTGTAAACAGTTCTGCAGACATTATATTCTGAAAACTATATTCAATTAATTAAAAAAAACATTTTTTTAACAATACAATACTTTGTATAACCTTCAGCTCTAAGATTAGAGTTTTTTTTTAATTTCAATTTAATGAAATAAATATTTTAATTAGTTAAGCAAATAAGCAAAATTATTAAATTTCAGACGTTTAAGATGGTCAAAAAGAAAAATACGGTAGCTTTAAACGAATAGAGAGATCATTAACTTGTCAGTCAACAAGAGTACGGTGAATTGTGTTGATTTATCTTGTCAGTAATACTTGAGCGCTCCGACAAATTTGCATTTGTAGTAGAGTGAAAACTACATCAGACTTTCATTATATTAATAGAAGAGTAGTTTTCGTTTTATCAATGGCATTTCTGAATTTTCAAATATACTATTTAAACTATACAATAAATTATACAATAATCTAAACTTATAAAAGCCAAACACCGCTGACTGACTGCTAGACTGACACTGACTTGAACATCAGAGTTTCTCAAAAACTCTAAGACATTGGGTCATGTCATGAAACTTGGCACAAATTTTCTTTAACTGCTGTAAATTCATACTAAGAAAGGTTTTTAAAATATTTTCTTTTTAGAGGCTAAAATGTAGTACATTATACAGGGTGTCTTACCTAAGGTGTCTCAAATAGATTGCGGATGAAACTAGTAATTCCAACTAGTAAAATGTAAATTCCAGCATTTTTCACGAAATTGGCCGGCATTTTAAAATGAATAAAGATAAATGAATTCTGCTTTCACCAAATTGTTCGTCTTGTTTAGAGCTTTAAAATTATTTATTCATGTTGAAGCCTTCCGGAATTGGTAATCAATATAACAGGTTACATACCCGACGTCCGCAATTCCTCAGTCTACTAATGTTGACTATAGTTTCGACTACTTAGTACTTAGTACAGTTTCGGACGTCAAGGTATGTAACCTGTTATTTTGAAATTATGTTAAACATAACATAATTTAATTTTCTGAGATTCTAACCCATGACAACCGGTTTTTGGAACACCCTGTATTTTAAAAAAGCTTAAAAATATTTTTATGTTGTTCCTTGGGATCGATTTATTGAAGAATGATTTTCCTCCATCTAGGTAGAACTATAGTTCATCCGCAATCCATTTGAGACACTTTAGATGAGGCACCCTGTATAATTCAAAATGGCAGCAATATTTAGTTTTCGGAGCTTTTTTAATTAAGAAAAGTAAGGCTTTAGGCCATGAGAGTTGTTACAAATATTCTTTACAGCCTCTACATGTGTACTAGGAGAGGATTTTAAATAATTTTCTTTAAAAAGATTAAAATAAGGTACATTATAATAAATTCAAAATGGCGGCCTTTTCAGTGTTTAAAGCTATGATCAAACAATATGAATGGAAGGATCATATAATATTTTCAGGAGACCAAAAAAGAAACAAAACTTACTCTTCAATACAAATAAACTGTACAGAACTATGGTGGTTATCTTCTATATATTTAGGCAACGATACACTTAGGCTTCTCGCGTTTTATGGACCACCCGAAGAAATAATAAACTTAAAACTCTGCATGAACTTTTCATTCAAGGTATAAAGCCTTCACTAGAAAGAGAATATTCAGAATAAAAAATTTAGGAGGGTGGCAGAGGGTGAAATAAATTAAGAACAAATTACTATTTCTACTATAATGTTGTTGCTTCTAGCTACTAAACGATTACTCCCAACTTGAATGTGATTGAGATTGCATCGTATAAATTTCCCATATTTTCTTTCATTTCTTGGTCTATTTTAAAAATATACTAGAAACTTTAGAATCCGTCTTCACCGTTAAAATCGAATTTTATAATCGATTTTTTCGATATTTACAATCACAATTATGCTAACCAACACATTTCAATATTATTTTACATTTTGATATCGAAACAATAATTTAAGGCATATATGTTTATCTACATGATATTGTAGTAAAGAAACGATAATTCTAACTCTTTCAATCGAAATAAAACATTAAATATTGCAAAAATATGGCTACAATTGCCGTATAAGTACTTAAACTTTAACTGCACTTTCTAAACTTTGAGAAAATACATTTTGCGTGACACTTCGGTACTACCGAAGCATAAAATTGCCTAGGTACGAACCGAACATGTCCTTCCTTTTATTAAATCGTAGAACAAATTAAAAACTGGAACTTATGAACCAGGTAACGCATGTTCTGATGAAATGCTAGGTTCGTGATTTACCTGCAGATAAATCACGAAACTATTAATTAATTGATTATTATTATTAATTGAGTAAACTTATGGTTCAACACATAAAAGTTATATTCAGTGTTACTCCACGACATGTTGGAATTTTCGAACCATTTACCTACATCCACGTCGGTTACACTACCAAATATCCATCACTTCTATCACGTTTCATTCCTAGAATCATCGTAATACCACATGGAACTAAATTAGCTAACAAAGCAAATTTTAAAATCCATGTCTGGCTGCCTGACTCTAGGTTTGTCAGTTTCTCTAATTGTAATAGTATGGTAAAAACCGACATTTTAATAAACGGTTTAAAAAGTAACCTAAATTGTTCAATTCGAATAAGCTTCACTTTAATAACAATAAAGCACATGTTTTTAAAGGAAATCGTTTATTTATATCAAATAGAAAACTATAGATTTTTAACTTCGATTTTAACGGTGGAGACGGATTCTACAGCTTAGCTCTAAATTCAGATTTAGGTTCCTCCCGAAGTCCCTAAGGTTCCCCAGAGTTCGTCCTAAATAAAGAAAATTTAATATTAAGACCATACAATTTTGCTTCTAGCTCCTAAACGATTGATCCGATCTTCAATAACATTGAGGAACATGTGGGAGAATAGAGTTCCTCAATTTTCGGCCAACCCATTCATTTTTTATTTAATTTCTTGGTCTAATTAAAAACATAAAAAATTCAGATGTTAGGTCAAGATTCCGCCTTAGATGTTGTTTACTGTCATTTGCATCACTTATCCTACAGCCTAAATCATGCTCATCCTAATCTCATAATCTGAGTCAAATTGGCTATCAGGTCTTAGGCAAGAGCGCTGTACAATGACATTTCTGAGTTCACTGAGGTTGTAATGATATTTTTTTAATCAAACTAATAGAAACCCAATTTTCTAAGTTCAAAAAAGGATTGACTGCGAAATTAATGTATTTTTAAAACTAAATTGTAAAATTAGAGTGTGAAGGCTTACTCATTTTTTTGGGACAATTCATACCTTTAATGAAGGAAAACCCATCTTGAGGGAAAGTGGAAAATCTATATAGGAAATGTTTTACCTTCTTATCTCAACTGGAATGGAATCACTCTCTGCGACCATAAAGGTGAAATTGAACTATTAAAAACGTATTGTGGAGATAAAAGAGATAACGTATTGTAAGAGACTAACAGTCTCTTTGGTAATTCGTACAGACTGCAATTTTCAATTAATATTTGTCATCTTTTCAGCGGGCGAAGCCGCGGGTATATGATAGTATATTATAAAGAGGGATCAAAAATCATAAAAGTATTTTATAAATTTGCTTCTGCAACGAAATTAATGAGATCCAGTGACAAACTGGGAATCGTTATTTATTGCACTAACCCAATACAGGGTTAGAGTTATGTCAAGCGGACTCATTATTTAATTGAAGAAGAATTTGCTAATAGTCATCAAACAGTAACTCAAAAATGCTTTCATATAAAAAATAATTTATAAAAATGAATTATTGTAAATGTATGAGATGGAGAGGGAGAGCGCCGTCCACTATTCAAGAGCAATCTTGTGTTGTGGACCCCCGGGGTTTCATATCTTCTATACTCCTTTTATTGTCGGTCAGACACCTCGCCCATTTCATCACCAGACAGAAAATGAAGTATTTTGACGTCTAATACTTGATTTAATAATTTGGATTAAATCAAATTATTCGTCGCTAGTGTATAATTGTCATTTATTTACTGCCTCTGACAGTGAAAAAAAGGTTTGCTAGCAATAACAGTTACTGCGTAATAAATTTTAAATAATATAAAAAAATTATCTTCAAATTAAATGAAGTTTCGACTAATAAACTTCATTTTGACGAACTGATCAGGTCATGTTAGCTTATACAGAGTACTTTTAGAAACACTCATAAATCACAAGATCATAAAACAGAAATGTAAAGAAAATTACTTGATATAATCTTTATTATACTGTAAGTTTAAAAACTGTATTGGTTGGAATTAATTGAAGGAGAGAAAGTTTTAACATGACAAGGAAATATTTAGTAGACGTGTGAAGGCGTTTAAACTTAAATTGCTTTCAACTTCACCATTTAGGCCTCTAACAAGTTAATAACCTCAAGCTGAAGTGTTTTATTTTTTAATGATCTAATCTTTATAAAATAATTAATATTCGCACAATAACATTTTTTTCTCTACCTGGTGCATGTTATATGTACACGTTCGTGCCTCAAGGACAGACCTATGACTTAGAAAACCCACTGAGACTTTGTTTTGTTCCAACCCCAGCACTTAACTTTGATAACTCTTCAGCCCTCGCTAGGGACGTGCTGCTTTGTTTTTCTGGACTCTTGTTTTAATTAGTGGAGATAAACGCGTAAGTGCTGCTACTGACAAGACAAACAGTTAATAAAAAGGGGAACTAAAGGATGGATTTTGCGGTGCAGACGCTATTCTTTAGATATACCTTGTCTACTTTTAACAAATCCTAATGATTGTTTAATATATTAGTATCTAATGTTCACTAACAGTAAATCACAAAAACAATAATGCTATTACCATTGGTGTTATTAGTCATGTTATTACCGTACTAAAAAGGGATTTTAGTTATTTCATGCTAGTGAATGAATTAAATATTATGATAGGTACGAATCAGGAATAAAGACAGGAAGAAAATATATGTAGATGTATAACACAATATGAATAAAAAACAACAGATATATATTTTACAGTAAACTAATATAGCGTTTCAGTAACATAACTCTTTGGCAGGCGATTCAGGAATATGTTTTTTCTTCGTCCACATTTAATGCATTGTTAAATTGGATTTTTTGTTGGGTAAAAATTAATGAAAGTACTTTGTTTTTATTTTGATGCAAGCAGTTTATTCCACCAACCAAAATTTTTAGTGTCATTTTTTTCAAAATTAGTTGAAAATTATTAATTTATACCAATCAGATATAAATATTAACAATTATTCAAATAAAATTTGTATACAAAATAATTTTGAATAGTAAGTTTTTAATCATTTTACAGATTTTACCCCAATGTAAAAATAAATGATCTACCAAAAGGCATGAATAATACCGTAACAGTTTAAGCTTTGAATAAATATACTGTTTTGTTTAAACCATCAAACAAAATGCCCTTTCAAATTTAAATTTTCGTCATGAAATGTCAAGGATGTTTCACTAAATCGGAACTGTAATTTTTCTCAGAAAAGCTTGGAACTCCCAAAACCTAGGAAAACCAAGAAAAGAAATGTTCATAAAAAACGTACTACAAAATATAAAAAAGGATTTTACTATTAAATAATGTATTTTTTTGTTCTTAAGGTCTATTAATATTAGAGGTCGCCAGTGGTTGAAAATTCGACTAATTTTCAAATCAAAAAAGGGATAAATAATTTGGATGATCTTTGTACAAAGACCACTGCGTTTCTAAATAAATACACTTCATATAGAACACATTTTCCACGTAAACACATAATAAAACTAAACGGGAACCGAAAGATTACATTCTTTGACTCATTTTTTCACCTCACCTCTGGCGTACTTTTATGGCATGGTTTAAATTCTGATTAGTAATTATTATTACATTAAGATCACACGCTTCATTTTTTAGAATGAACCGATTATTGCTTTAGAGAAAAGTAAAAAATTCAGTCATCCAAACAGTTTCTCCCATAACCCTTACCACAGTTATCTCCCTCCGTCTCTTCATTCATTCTTTCCATTCATTTCTTCCCTCACTACTTCCCTTCCTCCCTACCTTCTTCCCTCTTTTTCTATCCTTCTTTTTCACTCCTTACCTCTTTTCCTATCACCAACGCAAAAATTTAATGTTTTCTCTTTCGTAAACAATAAAGAACAAAATTTAAATGCAATGTTCACTCGAACTTCAGTTGCAAGTCAGTTAGTGCAATGGATGGTAGAGACTCAACTTAATCAACCAATCAATCAATCAAATCAATAAATCAAAATCTCTTTATTTACAAAACATCAATATTTGCAATGGCGTCAAAATCGTGCAATTTAAAGTAGTCTTCATGAGCGTTGTGGAATGGTGCTTCTCCACTGCAGAAACTCGTCCAGGGAGTAGAAAGGGTTCTCTGATAGCCAGCTGGTGAGGGCAGTCTTTAGTTTCCTCCCCGTTTGGCTTCTGATGTCTTCCGGCAGCAGGTTGTAGAATTTTCTGCCGCTGTAGGAAGGTCTCATATAGTGGCATTTGGTGTCATAGAGTGCGCTGTGGAGCGGTGGTAGCTGGTAGAGGAGGATTCACGTAAGTTGGCCAAAACGAAAGTAAACAAACTATTATCTTCTTACGAACTTAAGCATAAAATCCAGCTGTGCTAAAAACATTACCAACGAGCATCTGTTTTAGCATAAAACTTGCAGTAAAGCGAAAGTTCTGATGCAATATTGCACGTGGAAGTTCTCATGCGCAACCTAAAATATTACTCATGGGCTTTTTCAAATTAAATATATATCAACACGGAGAGGTTGTGTCATGGATGCGGCATGATTAATAGTCTTAGATTTTATCATCAAATAATCTGTACAAAGAAAAATAGGTTTGTTTATGATTAGCCCTCACTACTTGCTGCAAGTCAGCATCTGACTTTTCTCATATTTTGTTCAAAACTTATCTAAATTGGTCCAATAAAAAATAAACAAGCCGCTAAACAATTTAAAATAAATGTCAATCAAGAAATAGAATCAAATTGAACGTTACCGCTTTGTAAAAAAGTTCAATAAAAGTAGAAAAGTCTAAAAAATCCGATATTTTAAACATTTAATAACCTATAAGATTGCCACGAATGACAACAAAACAATATTGTAAACAAACCCAACGTGGCGATTTGACAGTTCGGAGAAAATGTAAACAAATAACATGTGGATCCAACAATGTTTTCAATGGGCGCGTTCAGCCGCATTCCACCGGTGGGTAATATACTAACCTATAATAAGTGAACGGTAGTGGTGGACGTACCATCTACCGATCATTGTTGTGCATCTACCGATGTTGTGTTTACGGTGGATTCGGTAAGTAACCGGACATTGTTGATTGTCAAGATGCGGTGGATTTGCCTATTAGTGACTATGGTAATCGGTTACCCACCGGTGACTGCGGCTGAACGCACCCAATGTGACTTGTATAAAAATTTTTTATGAGATGGTTAATACATGCTTTGGCCAACTTAGGTGAATCCTACTCTACCTGGATGCATGTCTGATGTTATGGGCGTGGATGTCTGATCCCTTTTGAAAGGATTTTCCGTCCACATAAAGAATGACCTCCCTGATATATAGTGCGACGACAGTCAGGAGTCAGGATGTTAAGTTCTTTGAAGGTTTGTCTGCAGCTTTCCCTTCAATGAAGACCTTCAATAAGGTGAACAGCTCTTTTCTGGAGGAGAAGGATGCGTTTTTGATTGCCTGCCGTAGTTCCTCCCCAAACTTCAAGGCCATATGTCAAGTGTGACTCGAATAGAGCGTGGTAAGCAGTCTTCGTGGTGGCTTCATCTCTAGCATGTTTAATTCGCTTCAGAACTTAAGCAGTGTCGAGTCTACTGGATAGAGTGTCAATGTGTTGGTTCCATGATATTTGTACATTCATAGTAATACCAGGGAACTTGGAGTAGTCCTCAACCTCTACATCAGGTAAAGTGGCTATTTTGTCCTGTTTTTTGCTAAATGCTTTCTTTTCTGTTTTGCTGGTATTTACAACTAGGTCGTTATTGTGACAGAATTGCGTCAGCTGATGCGTCATGTTTGAGAAGTGTGTGTGTTTGTATGTGTGTGTGTGTGTGTGTGTGTGTGTGTGTGTGAGTGTCCGTGTGTGTGTTTGTGTACGCGTGCGTGCGAGTGGTGCGGTTGCGAGGATGTAGACTTTGAATGAAGGGGTGGGGTGGGGTTTTTTTGTCCGTCCGTCTCCTTCTCCACATAGTGATTCACGAACCGTTACCCTACTTGTCACTTTGTCTCCTACAGAAGTCATGGCATTTTGTAAAAAAAAACACTTCATTTTTTCATGTGTACAGGTGTTGTGGCAAGTCATTCGACAGAAGGATAAAGAGCACAGGGCCAGAACTGAACCCTTTGGCACACCTCTGTTTACTGGCAATGGGTTTGATTTTGCGCTTTGATAAGATCCTTTAGAGCTGTGCTTAATTTCTACTATTTGTCTTCGCCTTGCTATGTAGCTCTTAAACCAGGCATTTGCTTGTCCTTTTACTCCTACTTTTTCAACTTTGTGGAGAACCAAATCATGGCTTTGCTGAAATCAAGCATTATGGCTGTTACAAATTTGTTTTTTTTTTTTAGGCTATAAAGTACAAAATCAACAATCCCAATGTTTGCCGGGGTTGTTGATTTTCTTTTAATGAAGCCGTGTTGTTTTTCGGTTAGGTTCTTTTAGCGAATTTCCTTGAAGGAATAAGCTATTACAGTAGTACTCATGGTAAGACCTAAGTCCGAGACCATGTTAACTTTTCATTTTGGGGTCCCCAGAAGCAAAATACACCATTCGTTGGAATTTATATATATATATATATATGTATCTCTATCTATAAAACTATATATCTACATATCTACACATCTATATATCTATATATCTATATATATAATTTATATATATATATATATATATATATGTATATTTATATATATATGTCTGTTAACACGATAGCGGCCGTAAATATGGTCCGATCTTAATGAAATTTGGTACAGACGTGTAAAGTGGTAATCACTCGGACGAGTTCGTGAACCAGCCCGATCGGACCACCGGAAGGGCGGGATAAAGGGGGATAAACCCCCCCCCCCAAAAAAAAGGGTTTTTTGAGTTTTTCACATAGAAAAATAAAATTTATCACCATTGAATTCAGCTCAAAAAAACAAACAATTTAGTATTTTGAATCACCGTTCTATGTCCATTGGTTACCGAGATATTGAATGTGGTAAACACAGTACGTTGTATCGATGTTAACCATGGGAAATAAGTAAAATTCTTATCTCGGTTATTTCTCAACATATCTTGATAAAACTTGGTAAATAGCTTCTTCTAGTTCAGATCTACTGGATATTGAATTAAAACTACCCAGTTTTAATATACCTGTAACAGCAAACCTGCATACTCATTCCCCATGTTATTCTTATGGAGCTTACCAAAACATGTAAAATCTCGCTATGTTGGATTAAAATATGTTGTTTTGCGTTTGAAATTCGCTGAGTATGCAGGTCTGCTGCAACGGGTGTATTTGTGCTTGCAGTGATTTATCAGTCTTTTAAGGACTGTAGTTTTGGTTTCTGATTTGTTGCAATTGTTGTGCTTTCGATAAATTGTTGGTATTTTTAAGCTACTTGGGAAGTGGCCTTGTCTTAAATGATATATTTGTTATTTTGACAAGCGGTTTTATTAGGGCACTACTAACGTACAAGCCTACTACGTGGCTTGTAATTGTTTAAAAATTTAAATTTGTTTTAATCTGTTAGATTTGTCATTGGACAAAAACCAACTCGTGTCAATAACGAATTTTTTAGATTTGATTACTGCTTGGTAAAAATGTTATTGTTTTGGTTTTATATCTCACCAGATGACAGAAAAACTGCTTAAACTTTTACCCACTTTTTTCTTTCACATAATATGTTTCTACATGTTCTTACTCTACAAATGAGGTAGCAGCTACATATGATGACATTTGTTTACATTTTGTTGTTATTCTATGACCAACATAACGACTAATAAAGCCAATGTTAATTTTTTAGAATTTTAAATTTAATTTTCTACATTAAAAAAATACGAATATAAATTTCAATGGGGCTGTTCACATCTACAGTAAAGTACAATTCTATCGGTGTGCTTAGATTTTCGCTACGTTGCTCAGAGGCTGAGAAACAAAAATAAAATTACAAAAATCTATTAATGTAAACATTATATTTTAACATTATACGTTAATGTAATGTTTTTAATGTATTAGATTATGTAAGACCTCTTTGATAAGTTTGTGGAGACCATTGCAGACATCTATATTGTAAATAAAATAAATAACCAGAAATACGAGATGATCAATAAAATCTAAGAATGTTCTTGGCTAAACATACAAAATAGAATTCCTATCCTTATTTGGAAAGGCCAATTCCAATTTTTTAGTGTTTGTTTTTTCACACCCAATATAGTTTTAAATAGAGAGAGGATTATCAATTTTCTGTGTATATACACGGAAACACGCTGTCGTCTGTTAAATTATTTTCAAATCAACAATTTCCATGGGTGAGGTAGGCCACAGAGATGAAATAAGACAGAGGACGCATCTAATGTTTCGCTAAATATGTGTCGAACAGTGCCGTAGAGTGGGCGAGGAGGGTAGGGGGCGCCCGGAAGTCTATTGTCTCCCTATTGTTGTGACTTCCTGTGTCACACAGTTACTCGAAACACTACTGCCAAATGAATGCGTACTCTGCTTATTTCTTATCTGTGGGTAGGCCTAGTTAATTGATACCTGTTATACTTTAATACCACCATTATTTACACCATAAGCATGAGTATAAAAATACGAAAACAAGTTATTAGATTTTAGTCTTATACGAGTATCATCCAGAAAGTAAAAAAAAAAAACATTTTGTCATTACATCTATCCCTCATGTCCCTCCTCCGCAACGGATTCCTTTGATGCAATATAAAGGTCTAAGCTCAGTCTCTGTTTGAGCTAGGTCTCGTTGTCGACCGATCAAGCTTTTCATTTTTGACAGGGTTAACAATGGCAGTGTTCATTGAAAATACCACCAGGTGGATTTTACCTGATAATGTAGCTTATTTTTATTTAGTACCTCACCATTTAACAACACGTTCCTGTTTAAAAGTTTCCTTAACATTGAAAAATAAGGTAATTGCTTAGGCGTTAGATAGGGATTGTAGGGATTGTAGGTCTTTTTAAATATCCCACTTTGGGCCGCAGAGTTAAGTAAAGTTGCTGCTGCTGCTGCTGCATGGAGGTGGATGTAGCGACGAAATGGATCAGTGACATTCTTGTCTACGACGGGATTTTCCATGTCGCGTCGCAAGTTTTGTATGGAATATCAAGTTATCGTAGGGGCTCACACTAAACTTAGAGTGCCTTTTTTTCTTGGCATAAATCAAAAATGGATTACACATTTTTAGACCAAAAAAACTACTGAAATCTGCAGTATTTTGGCAGCACCATCTTGAAAAGCTGGAAGAAAGAAATGAGTGATCGGTTGGCAACGAGACTTGGCTCAAATTGAGAACGGTAGGCTGCACGCTCAGTCGCATTGTTGGGGCAACAGGACTAGATGTATGAACAAAACGTTCTTCACTTTCTGGATGACTCTTGTAATGAAAGTTATTATCCATTAAAATGTTGAAAAAAAATATATAAACAATGTTATATTTTTAATTATCCTGAAAAAATTAAGAAAGTATGAGATTTAAGTGAAGCAATAGTTAAAAACTATGCTTCAATCCCGACTCCTTTTTGACTGTGGTCCCTTCGTTAACAACGACAATCTTTATACAATTCTCCCTCAGAAGTGGTTTATTCTTACCCTCGTAGGACAGCTCTTTGTTTACACCCCTTACTCTTCCACTTCTTCAAATGATTGCAGAAGGAATACAACACTGCAGAATCTTTTTAACAGAAGCCATTATTCGCTCTGAGCAAAAAGTAATGCTAATACAATCAGGTGACAATCTACAGTTTCCACATACTTTTGATACAAAACAAATCATAATATTCATTATCACGATAGTATGTCCAAAAAATACTTTGAAAATTCATAATTTACAAAATTAAACTTATAATTACTAATATATAGTACTTATGTTGCCTTTTACTCGCCCGCATATAGTTGAGAGCTACGCAATTACTAAAAGATCTCTTTTACGAGGCTGATCGAATTTCCCCTATAGGGAAGAAGCTGTTACCGTAGTACATGGTAAATCCTACCGAAGTAAAATTGCAAAACTAAGAATAAATTTTAAGAATGCTAAGCAATTATTATGCTTCAAGATGTAATTTTTGCGTACATTAATAAATCCCCCCAAAATAACTGCAGAGTAATTATACGGTAGGCCCTAAAAATAGGGTTATGGCCCATTTAAATAACCTGGAACAACGAATAAAAATGGTTTGTTAACCAAATTATAGTTACAGTTAAAACATATTCCGAGTTACAATTGATAAGTAAATGATACTTAAAGGATCAACAATTAAATTAAATAGATAAATAAAATTGACAAAAGGATCAATAATTCAAACTATTCTAGTTGTAAAATATACTATCATTAATATAATGTATATTATATGTATAAGCCAAAACTGTTGGCTGATTGACTGATCACAGTTTCTCATAAACTATAAGGATTTGGGCCATGAAACGTGCCACAAATAGTTTTTTAGGCTATAGATGCTAAGTAAGAGTTTTCAATATGTTCTCGTAAAAGGATAAAATAGGGTGTACTATAAAATTCTAGTACACCCTAGAGTTCAATAAGTTCTCGTAAAAGGATAAAATAGGGTGTACTATAAAATTATATAAGGCAATAATTTAGCTTTCAAAACTAAGGATTATGGACTAAAGAATGATTTCAAGGTATAAAATTCAAAGTTGACTGTCAAAGAGTAATGCTGATGCAAGGAGAGAAATTTTAATTGCGCCCCAATTTCATTCCAAGATGGCTGTGAAACCATATGTGAAGACTGATTCTCTACAGTCTTCACGTATGTTTAAACAACAAAATTTTCATTGTTTAAGGGAAATGTCATAATATAAAAAAAACTAAACTTTGATGTCTAAAGGCATATTATGGTAGAGTACATATCTATATACTTAATACAATAAGGTTTTTTTCTGTTAGATCCCTTTTTTAGGCGTCCTACTGAACCGATTTTTGAGATTGAGATGTCATTTTAAAGGTTATAATGTAGCGCACCTGCGGCAGATAGTTAAAATAGGCATTTCTTTTTCGGCTTCGACCCCCAAGGCTTTAATTTATTTGTAGAGGGCGCTTTCGACGGTCCAGTGCTGACCAACTTGCGTTGTAACGGTTTTAAAATGTGTTTGTAATTTACCAGCTGATTACCTTGAGACGAATTTCTAACCAGTCACATTGTAAACTAAAATAGAGTACCTGGTGGACCGAGCCTTGCTCGGTGTTATTTCATGTTTACCAGTTCATCCAGTTACTATAAAATATCTCAATGTCATAAAATGTATCAATATAAACCTTTTTTATTGCTCCATGGACTCTTCATCCCACCTGCTGTATTTTCCCTTGATAGCTGTAGATTCCAAACAGCTGTTATTATTACTTCATTTGTTTACACTTTCCTTGTTTATTTTCGTTGCTATCACGGCAACCCATAAGGCCAATGTTAAAATTTTACAACTTTAAAATTCGATTTATTACGTTATTAGATTTTCTCTGGCCAAGTAATCTGCGTAAAAGACGTTTTTGAGTCATAAATTACTTATTTCCAGACTTTGAAAGAAATCCTCGGAGCCGTTTTTGAGATAAATGTGCAAGCATACAAGCAAGCATACAAGCAAGCATACAAGCAAGCATACAAGCAAGCACGCACGGCCGGACGATAACATTGCTCATATAAGAGTATAGGATTGAATGCTAATGTAAACAAGATCAAATGCAGCCTAAAAAAATGAATTTGGGCAACTTTCATTGAAATTTTTAGCCAAATTGAGGTAGGTAAATCATTCTTCATGGTGAAGATCCATGATAGTTAGATTATAAATATATTGCAAACTGAACCCTGAAACAAAAAGAAGAAGAGGGAATAGAGAAAAACGGCCTGATGTGATTAGGGAAAATATGCGTAACCTTCGGGAAGAACAGAGAACCACTGAGAGAAAAAGACTAATTGAACACCAGAGAAAATAATAAAAATGAGCAATTTGCACATGGGCTTCATCGAAAATTTCCGTTATCCTACTGTTGTGCGAGAAGACAACCAAATTAAAAAACTCAATGCAAGGGTGATGAATAAAAGTGTGTGTGTTTTGTTCAGTTAAGCCTTTGTTTATTTGGATGAGATCTTTAAATTTCAATTGAAAAGGTAAATTTGGCTAATAAAGGTGAGTTTGAAGCCATACAATTTATTTTAATTGTAGGTGAGTTTCTCGCAAAACAAAAATAATAATTAAAAATGCGCATTTTGCGTATGGGGCCCCTAGTATATATTATTTATATAATATAAAAGCACACTAATTTTCTTTACAAAGAGTAAAGCTTAAGTTACGGGGTTTCTAAGGGCCGTTTGCACAATTCTAGTTTAAACCAGGTTTAAGGTAATATAGATTAAGTTAATTAAAAAGTTAAATCAGCTGATTTAGTTAATTGTTATAATTTGGTTGAAACTATTTATGTGTGAATAACGTTTAGTTTAAACTTGTGATTAAGAGAAAAATAGTTTAAACTGGAATGGTGCAAACGACCCTAAATTTAATCTTTCACCTATAACACATGTATTAAAATGAAAGACTGGTTCACTGAGAACGTATTAATAAAAAAATAGCCCTTTAAGTTAATTGGTTTCCATGTATTGACGGATTTAGTAAAAGCTTGCACGAAATTTAAGATGGTCAGACATGTTTTAAACGGAAGCTCCAGCCAGGGTTGCACATGAGGACACTTTGTCCCCTCGCGTTTAAAATGTTTTTTCATCCACGCACAATCAATTAATTTCAAATTACAATTACTCATTACGTTCAGAAGATTGTGAGATGAAACTTGTCTTGTAGATTGTAGATTGCAGAACTTGTACTACTATGGTGCCGCTAAGGTCAAAGTGACGTTTCATCTGGACAGCCATATCAGACGTGATCAATTGTGTTTATAGAATTTTTGTCATTAAGATCCAGGATGGCTGACTATTTTTTCAGGATGACGACTCGATGTAGGGTCGAACATCAGTAGGCTATGATCCATTGTATTTATAAAGTTTTTGTCATTAAGGAAAACATTATCCAACTTATTCATCCGTTTATTTAAGTAAAATATTATCCACAAAATGAATTTTATATTACAATTCTAGGTATGAACTTATTTTTAGTCAACTACTGCTTGAAGGATGGTGTGAGCACTATGCGCTCACTTTTCCGTCTCCAACAATAACGGGGAGAGACAGGTCTCCCGATTTTGGCATTTGCTTGTAGTCTCCCTTGTCTACTATAATACGTCGATAGTAGGACGCTTAAGCATTTGAGTAAAATAATAACTACTTGATTGCAAATAATGTAAATCCATCATAATATTCGAAAGGAAATAGGTCGGTGTCATTATTTTTTTATTTCTTCTCATGTAATATTTAGTTTTGAAGTTTGGATGAGTTCAATATATTTTATATCTACATTTATATACAAAGATTGATTACCCCCGACCGTCCGTTACCGTGGCGACCGAATTAAACACTCAATTGCACACTCACATAATAAACACACAATAGTCTAAGAGCCAGTGGCCGGCTGACGACACATATTTTAAGAAAGCCTATAATTTCCTCATTTAGTCTATTCTACCTACCATTCATGAAAATGGGGCCCTTTAAGCCCACTTGCGGTAGGTTCGGGCTCACCCATGGGTGAAAGGGGTGACAATTTGACATGAAACGAACTTATTTTAAGAAGGCTGCCGTTTTGATATGTCACTGTATACACTTAAAGTATCTCGAAAACGGAAGTGGCAGACGTCTACTACTGCGGTTGTGACGTCACGGCAGACGCTTTGAAAATGGCCGAAAAAAATTAATTTTTTTTGACATAGTGTAAGAAAGCTGCCATTTTGATATGTCACAATGTACCACTATTGTAATATGAAGACGGACATGGCAGACGTTTACCATGGTTGTGACGTCACGGCAGACGTTTAAAAATTTAACATATTTAACATAGTACACTGTAAAAGTATATGGCTACAATCTTGAAATTATGTTAGATAATAACACGTTACTACCGTTGGTGATTGTTGAGCCATCGCCACCTGGTTTTGATCAAAACAAAACTTTCGGCCGCCATCTTGGATCCACCATATTGAAATAAGAGAAATTATTTCAGATGTAAAGATAGTGTTGTGATCCATCATTTAGAACTAGTTTTTTACGCTGAATTCAATGCTACAACTCGTTTTCAATAAAATTATTTATTTTCTTATATAATGCCATTTTTTTAGGTTATATAAAGAAAAATTACAATATCTCAAAAGTAAAAGGTCATAAATGAAATTGGGTAGCAGCATTGAATTCAGCGTAAAAAACTAGTTCTAATTGATGGGTCACAACACTATCTTAACATCTGAAATAACTTCTCTTATTTCAATATGGCAGATCCAAGATGGCGGCCGAAAGTTTTGTTTTGGTTAAAACCAGGTGGAGATGGCTAAACAATGACCAACGGTAGTAACGTGTGATTATCTAACATAATTTCAAGATTATAGCCATATACTTTTACATTGTACTTTGTTAAATATGTTAAATTTTTAAACGTCTGCCGTGACGTCACAACCATGGTAAACGTCTGCCATGTCCGTCTTCATATTACAATAGTGGTACATTGTGACATATCAAAATGGCAGCTTTCTTACACTATGTCAAAAAAAATTAATTTTTTTCGGCCATTTTCAAAGCGTCTGCCGTGACGTCACAACCGCAGTAGACGTCTGCCACTCCCGTTTTCGAGTTACTTTAAGTGTATACTGTGACGTATCAAAACGGCAGCCTTCTTAAAATAAGTTCGTTTCATGTCAAATTGTCACCCCTTTCACCCATGGGTGAGCCCGAACCTACCGCAAGTGGGCTTAAAGGGCCCCATTTTCATGAATGGTAGGTAGAATAGACTAAATGAGGAAATTATAGGCTTTCTTAAAATATGTGTCGTCAGCCGGCCACTGGCTCTTAGACTACAAAGTTAAGACATTATTAGATAGCCTACAAGTGAAACGGGCAAAGAACTCACCCTGAGACATAATTGATCCCTGAGGAAATGTTACTTATACCTTCTCATTTCAACCTCTGTTGTAATCACCAGCTACCACCGAAGCAACAATGATCTACATTTCAGATATAATAAATAGCTCAAATAAATTAATAAATCCTTTTATTATTCCTTAAGAATTGCACATTACGCAGTATAATTTAATAAAATTATATTCTTTAAGCGGGAAAAGGTGTGAGTATTTAGAGTCATATAAATAAAATTAAGATTTTAACAATTATAATTCTATCATACTATACGCTTATGTACTTTAAAGGAAAGTTAATCTTTGCCGATAACTGCACGGTAAATTCACCTCACATTGTACTGTAAATTTACTGAGCTGCTCTTCTGGCTGGAAACGCATACAAGTAAATAGAATGTAGAAATAATACCACGTAAAATGGATTAGGTTTAAAAAAAAAATAGTGGTTTGTGATTAAAAACATTATTATTATGGAATTTCTCCTATAGGGAAGAAGCTGTTACCGTAGTTCTCATGGTAAGATTTAAGCCCATTATAACTTTTCATTTTGAGGACCCAAGATGCCAGAACCACCATTCGTTCATTTTCTTAAATGAATAAATAAATAAATATATATATATGTGTATATATATATATATATATATATATATATATATATATGTGTGTGTGTGTGTGTGTGTGTGTGTGTGTGTGTGTGTGTGTATGTGTCTGTAATCACGATAACTCGCGTAAAAATGATCTGATCTGAATGAAATTTGGCACAGGTGTGGAAAGTTGTAATTATTCGGAAGAGTTCGTTAACCAGCTCGATCAGACCAAAGGAAGGGGGGTAAAGGGGGATAAACCCCCCTACCCCCAAAAATGGGATTTTTGAGTTTTTTACACAGAGAAATAAAAATAGTCCAATTTTTTTTGTTACCATTGAATTTACCTACAAAAACAAACAATTTAGTATGTTGAACCATTGCTCTATTACCATTGGAAACCGAGATATTGAAAGTGGTAAACACAGCACGTTGTCCCAATGTTAACCTTAAGGGAAGTAAGAAAATCTCTATTTTCCTTATTTCTTAACATGTCTTGATTGAACTTGATATAGGACTTCTTCTAGTTCAGATCTACTAAAAAATTGAATTAAAACCATCCAGTTTTAACATATTTGTTGCAGCAACCCTGAATACCCATATTCTCCTTGTTATTTTTATGGAGCTTACAAAAACATGACAAATCTCGCTATGTTGGATTGAACTGTGTTGTTTTGCATTTGAAATTCGCTGAGTTTGCAGGTCTGCTGCAACGGGGGTATTTTTTAATACCTTATGCACATTTTGATTAGTAGGCCTACAAGAACACTAACTTTCAATCATACACTATAAATTTTGCAGGCAAATCTTTCAGTGAACTAAACTTATTTTTGTCGTAAATTTGTATTAAGGTTATTTTTAATAATGATAAATAGTTTATAAATATATACATGACAAACTTATGTATGTTGGTTTACAATTACTTTTAATTCATGCAGAGTAAAATTTAATTGATTGAAAATATTTAAATTTTTTCATAAGAAAATTAGTAAATACTATTTTTACCTCGAGGTTTGGAAAGTTAGCAAAATATTATATTGTTCACCTAAGGCTAATGGAGAGACTATAGACGCATTCATATTTTACTAATCGAATATACTTGCAATATTTGATACATCGAATTGCATAGTTTTCACAGGTATATATTTTTGTATTTTCAAAGCAAAGTAAGGAACTGTGTAAATGAAATTCGCAACTGCTTTCAAGGAATAAAATGATAAAGTCTTGTGTTTTAGTATTCTCTTTTTCGTGACAAACGCTTAGGAACACTTTCGAGCTACTCATATTGCGCTTTCAAGTGCTTCAGATATTACCTATTGAACTTTAATACATTTTATTATTTAAATTAGTAACAAATTAAAAATTTTGATTCTCTTTTAAAATTTCCTCACAAAATAAATGTAGTTATAATCATAAGTATTATGATTACATGTCTCATGTTGGCTATAATCCTGACCCAGATATTTTATTATGATGAAAATATTTATTTCCTTTCAAATACCCAAGTGTGCCTTTAATATCAGAATGTATGTTCAAAATATGTTTAATAAACTTTTTTCAGCTAATAGAATCGGTTAGTTATTACCGAAATCTGGTTTAAACCAGGTAAAAACCTTGGTAACCAAATTTTAACTCACGATTAAACCTTAAGATTGTAAAGAGTGATGTGGATTATTATTTTAATTTTTTTTAAAATAACAGCTTATAAGTTGTGTACGCAGTTAAGAAACTGTTAAAAACCTTGGTAACCAAATTTTAACTCACGATTAAACCTTAAGATTGTAAAGAGTGATGTGGATTATTATTTTAATTTTTTTTTTTATAACAGCTTATAAGTTGTGTACGCAGTTAAGAAACGTTGTAGACATTAAGTCAAATCTTTAAGTTGGGTTACTTATTATGTTGTAAAGAAAATGTTCTGATTTATGTTTCAACTTTTTTTGTTTTATTCTACTCTGAAAAACATGTATACAATTTATAACGGTACCTTACATGTAAAAATTATAAATTAATTTCCTTACGTTTTAACTCAAAAACTCTGAATAATAACCGAATAAATTATAACTCAACTATAACCAAATACCTCCAATTACAAATTACTTGATCCGAACCAAAAATATTGTTTAAGGTAATCGCTATTGAATTATATGGTGACTTTGTTCATCTGATTAACCTGAGTAATTTCAATATATTTTAATTAATTAATATTTTGATACTATCGTTCCTTATTGTACTTTTCGTACTAAATACTGACTGGTAACTCAGTGGTTCAGAGGCAGTTTTGGTTCAACCTCAATCGACTTGTGTTCAACTCCTTTCTTTGATGCTCTAAGGGAGCTTTAATCTACAAATCCTGTGAATACATAAACTGTTTATCCGTTGACATAGATCAAGCAAAATTGGTGGATGTTGCTACCACATACTTGATTGGAGAATTCCCATCGTTTAAGGTCAAGCTAACATTCTTAATAAATTATAAAATAAGAACCTAGGAAACACGATAACCTCTTCAATGTTTTTCATACATAAACTGTCAACCCTATATGAAAACGGGAATATTAAGAAAAAATATTAATTTAACGATCAAATTATATGCATAAACCGATTAAAACGTTTCAAAGATATATCCAAAGGAGTTGAACTAATAAAACAATCGGGAACATAAGGCAGTAAAGACAGTAAGACGGGAACAGAACCCTATAAGTAATACCACAGCACACAGTAAGTTGTTGAATGCAAGATAAATTCGAGAAAACCACTTGAAACACAAACAATAACTCCAAAATTTTCTTGATTTTTTATCTTACTTACTGGCGTGCTTAGTGAAATAATTTGTCATGAATTTCAATATAGCTTGCTGCACTGCTTCAAAATAAAAATAAACCGTTATTTTAATTGTAAAGTAATAGTAAAAATAAACAGTTTTTCAAGTTCATCTAATTTGTACAAATTCAAAAAGAGGGGTTCTATCTAATATAAAACATATATATGTGTTATTATATTAAAGTCATCTTAATAACTATGATTATATTTACCAACGAAGATAAATTCTAATAGCATAAGAGTAGATTTTATGAATAAATTAGCTAGGCTATAACCTCATAGCATGTTTTATAAATAACAGCAAAAATAAAAATTTTACAATTACATTTGACATGGTTGAAAGTCTATCATCACTTGCTGCTCCAATGTGTCGTGTGATTGAATATCAAGTGTTGTGTTTCAAAAGGTGTATCATAATAATAAATTATTTCAATATTCCTGATCTTTTCTACAGGTATAAGTTTTTTCTGGCAAATAAATTTACATTGAATTTAGTTTATATGGACATAACGATTCTAAGAACGTTATAAAAGATGCGAATCTTCATCACCTTTCCGAAATTTACGCTAACTGATCTTTAATAGACTGATAATAGGTCTTGTCAACGATATCACTTATTCCCTCGAAAAGCTTACAAAAATAGCAAGATCTTGTCAACACATTATAACGATGTACGCCCTTGTCTACAGCACCATTCTTGTCTTGTTTCTGTATCGTACACTGTCATAACTGATCGTCAAGTTTTATTAATTAAATTATTGTTTTTTATCAATTATTAGTTTTGTATTCTGTTTTTGAGGAAGCTCCAGATGCATTTTTATTTGGACAAATAACTTCAAACACAACTACCCTGATAATATGAATCATTTTAAGTGGCACAGTGGTCAATAAATAACATTGTTCGTTTTAGAGTTACATTGCTCACCATTCAAACCAGAAGAGATTCGTCAAGAGGAAAAAGTTTAAGATGTTAAGAGTTTAAATAAAATCAAAATAAATATTGCGTCCTTTGTTAAAATGGAGGTTCGTGTTTGTTGAGCTCAAATTGTTAAAACTCTAAACTCTTCCTTTAAGCTTTGCTTTTTTCTACCCTAATGCACTGCAACACTTAAGGCACCACTTTATAGTTAAGTTAATTATACTAATGTCAAGCCATTTTTACGATTTTGTGTAACTAAATATAAAATTTTATGTAAAATATATTAAATGCCTATATTATTTTACTGGACATATCATAAGAAATAATTTCCTAGCATCACTGAATTATAATGATAATTACTTTATCCTAAAGCAAAATTTGGCACACCAATTTGGGGTGTGCCAAAGCAAAATTTGGCACAACTGGGGTGTGAGTTGTGCCGTGCAGCGCCACGAATCCTTATATATATGTATTCAGTAGCCTCCACTCGCCAATGTCAACCAAAAGCCCAACCGGAAGATCCTTGATTTACCGCTTATAAGCCCCAATCTAGCCTCGAACGCCTCGCCCCTTCTCTCGTCCCATTACCTGGTTACCACGTTCAAGAAGGAGGTCAATTTTATGGGCGTGCCGGCGGACCGAGTTCCCAAATCGAATTCCATCCAGCACCAGCGAGGACAATAATGGTTAGATAAGTACTTAGTAAGGGGGCGAGCTGGGGAGAGGCAGTTGGGAGTAATTGCTAGATTTAAATAAATGTAGTTTCTGAGTTAAAACTTGGGCGTGGACCATCTGCCCACGCCATTTGGGCCTTAAGCCTTTAACCCCTTTATTTTCAACAGTAATCGATTCTTGTTCATTAAAATAGATCAGTGAATGATGGTTTGGTACGCCTAGAATAACTTATTCAGAAATCAGCCTGGTTATCATTTAGTATGCTAGTCATACGGTAGGGAAACCGAAACATGTCAATAGGTTAATTCAGTATATTTGTATTTAGTAATTAAGGTAGGCTCATTAAAGCTGGCTAAGGCGAAGTAATCTGGCAGACGATCCTTCCTTTGGGTAATCCAGACCGAAATTATATCCTGTTGCCCCAGTCACCATAGCCTTCAATGTTTGAATCAGATCAGTTAATCTCACCTTTGCCGAAGTAAGTTTCCCAGTTAGCAGGTCCCTAGAATTTACCCGTTGTCTTGAAATTAACAATGCACTCTGTTGAACTACCCATTTCCAATCAGAATTATGTCCAAAACCAAGCATCAACCAAATGTAACCTCAGCATCCCAATTGCAACTCACTCCATCCAGAATTCAGTCCACCCAGTACCACCCCCCATCACATTACATTACATTACATTACATATGGTAGCAGAAAAAGTCTGACATTTGCTTCGCCTGCCCTTTAAAAAAAAAGAAAAATGTAAAATAAAATAAAGTAAAATGTTTTTCTTATTCACTTATCATTTTCAACATTAGTGTCATAATAACAACCTCAATGTCTCAAATTATCAATTTCTGCAAAGTTTTGTTAGCAACAGTTTATTTTTCAAAGTGTCAGTCCCTCTTAGTGTTTCCCAGGTTGAACCTATTATTTTGAGTTCATATGAATAGCAACAATAGTAAATTCTATTTCCATCATCAAGGTTTCATTGCAGTTTTAGTAAGTAATACAACTTTATATAAAAACACAGTGACTGAGCTAGGCCTACCTTGATTCCTTTGCTGTAGGACTAATTATTTAGGCAAATTTTCCTCTGTGAATAGTTAAAATAGCCTTCAGTTGCTTATTAGGCTCAAACCAATTACATGTTATAGGCTATAGGCGAGCAGGTTACCAAAATCTTTAAATTACTGATCTTTAGTCAAAGCTAGCGCTTTGTCTAGGCTGTACTGCACGGAGTTCAGCCTGGGCAATGGCCTATTAAGAAAACTGCTTCTCCCTGATTTTAATTAGTAGCCTATCCCCACAAAGTCATTGGATATCGCCCACCAACCGGTCATTTCTATATTTCTCATAGGCCTACCTCAAATTAAACTAGCCTATCAAGCCACCATGCCTCTACAGACCTGAGACTGCTGTTAGGACATAAAATATTCTGTTTGTCATGTTCTGTGTTACAGGTTACTAATTTTTCCTGGCCTTTTCTTTTCCAGCCAACCTTCGGGTGACACAAGACCAGCTCAAGCCTTTTTCTTTTCAATTAAACAAATTTAAATTAATTTGAGACCAGTGCAGGTAAGTGGCAGATGGCTGTGTTATTAAACACAGAAGGTTGCCAACTGGTACTCAATTTTCTTTTGAATTCAGTAAATCAAGCTCATTTATAAACAAAAGTGCCTTAAAAACAAAGGTGTTAGCTTACAGTGAAGTGATATAGTGATGAGTCACAGTGACTAAGCATGAAATATGTTGAATTGCTTAATAAATTAAATATCAAAGCCTGAAAAATATTTTTAACCTGATATCCTTGTTAGAGTAAGTTATATTTCTTGTACTGTGGTTTATGAGTATTTTTGTACAATATTCTTGAATGAAATATAAATAGTCCAGGTTGGCATGGCTTTGGGCTAGGCTATTGGAATTAGCTCAGGATACTATTTTTAGTCTTTCATTTTAGGTAAACAAACCTTTTTTCTTTTCAAACAAAAATATAGGTAGGCCTACTCGACAATAACATCCTCTCAAAACTTTAGTTAGCCTAAGTTTTTTTTCCAATAATTGCCCCATTTCACTCCAGCCCCAAACAAGATTCTAGTACACATGCACAAAGGAAGTATTAAATTTTTTATACAAACAATGGTCTCCCATCACAGCCCCATGTCATTTCAAGTCATTGGGGATTCTTTTGCAAAGAGGTTTGTCAACTTTTTGCAAACCAACAATCCCATTCCAAACCAATTCTACTGCACTTACAGTTTAGGTTTATCTGGTGCCAAAATAGCTGATTTAAAACAACAAGTTAAGCAAAACAACTTGCCATTGGTGTCAAATCTGCCAGTTTTAGTTTTCATTGGCACCAATGATCTTTTATCACATGAATACAACCCACACATTTTCAAAGCTCAATTTTTGTCCCTCCTAAGAGCAATTAGAAAAAAAACACCCTAGAATCAAATTAATCTTGGTCACCTTGCCTTTTTACCCCCGCATTAGAGGGAATTCCACAAAAATTCTTCAGATAGAATGCATAAACAAGTTTTTATTGACTTTAAAATCAGAAACAGTAAAAGTAGCTTCTTTGACAGAACAATTTTCTGATGTTCAATTTTTTCACATATTTTATGGAAATTCCACTAGAAGGGATGGAATACACTTAAATCAGTTAGGATACCAAACCTTTTTGTCAATTTTGGGAAATATACTTAAACAAACTTCCAAGTAACATGAACTAATGCAACATTGTCCTCCACTTTTAGACAAATAAAGCTAAAATAACACTTTTACAGAATCTTGCAAATCCCTCCCACTGTGGAACTCAGTGAGCCCCTGTATTTTTTGTTTTAGGAATTTGTTTTCTGCGACGCTCTTTTTGAGTGATTTACTCCTGCATTGTTATTTATAAATATTTGTTATTGTTGAAATCTGCTATTTATTTGTGTGGTTTATTTATTGTTAGTTACTTGTTGTTTATTAAACAATTTAGGTATTTGCCAGAGTTTAGGATTTTTTTTTTACAAAAACTCCAACCATGCCGTCGAAAATATATAGGCCTGAGGATATTCCTGAGGGTACTTCATGGGTTTACAACTTAAATGCAACTGATGCCGTAACCCAATGCGAAATACTTGGCCTCAATCCCGGCACTACTCTTGCTTTTAATAGAGCCTATTTGAGTGAATATTTGAATTCACTCACAATAAATGGGGGGGACCAACCTATTCCCACCAATCATCGACCGGACATTGATTTCACAAGGCCTGATGGTCCTGACCCGGATGAGTCGATTTCAGTTTCGCAGCCCCAAACCACTGAACCAACACCAATCACCAGTACTGTCACTACCTCTGTCTCAACCCCGCAAACTTTTATACCTTCATCAACCTCTCCTGCTCTCACAACAGTATCTATAACCCATGCAGTTTACCAAACCCATCCTCCGGCAATGTCCTCAGTTTCACACAGCAGCAATCTCAATTTAAATCCACTTCCCTACAGCCATCTTGCACCTTCAGCTGTTCCCCCTTGGCAAGATATTTTGCATGCAACAGCTATTGCTGTTGGTCAACAAGTTGCTTCAGCAATGGCGATGTCTTACACAGGGTCGCCTCCAAAGGAAACCAGAAAGGTTCTTTTTGACCTTCTGAAATCTCTGCCTTTGACTTCTGGCGCTGACACTCAGCAACTGCTTTCCTTTTTGGTTCAATTTACCAAGATACAACAGCTGAAGCTCGCAGATGAGCATTCCTTGATTGTAGATGCTCTCCCATGAACAACCGGTCAACTTAGAGGATTTTGGTCTCAAGCCATCACAAACCGTGAAGCCTTTTCAGATATGACCACACGTTCGTCAGATTTTTTCATACCATCACAACTCCGACACTCCATGATTTCGACTTTAATTTACAGACCTCAAACGCAAACCGAAATGTTTACAGAATTTGTTGACAGCATACGAGACTACGCCCTTCTGCTTTTACCTCACACTACTGATAGGGAATTGCTGGACATAGCTATCAATGGTCTCAACTCATCGACCCGAGCTCGACTTGCAGGTCATCCTGCCCCACTTTTAATTTCAGAACTGCTCGCACTCGCACCCAGGATCGAGGTTGTTGGTAACCTCGAACAAAACCATTCTCGGCCTTCAACCCCAAATCACCACCCAAGCAGAAACTTTGCATCATATCGTCCTAGGTCCAATTTCAACAGACACTCCCGCCCCGCTCCAACAACCATGGTTTTCCAAATTACCCCCAGGGACCCATACCCAACTCAAATCACCATGCACCATGGATTCCCAGCTTCAATAGCAGTCAAGCCTTTTCTTACAACCCGGAACCTGTTCCCTATTCTTACCAACCAAGGATTCCACAGTACCCTTTTAGACCACAAGTTCCTCAGTATCCTTTCGGACCATCCACAGCCCACCCACAGGGTCAACATCGCCATCAGGGCCAATCACGCCAACGACTATTTCCTTCTTCCAACCAAAACAGTTCAAACAACAATTCCAACGGCAGAAACCAAACAAACAGGCAAGGGGGGCGGTATTAGGCGGCAACCACCCTCCTCCAACTCACCCAGCCGCCAACATTTTTCCAGTTAACTCAGATTACAAACAACCAGTTTCTCATCAACTCTTGTTCCTAAACGTAGGAAAACACCATCGATACCAAAGCTAGATCTATGTGAAGTTCCTTTGGACTTTGGACCCATTAAAGTAGATGCCTTGGTCGACACCGGATCTTCTCTTACTATCATGTCCTTACATGTTTTTAAACTATTGCAGGAGAAAACTTCAACTGTCAAAGCAGTTCACTAGACCAGTCAATCCGCCTTCTCTGCTTCAGGCGACCCAATCTCATTTCAAATGCAGGCGACAATACGATTCAGAATTGGTCATCTCTCATGGGCTTACAATTTTCAAGTAGCAGAATTTTTGCCCGTTCATATCATTCTTGGAGCAGATTTCCTTACCAAGACCAAAGCCATAATTGACATGAAGGACCATAGACTCACTTTTCCCTATGGTTCACCGAACTTGTTTTCACTTGTATCACCCCCTACAGTTGACAATCACTCACCTGTTTCTATGGGTCAGAACCTTGACGAAAATCAAAAGGCCATGGTCGATCGCCTGATCAAGGAATTTCCCAACACAATCACCAAAACTCTCGGTAGGACCAATCTCGTTGAGTATCATATTAGTGTCAACTCCAACAAAATCATCAGAAACAAACCATATCAGTACGCACCACCAAAACCTCAGCTTATGAGGCAGCACATTGACGATATTTTGTCAAAGGGTGTCATTCGACCATCAAACTCTCAGTTTGCTTCAGCAGCCTTCTTGGTACCCAAGAAGGGAGGGGAAACTCGCATGGTAGTGGATTATCGCAATCTGTACTCAATCTTGGAGCTCGATGCCACACCCATGCCCACAATAGAATATGCGTTTCAACACTTAGGTCAAGCCCGATGGTTTACTCTTCTCGACCTAAACTCTGCATATAATCAGATTCCTCTTCCTGAAGATTCCAAACACTACACCTCCTTTGTTGTTCCTTGGGCTCAGTATGAATTCAATTATCTTCCTTTTGGCTTGGCATCAGGTAGTATGGTGCTAACTTCATTGAAAGATAAGATCTTTGGTGACATCAAATTCAAATACATCTATAATTTCTTTGACGACCTGAGTGTCTATAGTAATGGTTCCTTTGAAGACCACCTCTCAAAGGTCCGCATTGTCCTTCAAAGACTCCAAGACGCCGGTCTTACAGTCAACCCTGAAAAGATCACAATAGCCTCCAATCACATCCAGTTTTTAGGCCACATCTTTTCAAACCAAACCATTTCCATTCACCCAGATAGAACCAAACCCATAGATGATTTCCCACCCCCAAAGAACATTAAACAACTATCCAGGTTTTTGGGCATGACTGCTTTCTATGCTCGTTTCATCAAGGATTATGCAACCATAGCCCAACCCCTAAATCAGCTCAAGAGAAAGGGAGCTGAATTTGTCTTCGGCCCTAAACAACAGAAAGCTTTCGAAACACTCAAAGCTGCTCTAGTATCTTCACCCATTCTACGCATGCCTGACCTTTCAAAACCCTTTGTGGTACACACTGACGCCTCTGGTACTGCAATTGGTGCGTTCTCTATCAACAGCATGACGAGCATTTATTCCCAGTCTCATACGCTTCCCGAGCACTCAACAAACATGAACTTAACTACTCCACATTTCAACTAGAATGCCTCGCCATAGTTTTTGCACTCCAGAAATACCAGCAATATCTCGAACATAGGGAATTTCATCTCCACACTGATTGTTCCGCACTCACCTGGCTACTGAACCACCCACGACAAATTGGCAAGATAGCTAGGTGGATCTCCTTTATTAACTCCTTCAAGTTTCAAATACACCACATAAAGGGCAAAGACAACGTCATTGCGGACGCACTCTCTCGCCTCTTTGAAGGTACTGAACCTACAGAAGCTCCTAAACCTGAAACCCCAACAGTCATGACCCTCTTTGGAATCCCTGAAGTCTTCAAGGACATTGCCATCCATCAATCCGAAGATCCTTACATTTCAAATATAATCCGCTCCACCAAAAGACCTCCAAATTTTTCAGTTCAACAGGGTGTCCTCATGCACAAATTGCCCAATCAAAACAAGCCAAGAGTTGTGGTCCCCAAAAAACTCTTTGATCTTCTGTTCAAGTACTACCATGAATCGCCAACTTCTGCTCACCTTGGCATTCGTAAGACCCTTGCTCGCATTGAGTCCTTGTTTTGGGCGGAGGACCTGAAACAGGAAATTACCAAACGTGTAAGGGCCTGTGTCAAATGCCAACGGTGCAAACAAGCTTCAAACACAAACGGAGGGCATTTATCATCTGAACTGATGCCCCCCTCCCACGCTCCACACAAGGCCACAAATACATTTTGACTATTGTTGACTCCTTTTCAAAATTTTGCATCCTTCTTCCAACTAGAAACACTCAGGCTCAAACAACAGTCAATCTCCTCACCAAGCATGTATTCTCAATTTTTGGTCCCCCAAGTATCTAGTTTCTGATAATGTCTCCAATTTCCGTTTTAAATCCATTCAAATAATGTGCATGGATCTTGGCATCCAACACATTTTCACAAGCCCCTATTACCCAAACCCTTCTCACGCTGAACGAGTCAACAAACAAATTAAAATTGCCATAAGAATTTTCCACAATCAATTTCAACAATTCTGGGACCAGAACCTCCATTGGTTCCAAATAGCTTTTAACTCCGCTACCCATGAAAGCACCCAAAATTCCCCTTCACGCCTCTTTTTAGGTAGAACTCTCTACCACCCACTAGAACTCCGCTGGAACCTAGACGTCCTTGTCGACGATCAGGGACCAACCCCTTCCTTGCAATCAGAGTGGTCCCAAGCCATAGACAGTCTCCGCAAAGCTCGTGAAATAAGGGAGAAAAGATACAACCAAAATAGACTACCAACAAATTTTCAGCCTGGTGACTGGGTGATGTATCGCTTGAATCCAATCAGCAAGAAGATTGACCATGTGAACCAAAAATTACTGCCAATGTGGTCGAAACCTTGCGTGATTGAGACTTTCACTTCCCCTGTCACAGCCAGATTAGTAAACCCATCCAACGGAAAGATTGTGAGAAAAGCTCATGTATCACAACTTAAAAGATTTTTTCAGCCGTCCATTTAAAAATATAACTACCCAAACAGAACGATCGTCTGCCAGAACTTCCCGGTGATACTAGATTTAAGTCTTCTTCTTCACGTCTTCAAATTTTCAGCCTACTTGTACTTGGGGATTGTGAGTCTCAGGTGCACCTTCCTTCTGATGGGTGTACCTACACAGTTATTCTCCAAGTGCAAGTGGGTTTACCCACCCTTCTTTCCTGCCAACGGCACGGAATGGTGTATTCTCACGTTGCTTTTCTTTTCCAGAATTTAAGTATCCTAAAAACACCCTGCCTTGGATATAATCTTTATTTTACCTTTTTTTATTTTTGGATCCAAGTCGAGGGGCTTCGGGGAGTGCACCAAATCATGTCGATGGATTACAGTATCGTACGGGCTGTGATTCATTGAGTGCCGAATGCAACCTTTTAATAACTATATATTTGCTTTCCTATCTCCCCTCTATTTACTTTTCTCTAGTTACTAACAATCTAGTCACTAGCAATAAGTTACATTTAGGTAGACTTTCGTAGTAAATTATACCAATTATCTTCAGATCACAATAAGTTAGTTAACCGTCATGCAAACAAATACTGGAGTAGTAAAATCTAAGCGGAGACAGGATTACAGATTAAGAATATTTTTGAATGTATGTAGCAATCATATTATTTATTTAACATTGGTATATAGGTTGAGTCCCAAAGTTTTCAAGGGTTTCGTCCCCTTTTTTCGGGTGTATTATTCAAAATGCCCCGAGAAAGCTTTTTCTGCGCCTTATTATAACTAGCGTATTATTTTGCATGCGATAAAAAAAAGAAAACCCTACCTCACCCTACCTGTAAACCTTTCAAACAGCTCACCAACATTTCAACAGTTAGGGAAACCAACTCTCCGAATGCTTCTCAACTTTACAGGTTAATCCTCCACCATGGATCTGAGTCGGGTTCCATGGCATTTAGTGCATACCGCTCAATCTTTGCACTGGTTCACCTCGCCGGGTTGAACCACCCGAAATTTAGCTATCGTCAGTTCTCGGCCATACTCATTTTGGGTATTAAAAGTTTAGCAACAGACGACTATCTTGGCCTTATCTCATTAAAATAAGTCCCCCAGTTAGTAAATAAACCACAATGTCCTTGCACAATAAAAAATAAATAAAAAAAGATAATAAAGAGAATGTTAAATTATAAAATGCAATAAGAAAAAATATATACATTCTACTAAGAACGAATGTCAAACAATTAGCTCACCATTCTGGAAGAATGTCATTATCTTCATATGGAAATCACTACACTCTTCGGTCGGAACCTTCTTGTAAGCCAGTTCTGTATAGCGGACTATAACAGCAACCCATAGTCTCGCCAACACTCTACAATCTACAGCATCTGCACCTCCACTTCTTCAACCGGAGGCAAATTCATCATCCGGAGTCTACATTCAGCACCATCATTGGATCCTGATCAACAACACCTTGTGCTTCTATAACAGCAACTTAAAACTCCAATTGCTGAGGAAACGTCCATGAGCTCTCATATCAATGACAACGCATGACTACGCTCAGCATCGATGACTCACGCAACACATGACTACGCTCGGCATCGATGTCTTACGCAACGCATGACTACGCCCAGCATTGATCTATTCGCCACCTTCTGGACGAGACCTCACAGTCGCTGTTTTTCATCACCTACATTGTGCTCTCCCAGATGTGCTACATTTGGCTCTGCAGGACTGTGATTGCTCCTTTCCGACTGGTTACATGCTCTTCATTTACAAGAAGCTACAATCAACATATCCGACCATTCAAACCTAGACCAGGCCAGTTCCAACAATCAAACAAGCCTGGTTCACAAAAAAAAAACAAAAAACAACAAAAAAAACAAAACCCCCCCAAAAAAATAAAAAAATTGTGCGTGCAAGTACAACTCCCGCAATTGGTTCAGAGGCACCTTGCCAATCAGTTCGGTACCTTCTCTGAAAAGCCGGATAGCAGTCTGTGAGGCCTCAATCTCTTTTCTTTGAAGGGGGGGGAGGAGACCGATCCCTGACGATACCTCAACACACCACTCAACAAATTATCGGAGATGCCAACCTTGGGGGCCTGGTAAGTTCCTCAGTCCATGGGTGTGAGATGAGCCGTAACCACTATGTGCCAACAAAACGACAACCGAAACAATTTCGCTTCTTTCGAGCAATTCCTTGGCACTCAATAGTGGTAGGCGCTACCTCAGCAGAGTATTCGAAACACCCAAATTTACATTAACAAACACTTACCTAACCTCATCCAAAACTTCTTCCCTCTAGCGCAAGCGCAATCTTTTTGGGTCAAGGGAGCGTGGTTGTGCCGTGCAACGCCACGAATCCTTATATATATGTATTCAGTAGCCTCCACTCGCCAATGTCAACCAAAAGCCCAACCGGAAGATCCTTAATTTACCGCTTGTAAGCCCCAATCTAGCCTCGAACCCCTCGCCCCTTCTCTCGTCCCATTACCTGGTTACCACGTTCAAGAAGGAGGTCAATTTTATGGGCGTGCCGGCGGACCGAGTTCCCAAATCGAATTCCATCCAGCACCAGCGAGGACAATAATGGTTAGATAAGTACTTAGTAAGGGGGCGAGCTGGGGAGAGGCAGTTGGGAGTAATTGCTAGATTTAAATAAATGTAGTTTCTGAGTTAAAACTTGGGCGTGGGCCATCTGCCCACGCCATTTGGGCCTTAAGCCTTTAACCCCTTTATTTTCAACAGTAATCGATTCTTGTTCATTAAAATAGATCAGTGAATGATGGTTTGGTACGCCTAGAATAACTTATTCAGAAATCAGCCTGGTTATCATTTAGTATGCTAGTCATACGGTAGGGAAACCGAAACATGTCAATAGGTTAATTCAGTATATTTGTATTTAGTAATTAAGGTAGGTAGGGCTCATTAAAGCTGGCTAAGGCGAAGTAATCTGGCAGACGATCCTTCCTTTGGGTAATCCAGACCGAAATTATATCCTGTTGCCCCAGTCACCATAGCCTTCAATGTTTGAATCAGATCAGTTAATCTCACCTTTGCCGAAGTAAGTTTCCCAGTTAGCAGGTTCCTAGAATTTACCCGTTGTCTTGAAATTAACAATGCACTCTGTTGAACTACCCATTTCCAATCAGAATTATGTCCAAAACCAAGCATCAACCAAATGTAACCTCAGCATCCCAATTGCAACTCACTCCATCCAGAATTCAGTCCACCCAGTACCACCCCCTATCACATTACATTACAGAGTGGTGATGAATAAAGTCGAGTCCAGTTTTTAAATACTCGCCCAAGTTTCGAACTTTTTTCCAAGACGAGTTTTTTTATGCGAAAAGATTTTTTTTCTATTCTTGATGTATATTTTGCATATATATTATTCTATTTACTGTTTTCCTACTTCTACATAATTATCATGTCAAAAATAATTATTATTATCAGCCTACAACCAGAAGGAGCAAGAAGTAACCTCAAACTCTTGAAATGAGTAAAGTGGTATGCATCTATTAATATAAATAATAAAAACGCTCTTAAATCAAAGTAAAAAAAAGAATTTTAACTGATGGCGGTTAAACGCGGGTGTGTAAAATCAAGGCCGGGGAGAACAGCTAATAAGGCTCCGCAAATCCATTTCAAACCTCCTGCCAGGGGAGGCGACCGTATGACGTCACCTGGCTGTAGCCGGCCAAGCGCCCGTACAAACAGGCTTTGTAGTGCATTAATAAATACCCGCGTTGCAGCAAACCTGCATGCTCAGCGAATTCCAAATGCAGAAGAGCATATCTCAATCCAAAATAGCGATAAATAACTGGCGATAAATAGCGATTGATAATCCAAAAAATAGTGATAATTTGACATGATTCTGTTACCTCCAGAAGAATAACATGGAAGAATAATGAGGATGCGGGTTCGATCCAACAGGTATGTTAAAACTCGGTGGTTTCAATTCAATATTTGTTAGATATGAACCATAATAGTATAAAATACCCCCGTTGCAGCAGACCTGCATACTCAGCGAATTTCAAATGCGGAACAACATATGTTAATCCAACATAGCGAGATTTGACATGTTTTTTGTAAGCTCCATAAGAATAACATGGGGAATGAGTATGCAGGTTTGCTGCTACAGAGATGTTTAAACTGGTTGGTTTTAATTCAATATTTAGTAGATCTGAATTAGAAGAAGCCATTTACCAAGTTTTATCAAGATATGTTGAGGAATAAGCGAGATATAGAATTTTACTTATCTCCCATACGGTTAACATTGAGACAACGTACTGTGTTTACCACTTTCAATATCTCGGTAACCAATGGACATAGAGCAGTGTTTCAAAATACTAAATTGTTTGTTTTTTTGAGCTGAATTCAATGGTGCCAACAAAAATTTGATAAATTTAATTTTTCTTTGTCAAAAACTCAAAAAACCCATTTTAGGGGGGTTTACCCCCCTTTACCCCCCCTTCCGGTGGTCCGATCGGGCTGGTTCACGAACTCGTCCGAGTGATTACCACTTTACACGTCTGTACCAAATTTCATTAAGATCGGACCATATTTACGGCCGCTATCGTGTTAACAGACATATATATATATATAAATATATATATATATATATATATATATATAGATATATAGATATATAGATATATAGATGTATAGATATATAGATATATATATATGTATATAAAAATTCGAACGAATGGTGTTTTTTGCTTCTGGGGACCCCAAAATGAAAAGTTACCATGGTCTCGGACTTAGGTCTTACCATGAGTACTACCGTAATAGCTTATTCCTTTAAGGAAATTCGCTAAAACCATAATAAACCCAATTTTATCGAGATGTTTTGAGAAATAAGCAAGATATCGGATTTTACTAATTTCCCATTAGTAACTACGAAAGCTACCTGCTAAGTACCCATACTTTTCAAAAATAGCGGCCACGATGTTAAACCTAGGAGTTGATCACCAAAAACTCAGGACACATTATGACCCCGGACATAACTTAACTGCTAAAATAATGAATCCTACTGCGTCGATTACAAATATGTGATTAATATCAGTTCATAGGGCAAATAACTCCCGAAGTAATTCAGCCTATTCACTGCGTTAAAATGAGGTTTATTCGACAGGACCAAATTTAATAATAGAGATTTTATGTCTTTATCCAATAGACCACAACTATATGATGCCACATGCCAAGTTTTATTCATATATTTTCAAAGTAAGCATGTTGTTAATTAACTACAACGGCGTTTATTCGGCGAGCGCTACGCAGGTAACAGCCCAGAGTGTCACACGGTCAACGGTGTGATGACAATCAATCGTGCGTTCCGATGCCGGGTAAACGGCGGGAATCACTTCTCAGTTCGAACTTCGAGAATTTTTAGAATCTTCGAGATGAGTCGAATAGTGTTCAGTTGGCTCGAAAAGACTCCATAATCGAGCACTCGCACACCCCTAATATTTACTTAAAATTTAATTATCTTTCAAAATATAAAAATATTTTTAAAGTTATCTAACTAATAAATATCAGCTACTTAATTGAAGGAAAACTTCCCGTAATTGATCAGACTAGCAGACAATGGTTATTGAGTTTAAACACACGCTAGGTATGATTTTGGCATCAGGGCCTTACTCCCACATTTTGTTCACCATTGTTTTAAACGATTGCTTTAAAAAGGCCAAATGAATTAATTAGTAGTTCTTGGAACTCATCATAAACATGATTTAACTGAAATGTAGTATAATATGTAGTATAATAGAAAAATCTATGTTTTTGATGGATTAAAAGTTAAGTATCTTTTGAGCTGTGCTAAAGTTCATATTTTATTGTTAGTTTAAGCAATAAACCATTCTGTTTTTGAATGATAATGTATCATAAATCAGCATTAATTTCTATATCAGAACAATTTATGTCAGCTAAAATTGATACTCTTTTTAGCTGGGTTATAAATAGTTTCTGGTTCATCGGGCATGGGTAACTACTTACGTGATAAGAATACTGAGTTTCGGAAACTCTTACAAAGTTTCAGATAGCACTTTGTCCACACTCGCAAACAAACAGAATCAACCACAGTTTGTTTTATTATTTCTAATGAAACAAAAACACTGAAACAGTAAGGATACTAATATAGTTAAAATAAAAAATAACTATTTGTATGAAAAGGCCGTTGAGGACCGTGATAAAAATCGTCAAGGGTTATGCCATGTTGAAATGTTTCGAAAATTAAAATAATATGGTTACGTTTTCACCGTAGAAAAGATAATTTTATAGTTCACCTGCTATCGCCAGGTAGAAGGACTATTGTAAAACAAGGTAATAGACAGAGCCACCTTGTTTGGTTGGAATCCAGAGTAAATTAAGACTGTATTTAAAACAATACATGTTTTTTAGAAATAATTCCTATTATTATTTGAACCAATTAAAAATATGGACGTTTAAAAGTATTTAAGTTAGTAATTTAGCTGAAAATATGTCTTTCTAATGTTTAGTTCTTCTCAGTAAAAAATAATTCAATACATTAAACTCCCCATCAGTTGAGGACAAGTCAGGACAGGTAGAGGGGGCTCCTGCCCTTTATACATCTATATACATATTTATTTATTTATATATATATATATAAATTATGTATGTATATGTATATGAAATATATATATATATATGATTATATATAAGTGATGTGATATACATAAATATATATATATATTTATATGTATGTATGTATATAATTAAATTAACATCTACCCTCCGTGTTTATGGTAAAACTATCGCATTACTTTAATGTAAACATTTACCTATAAAAGATTCAAAGGGCGTACTTAGAAAGAGGTTTCTACCGATCACCTCCAAATATAGAAATTTTAACGAAAGATACCAAGAAACAACCGAACCGAACCCGGAAAATACAAACCAACTGCCAAATAACTTGGTTTGATTTAATTTTGTGCTATTTTGAATATATTTTTCATATACTTATCAGCCATAGATGATATGAATATAAAATCAAAATAGATCATCAGAATCAGAATAGAAAATAATTACATTAGAATAGGTGAGCCTCAGAGCAGGAAGATTAAAATCAAGTATTCCCTGTTTATTTTAATGAAAACTCCTTCGAAAATGGTAATACTGTATTATCTCAATGCACGTAATAAAACTGTTAACACTTAACTTTTAATGGTTTTATAGTCCTCCAATTTAAACCCTACATTAAACATTCATTTATCTTTGTTTTCGTTGGTATGTCCCCTGATTCTGAGCCTAAATCAAGTTATTTTTAAGAATAAAAATTGTTCAAAGAATGTTAGATATTGCATAAACCTTAACACTACACTAATTCATCACAAATATGTTCTTAATTTGATGAATATAAATTAATTAACAATACCCGTATCTTATAACATAACAATTCGTTGATTTGAAACCACCATTCAAACAAGTCCCTTACGAAACCAAGTCCCTTATGAAACATGTCCCATTTGGAACAAGAAAACTTCAGTATAATTCTGAATTACCCATTAATAAACATTAAAAATCAGCGTTAAGTAGTTAAGAAATGTGTCTTTTATTGCTCTGCATATTTTAAAACCTCTTTTACAAATAGAATAAAAGATGTTATCAAACCTATGATGATATGGAATTTTGTAGTGTCCGTACGATACCAACCTACTGTTAATTTTTACAAGACAAATAAAGTGCTTGGAAAGTTTTCAGAACATATAACATATTAACTGACAAATCGACACACAAGTAGGAGTATATTGTATCCTGTAAAACCAGTTTAAATATTTTTTTGAAGTCCATTAAAGCTGTGCACATGGTCTAACTATTCCACATGGAACTTGGAATGGCTGCTGCTATTTAACTTTATACAACATTACATAGAGGCCTAGAAGATTTGTAAGGATATCTAATAAGTCATGACAAATGTGTGCGCGTCGGTTTACATTTTGAATGTTTTACGACAGTGGAAATTAATAACAGCCTGATCATGAATTTCCCAAACCCACGTTTTGTTATTATTTTAGAAAAACCTTTAGTTGAATCATAACTTCGAAGACCACAATGGGGAATTTAATTTGGACCCAATATCAAACCTGGTCAGTATTATAATCGGCAAACCTCAGATAACAAGGTGAGTTCTACAAAGACTCTGATATATTTTAAGTTTTGGGCATCAACCAAACAATGATGTAAACAGTGCAATGGTTCTAATCACAAGTACAGAAAATAATTCAACTAGTGCACATACTAAACAATTACTAAAACTTGAAAATACTTGAAAATTACTTCCAAGCATTAACTTCCAGCATATACTTAAGATCGTCTAGGAAAGCTTATGCAATGAAAGATATATTACTGAAATTGGTGAACAATAACTTTTATGTGCAATAAATACTGTAAATAGTTGTTTCATCTCCTACTCCAGATAAAGTTACTAACAGAGCATTAAAATTGAGGCAGATTTAAAAATCCTAATTTTTATTAGCTTCCATATTATGTTTTAAATGCTATGTGTTATCGTCAAGTTAATTTTACTAATTAAGCCATTTGGTTGACAAGAAACTTCACGTCATAGTACATGCTAAACCGAAATAGATCTTGCGTGGATCGGAACATGTTCTGGATCAAACGAAAGCAATTGAGCTAACTGACGTTTTTCCGTAATTTTTTCTGACCACAGAGAAGAATTCCTACAGCCTAAAATCCCTGTCCTCACTTTTTGTGGCAGGAAACCTGCATAATCACCTGCTTACATTATTATCATAGAGAATATTCCCGCGTGCTTATTTAGGACGTAAGTTGATTTGACTCGATGTAAGACTTCATCTGAATTATTGATATAGGTATTTGAAATTCGCTGAGTATGGAGGTCTGCTGCAACGGGTATTTGTGTTTATTCGTAGCTGACATGTTCTCAAATGCATCCACCGTTGCCTAAAATTATTTTAATATAATTTATTTAATTTTACTGTCATGATAGTATAACTACATTGCTTTAACTTGAAAATTGTTTATGAAATGTTTGGTAGCATATTTTAAATCTTTGAGGCTCGAGTTTGTTTGATCATAAATTATTATCTAAAAAAGTTATAAAATTTTTAAATTCCGATTGATTCTGGTTGATTGAATTCTGTAGTTTAACTTATTCGAAATATTTCTTTGAATCATTTAGATTAAATATGATGAAACATTTAAAACCATAAAAATACTTTAAGAGTTAAAATATATTAAGGAACATTCATAAAGTATGTTCTGAACATTTTTGATGAGACTTTAAAGCTGGGAATTCAATTGTTATAAGTTTAGATTACTGGTTTCATGTCTTGTACAAATTAAGTTCTATTTTGATTTGTAATCAAAATATAAAATCACCATCACCAACAATGAATTTCAAACAAAGAATTAAGTTCTCTTTTAAATTTTTATAGGGATTATCCAAATCTAAAATCCCAATCTATCTGGTTTAAAAAATGCAATGGAAACTTTGTAACAGAAGTAGTATGTTTTGACAAAGGTACGCCAAGGCATATTAAACCAAACCCTTGTTAGCATTCCAAACAATAGCTTTTAAAGTTTGTTAATCTTTCATGGATAACAAATAGCCCTGCAAATAGCTTCAACCCTGCAAATAGCTTTCAATATTTGTTCTTCAATATATCCTATGTGATTTTTAATCCAGATTTGTATGACCATGGATTTGAAAGTTGTTTGGCCACGGTAAAATTAATTAATGGAAAGTATAAGTAGTTTTATTGCTTAGGTCAAGACAAACACATTTCACTACAGAAACAGGGTCCGTGGTGTTTAGTTTTCTGTCTGTCTGTATGTGTTTTTTAATAAAACAATTCATTCAACTCCTAAATGGTTTAAGGTAAAGCGTAGATATTTTGCACAATTGTTAATCTTATTCAGACGTATTTTCGTAAAAAATTATACCAAAATATCATCAACCGGTTATTAATGGTATACATTTTAATTTTTATGCCAAATTCCACAAAAACCTTTAACAGACCTAGGAAAAATACTTAAAAGAACGTAATATCATACAACGTCCAACAACGTTATACGACGTTACAACGTTATTATCATATGTTATTCGCCATTATATTATTGTACCTTTCGTTCAGCAAAATACATAAAAGCTATTCTATTTTATGCAGTTTTCAATGACACTTTATTTGTTAAGTTTGGAAAACAAATTGCAGGGAAATCAGTTCTTTTCGTAAAGCATGAACACTTGTCTCCATTTAAACAATGTTAATACTCCTTTTACATTGTTTAACATTGCACAGAACATTCGAAGGATAATGACTGAGTCACGATCTTTATCATGGCCAGGGCGTGGCGAAGGCACAGACCGAAGACAGACTTAAGGATTTATGAAGTCCGGCAAGTAAGTTCTGAAATTAGGACAGTGGGGCTGAATCTGAGCGCAAGGGCTCATCTGACCATGTTAAAAGACATGGTCTTGAAATATCAAAGTACAGTCGGTGACACGTGGCCAAGACTTGTGCAGGAACACCACCAGGAGGTCTCCCTAGTTTCGTCGCCTTCTAGGAGAGAACCGCCGGCGCCGCGCTACACAACAGTACACCACCACCCAGGGTCGGTGAGAGCAGATAGTACTACCCTCTCCTGCCCTGGTCCCACCGGGCAACTGCCAGCGGTGATTGCGCTTCGCCCTCCAGACATTTACAGAGCTCGATATCGCTTGGAGCTCAGATTGACGAGACAGTCTAACTACGCTTCGATCATTGTCAACAGGCTTATAAGCGATTATTTATTCGAGAATAAATAAAAAAAAATTGATGGAAAATATGTTGACCAAGTTTAGTTTTTGTGTCCTCAGAATCACAAACAATAAATTAAATGTCAAACTGGATTATCTCTGTATCTGATAGTTTATTGAAGTAACGGTGAGTTAAATGCATTAGATCAACTAAATATAAATTAAATATAATCAAACTATTTAATGTAAAATTTTGGCATTACAACGACATAGTTCAATAAATGGTATAAAAAAATTGTGATGAAAAGCTCACTTTATTTTATATTTGCTTGATAATTTTAAGTTATTCTTTTATGTCTACTATCAACAAATATGGTTATCATCTCATTAAATATTGAACGATTATTATTAATTATCTCATTATATTCTTTAGGTTTTCGTATATGTATTTAGTGGCATAATTATGTCAGCAACTAAATAGATTACCGATGTTAAATCCAAACAATCCTGTGTTAGATAGTGACATGACATCGTGTGTAGTGGATTGAACATGATTGATATTGCTCGAGTTTGTGTGAAACTATTTGTAAAATAGGTTATTTGAACCAGTATAATTATTATTGTTGTAGCCAGGAGACACCTATATTTATTTAAATTACTTTTCCTTTTCAGGTAGCCTTAGATGTCCAGAATATCGTGTTGCTGCGATACGCGTTTCGGATTAATTACAATCCATCTTCAGTCGCGTTGTAGCACAGGTTAAAATTGCCCACCTATAGGTTGTCACAGTAAATAAAACAAAACACGAGCACGGAAGACGATAAAACAAAGTACGAGAAATTTCCACGGTACATTGTATTTGACATGTCACACATGCGTATCACCCGACAATTACACATTTGGAAGACGACAGGCGAAATTCGCCATAGTATGACAACAACTGGAGCGGTAGCGCACACAGTTCAGCCCTGTTCTGCGCTCACTAGTCGCATACTCGCGTCTGCACGCGCTCCATCCATTCTCGGGTTTCCAACGAGTCAGGAAAGGAAATTCCCGTTCGTTAAAGGTTACGTTCGCTGCAGTGTGGCCCCACCTTATAAGTTTCGCACCTTATTAAGACTTTGTAATTTTCGTTTAAATATTTACTCAAACAGTTTTTTTTTTAATAAGTCATACAATTTTGAATTTTTAAATGGAAAAAATACAAGACGTATAAACCTTTATTCCATTACCTTCATCGTTGCTTTATTCCATGCTCAATATAACATACATTGACTACCATAAAGTTTCTGCGCTCCGAAATAATTAGGCCTACTTTATTAACGATCGATTGTGATAAGACATATTATTTTTCTTTTCCAAAAGCTGTGTATAAACGACCACTGAATTTTATGATCTGTGGTAGAACTCGTTCTCTTGAAGATTTGGGTCGAATCCATACGATTAGTTTACTTTCGGTCTGGTGTGACTGCAGAAATTTTTTGTGTTCCCGAATGGTATCGAACATCGGCGAGCAAAAAACAAGTGTTCTGCTCGTCTATATTCGCTTTAGTGTAAAGTAGGCTTGGTTTTAACCCGTCTCTAGCTCGCGCGGGACCTATCACGTTCGTCTGGTAAAATAGTACTTACCAAGCAAATAGCGAAGTATAGGTTTTATTATTATGTTGTGTGCTGATTACTTGGCAATGCCGTTCTCACTATTTCACTAAGTTTAAACTACTTAAACTATTTTTAACCTCAAACTGCCGCATTCACCAAAATGGGCGTGGGCGATGTCGGGTTGGGAATTAATTCTGCCACCTGCCAGATAAGTAAAACTGTAGTTGTAGGATAAATGTTGTTTCTAATTTGCTTGTAAACCAAATAAAATAACTTGCTTGTCTTATGCTCTCGATAAACTACCACACTCCGCTACGTATCCTGCGGTAGCTGATTTAGTCTAGCGATAAAGGTCCACTTAACGAACATTAATAAAATAAAATGTGCGCAATTGAAGACTATTGAGCAATTTTATTGCTCTCGGAGCTGCATCATCATCGCTTCCCCCCTCTTTCCCCAGTCGGAGGATAACATCTCCCTTCGGAGTCGGCCTCGCGCAGACAATCTTGGCGGCACACGTGTCCGGGTTGAGTTCCTTTCTGATCTTCCTGAGAACACCTGCATAGGACTGGCCACCAGCCACTCTGACGAGCACAGAAGTTGGACTAGCGCTCGCCCTTGGTCTGGCTCACCTAGAGGTATATGTCCGTTATTTTTCGCAGACATCATGCTTGCTGTTCCCTTTGTAGCCGGCTTTTTACAGCAAGCAGAGGATACTGTATACACAGATTTTCAGCCTCTGGGAATACTTGGACTATCAACCTCAACCCTTGAACATTAACGGCTATCCACTTTAATGGGTGATTTCTGAATTGAAATTAAACTTATCTTGTTCATAAGATGAACACTACATAGTAAGCTAGTTTTCATTGTTTAGCTTAGCCTATACTTATTATAATTACTGTAGTATTTAGTTGTCATAGTTTATCAAAGGGTGTAATTGCATCTTTTTTTTGTACGAATCTTAATAAAGTATGAAGTCTTCAATATTTATATGGGGTAATGCTAAATAGTGTAACAATATTATAGATAAGCATTTTTTTTACTTAGGTTCAATGAGGAACCAAGTTTAATAATAGTAAAATATTTTCAGTACAAACAAACAAGAATACTGCGATCTTAAAAAAGAAACATCGTATTCAAATTAGCATTCAAAAATTCTTTATAAACACGAAATTTAACAGCACAAATTCAATCACTACTTCCTAAATTTAATATATATATATATATATATGTATATATATATATATATATATATATATATATATATATAAATGATTATTGATCAATCAGTGAAACATAACAGAACATGTTATGCAGGATCACCGGTCTTAGCGACACATCAGTGAGCATCCATGTTAATCACCTCTCACTGGATTACATGACATTATCCTCTATTCAATAATTAACAAACATCGGCTTTTCAACTGGCATTACATTATCTGATAAGCTTCGAGCGATATCGATAATTTATTGTGTGTTTATTCTGCTTGATGTGATACAAATTTAGTATTTTTTTTCTAATTTCTGCATGTTTTCAAGATATTGTTAACTAAATGTAGTACATTCTGATTCAATACATAAAAAATTAAGATGTTATTTTTAATTTTTAGTAAATTTAGTAGCTCTTTAGTCATTTGTTTGAATTACCACTACATTATAAATTTAAATTTACTGTGATTATAAGGTATTTTTTTGGTGAGAGAGATACAATAACAACTTTTGTTGGTAATATATATATATTTATGATACACTTATCAAAACCTTTTAAATCAATTATGTTTTTATTCAAGAAAAGTAGAGAGAGAAATGTAATACTAACTGCCGTGAATGAATAAGATTCCAGTTGGGCAAAAACTTTCGCGGAAAGAAAAAACTAGTTGTTATGCAATTTATTAAACATATTATAATTAAAAGTACTATTTGCTCAACTGTTATTCTCTGATGTTTATAACAGTAACCACTAGAGCTTTGCTTAAAAATGCTTATATATAAGGCGTGTGACTTGACGTGAAAACATTGACTGCCCTTAACTTTAAACATTAGTTCAATAATATTTTGCACTTAATTTCAAACAATCTTTAGTAGGGGTACAAATCAAATTTTTTTTTCTGTCCATTGGCATTTAACAATAGGCTTTGTTGCAAAGTTTATACTCCTTTTTAAACTTTGTATTAAAAACACGAAAACTTATAACATCCTCGATAAAAGTTGTTGCCGTCACTGCGACTGTGGCAGTGAAGATTACATTTATTTTATATTATTCATTAGATAGTGATATTTATAGTATATTTTTATGAAATCCACAGTCATTAGGTATTAGTGTCGAAATAACTAAATAACTATGAATCATTGGCTTTGTTACTTATTTGTTAATGCATGTAGGAAGGCCTTCGATGAAACCTTGACACCATAGTCAGTTCTTAGAAAATCACTTAATCAGTTCTTTTTTATTTAACTTTACACATTCTGTAGATATATATATTTCTCAGCAACGTACAATTGATAAAAAATAGTGTCCTAATCTTTATATGACATTTATATCAGATATGATGAGACTAAAAACCAGTGAAATATTCCCTCTGATAAACCAAGTAATATTTTTAAATAATTACTGCTAAAATTATGCTGAGGAGGATCACATTATACAGGGTGTTCTTTCTAAACGCAAGCCATTTTTAAGATTGAATAGTGCACATATAGGGTGTCCCGAAATTATGGTAAAATATTTTAGTATATGTTAGTACAGGTAAAAATAAGAAAAAAAGTTCATATAAACATAGGTCCAAAAGTGCTTAGTTTTCCGTCTGTGTGTATGTTTGTGATTTTTACATATTTAATCATATCTCACGAACCTCTCAACGTATAAACTTCAAACTTGGTACATGGATGACCACTATTAAGACCTATTTTTGTAAGAAGTATCAAATTTCTACTTTGTACCATTTCGAAATGGCGACTGTTTTTCGTTTTCAAAGCTAAATATCTTAAAAACCGTAAATTTTAGAAAAATTATACAAGAGACAAAAAAGTTGTGAAATTTAATCCAATTAACGCTGATATTAAGATTATGATGTTCGGACTACTAATAACGGAGAAATTTTAATTTTTTCAAATAAAAACATGGAAATTTCTGTCAGTTTGTTCTAAAGGAGCAGGTTTTTATTCAGAAAAGTTAAAATTTCTCCGTTATTAGTAGTCCGAACATCATAATCTTAATATCAGCGTTAATTGAATTAAATTTCACAACTTTTTTGTCTCTTGTATAATTTTTCTAAAATTTACGGTTTTTAAGATATTTAGCTTTGAAAACAAAAAACAGTCGCCATTTTGAAATGGTAAAAGTAGAATTTTGATACTTCTTAAAAAAAATAGGTCTTAATAGTGGTCATCCATGTAGTAAGTTTGAAGTTTATACGCTAAGAGGTTCGTGAGATATGATTAAATATGTAAAAATCACAAACAGACACACAGACGGAAAACTAAGCACTTTTGGACCTATGTTTATATGAACTTTTTTTCTTATTTTTACCTGTGCTATCATATACTAAAATATTTTACCATAATTTCGGGACACCCTGTATAAATAATAAATGAGTATTGTTTTGTTGATCTTTACATTTTATACAACCTATTATTTAAGTTTGATCACTTTAGTTTGTAATATGTGTTCAAACAATCCGACATTGGTATTTGTATAAAGTTGTGCTTTCTCCATCAAATTACTGAACACGTGTTGCAAGGTTCCTCTTTGTATTTCTTACATTAAATTTGCCATATTTCTTTTGAGTTGGTGAATATCCTGTGAATTGTTTTCGTATGCCTTACTTTTTATGTATCCCTAAAGAAAATAATATGATAGGGTAGAATCCGAGGATCTTGGCGGGAAATAATCCTTCTTTGATAAAATAAAGTTTTGGGTTGCGTTAAAAAAACACCCTGTAATATTTAGGTAATGTCAATAAATACTGATGCATACTTTTATCTGAGGGAAACAACGGGTTGTCAGGAAAAAAGTATTGATGTAGTTTGTAAACAGTAAAGAGTCACAAAAACATGACTTTTACAAATAAAAAACAATGTCTTTGGATCGAGCTGGTTTGATCTAACTGATCCACAAGAGCTTAAAAACTACCATTAGAGTAAATATTTGTATGGCTCCAATAAGATGAGTAAAAAATAAACTTGTATTATGATAACAATGCTTATCGTGGTTATATTACTCTAAAAAACAGGAGGCTGTAGTTTACCTTGTACAAAAAAACTGAATATATAGGTTACGTATATTAAAATATAAATTAAAATGTTTAGTACACGGAATAGTTCAGGAATTTTAAACATAAGAAAACAATCGAGCTATCAAATCCTGACCAAGTTGAAACTTCGCATAGATGTTAAGCAAACCTCCCAAATTTAAAATCCGAAAACTCCCCAGAATCCTCTGCTGTGCTCCAGCCGCCAGCTTGAAACAAATCTATTTTTAGTCCATGTACATTTGTTCAATAAACTCATTAAGAGGTACGAACGAAAGTGAAGTGGGCGTTTTTGTAGAGGATGAGAAAATGAGTGTAATCAGGTAGAATAATTTTTTTTTTATAATTGCTCATATATATAATTTTCAGAAATGTTGTAATTACCTCTCACTGGATTACAGCCTTCCAGGTATTATTAACCTGGCCTGGTATTAACCTGGATTAATACCTCTGCGACAAGGAATACATGTAAAATTTGCTGTAAAATCCGTTGGCAATGGGACGCCCTTTGATCTTAATGAATAATAAATTATATTCATAGATAAAAATTCCACTTATTTGACACCTCAATCATCAAAATTGGTTTACAATAAAGGTGTGGGTGAACTTACAGAAAAGGCATTTTTCCTTAAAAAGAAAGTAAAATATTGCCAAAATTATCACTATTGTGAGCTTACCCATGCTTTTATTATCTACCAATTGTGATGATTGAGGTAAAGCTAGGGATGATTTGGCATGGAGGTATAAAACCGTAATATCTCCAGGTGGTTTTAAATTTTTTTGTGTTTTGATTTTAAGGGGTATTTACCTCATAAAAACCCATAACAAACGACAAAAATCCAAATTTCTCAAAAACGGCTTTAGCGATTTTGATAAAAATTTCATGATTTTTATTGCTTGAAGATGATAAATAAAATGACCCCACCCCCCCTCCTCGTCTGTAAAACGTCAGGTTCAGAAGTTATGGGGGTTTTAGTGATAAAAAATTCATATTTATTTTTAAAATTTCACAAATCTATGACTTTTAAAGAAAATATTATTGAAACCATTCAATTTGGCTTGAAAAATAAATAATCTAGTATTTTGATTTAATAGTCTACGTCAACTAGATGCGGAGATTATTAATATTTTCGTTCGGTGGCAAACGCAGTACGTTGTCTACTAATGCAAATATTCAAAAAAATGTATCTCCGCTAATTGCAAACCGATTACGATAAAATTTTGTTTTTATATGTGGAATGATTGTAAATTTATTTTATTTTATTTGTAGATTGCTTGCTTTAATGGAAAAAGTATGTGTCAGTTTGCTGATACCATTTATTCTCATTTATTCTTTTTATTGAAGTTTGCTTGCTTTGCCCTTCAAAATAACTTCACCATCCGCTCACCGACCAAACGCATCATCTGCTGAACCAAATGCACCTGCGCAGACAAAAGCACCATCCGTGCTCCAAAAGATCTAATATTGTTTTGTTGGCCTTACCTGATTTTCTTTTAGTCCAGGACGTTCAGAAAAATTTACCTAACAAATCCTGAATAAGTTGAAACTTAGCACAGATGTTAAGTAAACCTCCCTATTCCAAAGCTCCCCGGAAATCCCGACTGTGCCCAGCTGCCATCTTGAAAAAAACCATTTCCGGTCCGTGATTCTCTACACACTATTTTCATCAACACGAAACTATAAGAGATAGGAAAAAAGATTAAGGGTTGTTTTAGTAGAGAACAAAACTTTCAATAAAATGAGTATAATCAAACAATAAATGTAAAAATAATTGCTGATATTTTCGATTTCGCCCCAAGAGGCGAAGCCCTTTGACTTTAATCAACAATAAATTATTTTCATAGAACCCTGATGAAAATTCCACTCATTTGACACCTCAATCATTACAATTGGTAGATAATAAAAGCATGGGTAAGCTCACAATAGTGATAATTTTGGCAATATTTTACTTTCTTTTTAAGGAAAAATGCCTTTTCTGTAGGTTCACCCACACCTTTATTGTAAACCTCAACCTAGCAAAACCAAAACCTCAAAAGAATCCATCCCCAATAAAAAATAAAAAAATCTAAACACAGACACTGAATCATTTTTACATCACAAACACATCCGCAACTGTGCATGCCCAACTACTCACACAAATGCAGGCTCCTAACCTAAAAACCTCATACATGTTGTTCAAAATTAAAGAAAACAATGAAAAAACTAACAACGGACCACTGGTTGGTAAAGAACTAACAACACTCCACTGGGTGGAAACGAACCAACACACTGTTGTAGGGCTTGGTGGAGGATCACAAAAAATCATGCTCTCTACACCTTTCAACCCAGCCTTTCTTTTGCTGTATTTCCAGTACCCTTCAACCAAACTTCTTTAGTGTACAGATTTCCACATTTTAAATCAATCCTTTCCGATTTTCCCATTTTTTTTATGTTTTTCTATTTTTCTTTTTTCTTTTTTCTTCTTATCCTTATTCATATGGTAGCTGGGAAAACTTGGTAATCTGTATCAACAACAACAAATGCTAACCAATTTATAATCATGTAAATAAATACACCAATTTTTTTCAAAAGGAACTCGCATGTCACCTGAAACAAAGTATTAATGGATCTTTCATAAAATTATTTACAACTACACATTGATTGATAAGATGTGAGTATTCTAGGGAAAAATACTCTGTAAATTATTCGAGAAATGTGAAACTTTCATTAAAACGTGATCTATACAACCAAGATTTGAATGAATATTTTTGGCAAATGTAGTTAAATATAATAGAGTTGTAGTGGTTTGGTTAGACAATGTGAATGAAATATTGCGGTCACACAATTGATCATCATGAACGTTATCATAGGAGATTTTTTTGTAATATTGTCTATGTTAAAATCTCATAGCCTTACAGTTGAAAATGATTAGTTGGTTGCTATTTTACTGTTCCAAATGTTGCTACTGTATGGCCTACATAGCTTGCCTCGGTTTCACAGCGACATTGCCTGTAGTGCTCGTCGCTCAGCCTTTGTAGTACAGTACTTCTAGTGATTGGCGTAAAACAATCAAATGAATTACATATCCAGTTAATGCTAAACTATACTATGTTGAGATTTCATGTTCTATATCATTTTATTACTCTAAGTCTGTATCTTGTGTCAGTAATTTTATAATGTCATTTATTATCAGCTGTGTGTCAATATGTTTGTTATGAGAAGATGTAAAATTGTTTAAGAAAGATAATTAAAAAGTTTCATTCAAGTTTTTGTTAAAAGTGTTTCTCAATTATTATTTAATCAGTTTATTTGTAGATTCATAGGCACCTCTGATCATATTTTTTTATCATGGTAGCAGTTTCGTGGTTCAAATTATCTGATTAATTAATGTAATATGAGTTTTGTTTTTTACTGAAGTCAATAAATGAAATATTTGTTTTGTTTTTTGTAAACATTAAAAATTATTTATTAGGAAATATAAATAATGGAGTTTACTAAACTACAAATAGGGCTATTTGACGGTAAAAACTGGTCAACTTGGAAGTATAAAGTATGCATAGTCCTCAGAGGCATACCTGGAGCTCTGGATATTGTAGAGGGAAATCTGCATAAGCCAAAGGAGCCAACTTCAGATGCTGGAGAAGAGGAAAAAGCTAAGTATGAGCTAGATTTAGCTAAATTTACTTCAGTTGATAGTCAGGCACTCATAGTAATAACATCTAATATGACGGAAGAAACACTTGAGAAAATTATGCGCTTCTCAAATGCCAGGGATGTTTGGCTAGAGTTACATAGGCTGTATGATGGTGTATCTGAAGATAAAGCTTATGATTTATGTTTAGAATTCTTTAGGTACAAAAGAGTTTCTAATGATGATATTTCTAGCCATTTATCTAAACTGAAAAACTTGTGGAATGGACTTAAACAAGAAATTGACAAAGAGGGCAATGCTAGTTGTAACTTACCTGAATTATTTTTGATTTGTAAGATATTAGACACCTTACCTGAGGAGTATTTCTCATTTAAGTCTAGTTGGATGTTAATGGGGAAATCTCAAAGAACCATTGATGATCTAACGACTCAACTTTGTGCATACGAAAAAGCTTTAAACGGCAGAAATGTACAAAGCTGTAGTGAAGCTTTAGCAGTCAAATCTGATTGGAAAGCTAATGTGTCAAGCAAGAAATCAGGGGGTAAGTTAAATAAAACTAAGAGTACCATAGTGTGTCACTATTGTAAGCAATCAGGGCATAAGATTAAGCAATGCTTTAAGTGGAAAGCTGATGGGAGGCCTGCAAAACTGCCTAATCAGTCTCAGAGTTTTAGCAAACCAGAGAGAGGAGATTCCGGGGTAAATATCGGGCTCATGACGTTAGGTGAAATAAATGTGACAGAATACGGAGATGATTGCTGGTATGTCGATAATGGGGCAACCAATCATGTAACTTCTAGGGAAGAGTTTTTCAAGTTTTTTGAACCCTTTGTTGACAGTCGTGTCATGATAACTGCAAATGGAGAGTCCATCTGTGCTTTAGGTAAGGGAACCATTGAGGTGGAAGCAGCAGTAAAAGGAAAGTTGGTGAGATACGATCTCCTTGATGTCTGGTATGTACCTAACATTAAGAAAAACTTATTTTCTGTACTTGCTTCACAAGATTTGCATCCTAAGAGTGAGTTTTTATCAAGAACTGAAACATGTTTCTTGAAAATTAATGGAGATGTCAAATTGATTGGTTCTCGTTCTAGAAAAGGAGGTTTGTACAAACTGGCCATGAGGACAGTCAAACCATTGACTCCAATTCAAGTAAATGCATTAATCTCAGATGAGAACTTGTTGCAGATTTACCATGAACGATTAGGTCATCAAAATAAGCGTCATGTAAAGGCTACGATTGAACGAGAGCTCGGGATAAAGTTAAAGTTGGACAGTGAACTGTGTGAAGGCTGTATCTTTGGTAAGAGTCATAGGTTAATGTTTGGTACACGAGATCGAGCATCGAAGCCTGGTGAGTTGATTCACTCCGATGTCTGTGGTCCATTTGTAAATTCAATGTCAGGTTATCAATATTTTGTTTTGTTCAAAGATGATTTTTCCAGATATAGACAGGTGTACTTCATGAAACAAACGTCAGAAGTTTCAGAGAAACTGAAATTGTTTTTGGCTGAAGCCAAATGTCAGGGAATCGTCGTAAGGGAGTTTTTAAGTGACAATGGAGGAGAGTTCGATAACCGTGTGGTAAGGAAGATTCTTCAAGAACAAGGTATTAAACAGAGGTTAACAATGCCTTACACGCCTGAGCAAAATGGCTGTAGTGAGCGAGACAACCGAACCTTGGTAGAAAGTGCAAGAGCAATGATGCATGCTCATGAAACGATACCAGAGAGATTATGGGCAGAACTAGTAAGTACTGCTGCCTACATCCTAAATCGAACAGGCTCAAGTAGCATTCCCGAGAAGACACCAATTGAGTTGTGGACTGGGAAGAGAGCAGAAATAAAGCACCTTAGAATAATAGGTTGTGATTGCTATGCACATGTCCCAAAATGTAAACGGAATAAGATGGAAAAGAAATCAGTAAAGGGAGTACTTATCGGTTATGACAATGACGATGGCTACCGGATTTGGTGTAAGGAAAATAACTCTTTGACCAGATCAAGAGATGTGATTTTCCATGAGAAACCGATACTTCAGAAGACGATGGTTCAACTGCGAAGACATGACAGGTTGTTACATTCTGAAGAGAGTAAGGATTCGGGAAAGGGTGTAAATGAAGAACACGTCAATGAACCGAATTATGAGGTACAATCAGAAGACTCAAGTCCAAGATATGAACTTCGTAAAAGAGAAGAAATCAAATTGCCAAAGAGAATGGAAGACTATGTAATGTCTGTATTGCCATGCATGAATAACGTCAATGAACCTGAATTTTACCAAGAGGCAATAAATTGTCAAGAAAGTGAAAACTGGAAGAAAGCAATGGATGAAGAGATGTTATCACATGAAACCAATCAAACCTGGATATTGGATGAGCTTCCGCATGGAAAGAAGTGTATACCTTGTAAATGGGTGTATAAAGTTAAAACTAATCCTGATGGATCAGTTGAGAGGTTCAAGGCAAGGCTTGTCATCAAGGGATATTCTCAGCAGAAAGGTGTGGACTATTTTGAGACATTTAGTCCTGTGGCCCGACTGGGTACCATAAGAGCTTTGTTAAGCACTGCAGCAAATGAGAAAATGATGATGAAGCAGTTTGACGTTTCCACAGCTTTCCTTTATGGAAATCTTGAAGAGACTGTGTACATGAAGCAGCCAGAAGGATACGATGACGGATCAGGAAGAGTTTGCCGCCTTAAAAGGGGTCTGTATGGTCTTAAACAGGCTCCGCGTTGTTGGAGCAAAAGGATTGGAGGCTTCCTGGCTCGTCTTGGCTTAACACAGAGTGAAGCAGATCCCTGTCTGTTCATTAAGAAGGAAGATGGAAAGAAGCTTCTGCTCGCACTTTATGTGGATGATGGTCTAGTTGCATCTACACATCCCAAAATGATGGAAACTTTTATGGACAATCTAAAACAAGAATTTAAAATAAAGGAAAAGTCTGCATCTTATTTCCTTGGATTTGAAATTCAGCAGGATGAAGATGGCTCCATAAGTCTTAGTCAAGAAGGATACACGAGGAGACTTTTGAAAAGATTCGGTATGGAAGATTGCAAGCCAGCTACAACACCAATAATCAAGGACACATCCGAAGGGAAAGTAGAGTCTGAAGAAAATATGAAGGAGTTCCCTTATAGAGAATGTGTTGGGGCACTAATGTATCTAATGACTGGAACGCGTCCAGACATAGCATTCACAGTAGGGAAAGCATCACGTTCACTGGAAAATCCCTCATATGAAGACTGGATTAAAGTCAAGAGGATACTAAGGTACTTAAAGGGTACAATTGATTGGGCTCTGGAATATAAATCAAATTACAATGCAGGTGTACTGGAATGTTTTAGTGATGCTGATCATGCAGGAGACGAGCACAATGGGCGTTCTACTACCGGAGTTGTCTGCCTGTATAGCGGAGGAGCTGTTACTTGGTTAAGTCAGAAGCAGTCATCGGTCGCAATTTCAAGTACTGAAGCAGAGGTTGTTGCAGCCAGTGAAGCATGCAGAGAAATAATTTGGCTCGAAAGATTATTGCAAGAGATCACTGAGATGAAGCACAGACCGATACTGAATATTGACAATGTGTCAGCAATTCGCCTTGCTGAAAATCCAGAAAACCATAGAAGAACAAAGCATATTCAAACAAGACATTTCTTTGTGAGAGAATTGGTTTCAGAAGGCAAGTTGCGAGTGCAACATACACCAGCAGAGTTCCAGCTAGCTGACTGTTTAACGAAACCTCAGCACAAGCCGAGACTAATAGAATTGTGCAAGGCTATGGGGTTGAGCAACAGACTTAAAGTTCAAAAATGAGGGAAAGTGTTGAGATTTCATGTTCTATATCATTTTATTACTCTAAGTCTGTATCTTGTGTCAGTAATTTTATAATGTCATTTATTATCAGCTGTGTGTCAATATGTTTGTTATGAGAAGATGTAAAATTGTTTAAGAAAGATAATTAAAAAGTTTCATTCAAGTTTTTGTTAAAAGTGTTTCTCAATTATTATTTAATCAGTTTATTTGTAGATTCATAGGCACCTCTGATCATATTTTTTTATCATACTACACATACCCTTAGCAGTTCCTCAATTTATGTCATTTTTCTGGATTATAGTTGTTTGGAGCTATTCATGCACACGGTATTTTCTAAACTTACAAGGATAACCTAGTGGCATACTAGTGCATTTAATATATCCTAAAGTTATTCCAACAATACACATATTGGGGTAGACTTTGAAGAACTTTGAAGAGCGGTGTACCAAAACTACTGATTCATTGGGGTACCAATACTGAATCCTTTATTCGATAATATCGATTTGTGAATCAAACTTCGATACATCATCAAACGAACTCTAGATTATTCGATAGCATCAAGAACAAAACTCAACAAAAATAAACATCTACATCTAACCTAAGTGTGATCAAACTGTATAGCAATAAACTGAATACAAGAAACTAATCAATATATCAATCAATATATAAATATATATATATATATATATATATATATATATATATATACAGTATATAAAGTGTTGTGTGTTGGTATATTTCGGGCTACAGCCAAAACTACATGTCGTAGACACTTGATATTGGTGTCAAATTAAAGCGTGGAATCTCATGATGTGCACTATGGTAGTTTGGTTTTGATATATTTAAGGGCTTAGGCGGGGCCGACGTAAACTCCGGGCCGGCAGGCTTTCGCTATGACGTCACCAACGGAGGCTGATCAACGAGTCAGCTGTCACCTGTTTACACTCTAGAGACAGTTACAGAAGTGTTTATATTTACCTTATTTGTGTTTATATTGTTTTCATTTTTTAAATATTTATTCGCTAGACGTAATTTTAAAATTTTTTCAAGAAGATGTAACATAAATAATTATAATTTTAACCGTAGAGTTTTGTGTCATCAATGCCTTTCCGCGAATTGATGTGTACTGAATGCAAATCGGATAATGAAGGAAACTATCTGTAAACAAATTAATGTTTAGGTTTCCTTCGGACTCGGAACTCAGACAAAAATGGATCCAATTCATTCAACAGGAAAATTTTGAAGTATCTAATCATTCTGTTATTTGTGAAGACCACTTTTTAAATTTTGAAGTAATAAGAGAAGATTCTTTCAAAAGGCCGGACGGGGCAATTTTGACCTGCAAAAGGGCTCTTCCAAAACTTAAGGATGGTGTTGTCCCATCTGTATTGCCAATCCAACTAAGTTATGAGTCCAAAAATGTTTTACCGCAAAAAAGAAAATGCCCAGAAAAGCAACTAGAATCGTGCACGACTAAATGTAGTACGTGTGAAATTTATCACTCAGAAATTGTAAAGAAATGCATTTCTATATTCTGTAACATACTGTTAAACAGTTACTCTAAGAACATTAGGGATAAGTTGACTAATTTAAAAAATTAGAAAAGAAAAGTGAAGAAAATATCATGCCAGTAATTTTTAGGTTAGATGAGTCTATATCATCAAAATATTTTATTTATATTACTGTGTTCTCTGATTTGATACATGAAGATAAAAAATTAGTGTATGACTTATTTTTTATGAACGAACGAAGTGAAGTGAATCTACGTGTTTGAGGTGTCAAAGGTTCACTGTCCGTCACTGTGTGACTGTGTGTGTAGCGCTATAACTCAAAAACTATTGCACTGACCATTTTCAAATTTCGCAAAAACGACTAACAGCTTACATAAAAAATACCATTACATTTCAAAACAAATCCCTCAAACTTTTTTTAGAAATTTTGTTTTATTAAAAATTAAAAAATAACCATCAAATTGGCAATGACGAAAAATTGCGTTTATTAAACAATGGGATGTAAATGAAGATAGTTTTAAATACAATTTAAAGTAATAGGAAATATGTGGCAGATACAATTCTGAAAAAGGTACATCACAAGCTGATTTATTAACGATTCTTCAATAACTTTAAAAAGGTTTCATCATTACTACAAGTAAAAAACAAACTTTACACTCAAAAAATCTATAGAAAAAGTCCTCCCAACATCTTTTTACTAAAACGTACGCAAGCTAGATTCCTGCCAGAGTGCAGCAGCATCTGATCCCCATCTGATGGAAGTGTCGAATATAAACAGGTGTAGGGATGTGCCATATTAGATATTTTGTTATATTAGTTACTTCCATATTAGTTACAAAGAAATATTAGTTGAAAAAACCTGTATTAGGTTTCATATTAGGTTTTCAGTTTACAGTTTTGAGAAAATTTGTTTAAAAACTGAGCCTTAAACTGATAAATATCTGTTAAAATAGATTTATGTCGATTTAAAAAATACCAAAATTGAAAATTACCAAGATATAATAAATTTTACGAAATTTATTTGTTTATTTATTTCTGTTACAGTTATTATAAAGAAAATATGAAAAACAATGATCACTGTTTTTAAAATAATCACAATGATAGTGAATAGTCCTGTTTTAAAATGACTTATAACAATTATTTTTATTTTGTTCCAAATAATAATAATATTTAATATTTGTATAATATGAAATATTCGTAATACATAATAGGCAGAATGTGACATCTTATGCCCGGGGACCGCCTTGAATTATCTAGAAATTGTATTACATGAGATAACTCCCACATTAGTTTTAAATCATATAAGAGAAATTAACCAAATTTATTTTGTTAACGCAAGCTTTGAAAGAGGCAGAAAGTCAAATTAATTATGTCAGTGTAGAGTGTAGAATGAATAAGGCAAAAATATATTAGTATTAGTCAGAATTACATATTAGTTACTTTGGATATCAGTTACTTTTACATATCTAATACGAAAAACCTAATAGGGCCTACTAATATATTCGGCCATCCCTAAACAGGTGACAGCTGACTCGTTGATCAGCCTCCGTTGGTGACGTCAGAACGAAAGCCTACCGGCCCGGAGTTTACGTCGGCCCCGGCTTAGGCCCAGGATCGTCCTAAAGGAACCTATGTCAAAGATTTTAGGAGTGCTTTGAATAGTTGCTATGGTTACCATTAGAAATAGCTACTATGGTTACTAATAGAATGTGGCTCTAAGAAACAACAAAAATATGAGAAGAAAAATAATTTCCCGGGAAAAGCCAGGATTATCTGCTAGTAAAACATAAATACTCATTATTATATCAAAACATTACCAATGTAACATAGAAACGCGCACCTTCCAATACTGGTCCTCAATATAGGGATGTATACACTAGCTGACATGATACTGATAGAAAATGGTGACCTGGGTTGTACAGTTTGGTTATTTACTGTGTTAACTTACTGGTTGATTAGTTTTCAATTATGTTGTTATACATAATAATAATGAACTTAAACAAATATTACTCAGTAAACCACTAAATATTTTATTCATTCCGATAATAAAGGATCCTAGGTATAAGTGTGCGGAATGTAATGTAAATTCAACTGTAAGGAACTGCGGAAGAAAGTTGTACTATGAGAACTACAACGTTTGGTATACTATGTAACAGTTAAAGTGGGTGAGTTTTATGTGTAGATGAAGTGGTTTTAGTGATTAGTTTTTATTAAACTCAATAACCTAACCATCTCTTTACTATGTCCTGGGCTTTTCAGTTAGCGAATTCCCTTAAAGGAAATTCGTTCGATGTTTCTTTTTGTCTTAATATTACAAAATTTAAGAAGAAAATGTTTAGTCTTCCGTCTGTGTAAATTATAAGGCTATGTTCCGTCTTTTTTCTAAAGTAATTAGACAGTAAACATAATAAGAGTGATGCCAGTTCAAATTAAATTAAGGTTTCATTAAGGATCATGTGGTTTTAGTAGTTTATTCACTCACTTTATCATTTGGTAATATTTTTATTATACGTCTCATTTTGTAGCGACCAGCGCTGGTAAATCAACGAATAGCATTTTGATGTAAACGAGGAAAATTTCTATATGACCTAATTTATTCTCTAGGTTTTCTTGTATAAAACTAATTTTTATAATATATATGTGGTAACAATCAATATATGTATTGCATTTGGCTAGCCTTGTATCTGAGAAATGTTGCACTACAGATATGACTCCACTCAGAAGATTGAGCCCGAGACCCTTTTGATATCACAAGGTTCACGACGCCGGCCCCAACTGCCCGACAATACCTACTCCGAATAAAAAAAATTCCTGAGGTTTCTGGAAAATATCGTTGTATTGTGCAGGTTTACCGAAAGATCCTGAGAATAGACTATTAATCAAAAATTAGATTAGCCTGATTAGAATTAATTATGTTGGATTGGATGAGTGATTTCTATGTTATATTGTGATCTCATTTTGTTTTCAGCATTTGTGTTTTAGACTGGCTTTATAGTTCCGTGTTTTAGCTATGGCTGTTTACTACTGAAGACGGGATCAGATTCCAGATCCCATACCGTCGTGAAACTTTTATTACTAATCAGTGATGAAAAATGACAGCAGTCATCAAAATCAAACCATTCACATAATAATATACTTGTGTGTGTGTGTGTGTGTGTGTGTGTGTGTGTGTTTTCATAAACTAAAATATAAAATTTGTATGACTGCATTAAAAACAGATCAATGAAAATAAGCCAACAATTGTATTTGTTTTTAAACTATTTAACATTTTTTTAAATTTGTTTATATCTTGTGATTATGATTGCAAATGTCTCCAAATTGCCCATGAATACTTGAATAGTGCGGAAAATGGGAAAAAGCATAAACACTTGTGTCAGTAAATTGATTGTAAGTATAAGTCCTTGACAAACGAGTCGTATTCATTTGAGGAAATTGAAAAAAATACATCCTTACGGTCTCTGCAAAGTTCCGAGGAAAAAATAATTTTGCTAAACTATTTAAAAGCAAGAAATTAAAATAATTCAAAAATAATTTGAATTAATTTAAAACATAACTAATGATGACTTAAAATAGTTTAGTTGTCGTCAGTATGATATAAAGTTTTTTTCATCCACCCTAATTGCTTAAGAGGTTTTGAGAAATTTTTCCATCTGAAGCGTTAACTTCTGCCTTTATTTTTACCAAGTCATGTTGCAGGTTTGTAACACTGTTGGTTAATTGTTATTTTTTCACACAGGACTTTTTGTTGCTGATTTTTTTATTGTGACTAGAAGACTGATCGAACCTTAGTAATTGTACGTTTGAACTTCAATAAGTAGCCTTAGTCAGGTTTGGCGCCCAAAAAAATGTTTCCTGGTTTAAGTAGAATATTTTTTCTCTTTAGCGAACGTTGTGTTTTTGGGAGTATTATGGGATATACCCTTCCTAAAGCATATTTGTATGGACTAAGTATACAAGTGCATGTGTAGCAGGGCGTGTAACAGATAAGAACATAGTCTACATCTAAACTCAATCGGTAGACCAAGTTGAATTTAACGTTCAATGAAACTGTGGATCAAATTTCTAAATATGATTATTTAAATATGAATTTATTTGGAGTCAATTCTAAAATATTTTGTAAATATTAATATTGTTAGTAAAAATTATATCCAGCAGCCATGTAGATTAAATATAACGGAGGTATGAGCAGAGATAGCGGGGAATATAAATTCCTGTTTTCCCTCGATCGAGCGCTAATACCTGGCCGAAGGTTGTGGCAGTCATACCAATTCGAATCAAACAAACTTTCCTCAATTAATCAGATGAAATGATTTTGGCAGTCGTGCAGTGGACATAAGGACAAATATGAGTGGCAATCATCCCGTTCACTTTGGAATGATTTAAATTTCTTGGAAGAGTAAATGTAAAGTACCCCCGTTGCAGCAGAACTGCATACTCAGCGAATTTCAAATACAAACAAATTCTTCCATCCAATGTAGTGAGATATGACATGTTTGCGTAATCTCCATAAGAATAACATGGGAAATAGGTATGCAGGTTTGCTGCTACAGGCATGTTAAAACTGGGTGGTTTTATTTCAGTATTTAGTAGATCCTATATAGAAGAAGCCATATACCAAGTTTTATCAAGATATGTTTAGAAATAATGAAGATATGGAATTTTGTTATTGCCCATAAGGATAACATGGGGAATGAGTATGCAGGTTTGCTAACACAAAAATGGAAATTTCGGTAATTTTAGACTAAGCTACATTAAATCTCATCTAGATGAAGCGACAAACCAAGTTTTTTTAAGATATGTTGAGAAATACGCGAGATACATAATTTTACTTATTTCCCATAAGGTTAACATTGGGGCAACGTACTGTGTTTACCACTATCAATATCTCTGTAACCAGTGGACATAGAGCAATGATTCAAATTACTATATTGTTTGTTTTTCGAGCTGAACTCAATAGTGCTAACCAAAATTGTATTATTTTAATTTTTCTTTGTGAAAACCCCAAAAACCCCCCTTTACCCCCCCCCCCTTTCAGTGGTCCGATTGGGCTGGTTTTTGAACTCATCTGAATAATTACTACTTTACACCCCTGTGCCAAATTTCATTCCGAGCGGACCATTTTTGCGAGCGCTATCGTGCTTACAGACACATATATACACAAATTTGATCGAATAGTGTTTTTTGCTTCTTTGGGCCCCGAAACGAAAAGTTATCATGGTCTTGGGCTTAGGTCTTACCATGAGACCCACGGTAATAGCTTCTTCCCCATAGGGGAAATTCGCTAAAAAGAGTTATAGCAGAAGAACTTTGTCACTTCCAACAAAGAAATCACTTGGGTACATTATACATGAATGTTAAATGAAATTGTCATCACCGAGTTACCTCTGGATATTTGTAATTCTTTTTTTTAATACATACTCATGAGTAAACCCCTTACAGACACGCGATGTTTTTATATTTGATTTACTTTACAGTTTCATTTCAGTTATATTGAATAAAAAAACAATACCCTCAGGATATACTTTAACAAAACATTAATTTCCATTTCAAAATTCATGTCTTGTATCTTTATTTTAAGCTTGAAATGTAAACCACTTAATACGCAAAACAAAGAAAGTGGGTTCTCTCTATGCGTTTATCACCCACATTACTCATGATTACATGATGACTAAGGAAAAATTAATGTTGATATTAAAACTTATGTTTAATATAGTTAGTAAATGTTTCCATTACAAACAAATTAACGAGTAAAGCTGATTTCAAATTAATGAAGCGAAAAGTATTGTTCACTGTAACGAAGTTTTCTTCCCCCAAGTATTTAGGGGTCAGTAGGGGAAAAGGTGCGCAGCGAATTCCCTGAGGGAAAAGTACTGAGGGAAAGTGCCGAGGGAGAAGTGCCCAGTACTTTCGCCGGGGGGCTTGGTACGGAGCACTTCCCCCCACCCTCCGAGCACCTTTGCTGCCCATAAATACCACCCTCGCGGGAGCCACCAGTCAGTTGGGCCTCCGGGCTCGACCCCGCCGGATGGCCACCGGTGGGATTTGCACCTGGGCGCGTTGAGCTCGGTGCCGCTGCTTGGCGTGTTGAGCCGCAGCACCCCGCACCTGGGCGCGTTGAGCTTGGTGCCGCTGGTAGGCGCATTGAGCCCCAGCACCCCGCACCTGGGCTGGTGTATTTTTTCCTCACAAAAATGCATCCTTTTTGTGAGGAACTTGACTTTGAAGCATCGGTTGTGGTTTTTTGTAAAATAAAATTAATCATTCTTTCTATATACCGCTCACCGGATGGAAATGCAAATAATTTTTTTTGTTATATTAGAACAACTTATGGTGTATCTGGACAAATGGAACCCCCACACTGTTATTTTTGGCGGTGACGTCAATGCTGAGTTAGATGTTACTTCGGAACGGCGCTCAGTGGCAGAACTGTTGAACCTGCTTAGGCAGTTCAATTTTTATCATACCAACGAGGATCCGACAAGAAGCAATGCCTGCCTGGACAATGCGTTTGTCAACTGTAACACTTCGAGAGTCAACACAGCTATTCTGATGTTCCCCTTTTCAGATCATGAGGGAGTTATGGTTAATATGTCAATTTCTGGTTTAAACCTAAATAATCAAAATAGAGTAGAAAATAGTAAGCCTGTGTACTTTAAGTCTGTAATTACTAGGGTTGGTAGTGAAAATTTGTTTGGTTTATTGTATAGTTATGACTGGCCATCAGTATTCAAACTTTGGGATTGTGAAAATAAAAATATGAATTATCTTTTGCACATTTTTTTAAGATTTTGATAAATGCAGTTAATTATGTATCTTCTTTAAAAAAGTACACAAATGTCACAAACGATAAGACTATGGACAAGGCTTGGTATACTAGTGAACTTGGTGTGTTAAAAGATAAGATCTTGTTTTATTACCAACTAACAAAAATGTCGGGCTCTGAGGTTTTTAAAGAAATGCTGGATAAGCTTAAAAGAGAATCCCTAGGCACGGTATAAAACAGGCTAAACTGTTGCACAATAGCAAATTGATTGAAAGCAGTAGTAACAAATGCAAAACTACATGGAATATAATAAAACAAAGTTCTAATGTTTGTGGGAAAGTAATTGATGAGGGCATCTCACCTTCTGACTTTAATAACTTTTTTGTTGATTCCATTAGGGATATTAAGGAGGAAATTGCTTTGAATAATAAGGATCCTAAGGCAAAGGAAGTTTTAGGCTATATGGTGAACATGAATTTGCCTGAAGTAGAGACCTTAAGTGGACCCTTTAAGTGGAGACCTGTTACCAAAGATAATGTTTTGTTAGCTGTAAGTAAATTAAATAGTTCTGATACTTATGATGTTTATAATATTTCAAATAATCTGATTAAGGAAATCATTCCAACTGTTGTTGATCCACTCCCTTTGTGTATTAATCAATGTTTAGAGGGGGTATTTTTCCAGAGGAGTTAAAGGTGTCAAGAGTATGCCCAATTTATAAAAAGGGCCCTAAAGATAAACCTGAGAGTTATAGACCGGTCTCAGTTATTCCTTCTCTGTCTAAGGTGTTTGAGATTTTAGTACATGATCAGTTGAACATGTTTTTTGAGGAAATAAATTTATTTTCCACCAGTCAATTTGGTTTCAGGAAGGGCCTGTCAACCATGAATGCCATTGATGAACTTTTAAAAACAGTCATTGAAGGTTTTAAAAACAAGGATTTTGCTCAGGCCACATTGCTTGACCTGAGCAGGGCGTTTGAATGTGTAGAGCACTCAGATTTATTGAAGAAGCTTAGTCTCTATGGCATTCGTGGCTCAGAACTCGAATTTTTTAGGTCCTATCTCACAAACCGGAAACAGCTGGTATTATATTACATTGTATTACATTGTATTGTATTACATTACATTGTATTGGTATTGTATTAAAGGCGAGCAGTCTGGTGAACATTTGATAAGATGGGGTGTCCCGCAGGGCTCCGTCCTTGGGTCCCTATTAATTATTATTAGTATTAACGACTTACCTTGTAGTCTAGGTATTCAGTCAGTAATTTATGCTGATGATACTACGTTGGTAACAGTGAATGAAGACTTTGATGAGTTGCAACAAATAGTAAATGATTCTTTGTTAAGTGTTTCAGATTGGTTTTCGTCCAATGGTTTTAAAATGAATGAGAATAAAACCCAGCAAATACTTTTTAGTTTAAGATATGTTCCTGATGTCGACTGTACAAGTAATTTTAGTAGTGATGTAAAACTCTTAGGCCTTTTTATTGACAATCATTTGACATAGGAATCCCATGTAGGTTATTTGGTCACCAGACTTTCTAGGGTGGTATATCTTCTTAGACATTTGAAGTCATGTGTTGTTTGGATTTATATAAGGTCAGCTTATTTTGGACTTTTTTCAGAGTGTTTTTCGTTATGGATTAGTTTACTATGGCAATTGTTCTAAAACTGTTGATATTTTACTACTTTAAAAGAAAATTGTCAGGATTTTAACAAATTCAAGCTTTAAGGAACACTGTGAACCACTTTTTGTACAACTTGGTTTCCAGACTGTTGTTAACTTATATATCTTAGATTTATGTGTTTATACCATTAAGAATCTAAGTTCTTTAACTTTTAAACATGGAATTCATCACCATGACGCACGACAAAGTAGAAACCTTAATATTGCATATTGTAGGTAGAGTAAGAAGCTCAATAGTCACTTAATAATGTCTTTAAAGATTTTTAATAAAGTCAGTCCCATGTGGGAAAAATACAGAAATAGGCCTAATAATTTCTTTGTAAAATTAAGTATCTGGCTTTTAGTTAATCCTTTTTACTCAGTAAATGAATTTTTGTCTTATAAAAATGTAATATTTTAGTCTATTAATTGCCGTTCTGTTTCAAACTTTTCCATTCCACATATTATATAAGAAGTTTATATTAATGTTTTCAGTATTATTAATTATTGTTGTTTTACTGTCTATTTGTTTTGTATCTTTGAAATGTAATACAATGACATTTTCAACTTTTATAGTGTAACTGCTAGGTCTAAATGTAATTATAACTATATATTTTATGTAATGTTTCTATGTTTCTTGTATATTGTAGGCCTAAGCTAATATTGTGATTTTAACTATTTTATGATATCTTAAACCTTAAAGGAATTTGTTGGACAATTGATGTATCATGCATACTGGGACAATATCAGATACAATGTATATTGTAGAAGTGATAATAAAGAGATTGATTGATTGATTGATTTATATAGGTATCAAACCGTAATACCTCAAGATTTTTCAATTTTTTGGATTTTTAAGGGTATTTACCCCATGAAAACCCATTATAACGGCAAAAATGGTGTCATGGTTTATTGTTTTTCAGATGTCAAATAAAATGACTACTCGCATATCTATAAACATTCAGGTTCAGAAAATATGGGAATTTAAGTGTTCAAAATTCAAAATTTACAAATTTACATAAAATCATACAATTAATCTAAATATACTTGTAACCATTGAATGTGGCTAAATAAATCCAGGATTTTGAAGTCATTAGTCTACGTCAACTGGTTGTGGAGAAAATTTATATTTTTGTGTGGAGGTTAACCCAGTACGTTGTCTAATGATCTTCTCATGGCAGAATTTCAAAACTGATTTCTCCGGTAACTACTAAACTGTTTTGATAAAATGTTTTATTTATTCGTGAGATAATTTTAGATTTGTTGTATAGGTTTTATTTTATTCCAATTTACAGGTTTTCTTGCTTTAAGTGGCTTTAAGGGAGAACGTAAGGATCATTTTTCTGATACCGTTTATTTTTACGTGTGGGCATATTCTCTATTATGTTAGGGATATTTTTGTTTTGAATATTTTGTGTAAATATTACCAAAAGAAAGAAAATGATATCGTTCATGAGCTTATTTATCAATAATTATTTATTTTCTAACAGTTTTTAAAAATTTAATCCTGTTACAGCACAGTTGTTAGCACAGTTTGCGCATTCATATCTCCGGCTATGGATGAGTCAGCTGGTTGTGTAAGGTGCGGGGGAGAGGGGGCCCTTTTCTGAAATATGATCCAAGAGCCTTGTTTTTTGTTAAACGTTGTGTTTACTAATATAATATGTTGAAAATATCTTATGATTCAGTTAACAGCATAGTAGTCATAGCCGGAGATAATGCGCGAACTGTACATAAATGTAAGCAAACATAATATCAATCTACTCAAATCCAAGGAGTGAAAAAAGTCAAACGGCCACATGAACAAATCACATTCAATCATATCGTTTGTATTATAATTTAGAAAATTCAATTTGTGGAAAACTTAAAAATGAAAAATTTGGGTATTTACCCAAAATGTTGATAGTTCTTATTCTTCGGGGAGAAATGAAAGACAATGGACTGCATTTACCAGACCTAATATCTCAGTAACCGCGATGTAGAGTAATGGTTCAAAATACAGTGTTGTATATTTCTTTATGATGAATACCGACCAACAAATTCGCCAAAAACCAAAATAAATATGTAAAATCTTGAAAATAGTTTTATACCATACCCCCCCCCCTTACAAACATAAACGAAGGAGTTTTTTGGGCTCGAGGGACCTCAAAATGAAAAAAAAATGTTCCCAAGCTTAAGTTTCCCCATGCCACCTTCGGTAATAGCTACTTCCCTATAGGGGGAAATTCACTAAAAACTACATTCAACATCACAACATGTCCTTTAAAGAATTACATGAAGCTATGTAATAACACAGTAACTAATACAGCATGAAGCCATGGGGACATTCATTTTTCGTATTCTTATAGCTAATTATGGCCCTTGATGCCAATTATGTTCCTTATAATATTCTTCTATTTTGTTTTGCTTCCGTTGGAAAAAAGCATTGCCTAGATAACAAGAAGTCAAGTAATAAATTAATAACACTTATCTAAACACTCCTTTTTATGAAATATACTATTATAGTCAATATTCCAATATTCTTAGAAAAATCAAATTCGTCATTCATTAAATCAATACTGTAATTTGTATGTTGCTTAATTATTTATATTTTTTCAAATTTATTAAATAATTTGTTAATACAACTACACAACTACGATTTAATAAAGTAAAACATATTCCTTTATCTTCCAAAAAGTAGTTTCAGCGAGTTTCCTTAAAGGAATAAGCTATTACTGTAGGTCTAATGGTGAAACCTAAGCCCGAGACCATAATAACTCTTCATTTTTGGGCCCATAGGAGGGAAAAACACCACTGGTTTGAATACATGTATTTGTTAACACGATAGCGGCCGTTAAAGAGGTTCGATCTTAATGACTTTTGTACAGTGACCGGTCTTAATGACTTTAAACGTTAACGTGTAAAGTGGTAATCACTCGGATGAGTTCGTAAACCAGCCCAATCGCACCACCGGAAGGATGATAAGGGGAATAAACCCCCCAAAAATGTTTTTTTTTTTAGTTTGCTACATAGAAAAATATAAATAATCCAATTTTTGTTAGCATCATTTAATTCAGTTCGGAAAAATAACAATTTAGTATCAGAATCACTGCTCTATGTCCATTGATTACCTAGATATTGCAAGTGGTAAACACCAGTGTTGGGGAGTAGCGCGCTACAGTAGCGAGCTACTTTATTAGTAGCGAAAGCCGTAGCGCCGCTACTTTTTAAAATGCGTAGCTTGTAGCTGTAGCGAACTACTATATTGAGTAGCGAGTAGCGGAATTTAACGCTACTTTTCCACTACTTTCGCAATACAAACATTTATATTTTTCACGAACCGGTATTTTAACATTTCAAACCATACGAAGATTCTGAGTGAATCGTGACGTTCTTTATTTTGTAATGGTTGGTGATGTAAATGATTTTGTTGTTCCTGTAATCAATTGCCTTTGACCAAAGACAATATTTGATTGTGGAAGTTCACTATCGTCGTCCAAGGACGAAACTGACTTGCCTAAACGTTCGGCCAACTATTTACAACATGAGGCCTTGTGAGAACGACATAGAACAAAAACAAGTCATGCGAACGCATCAGTACAATTTCGCATAGGTCTGGATTCGCTGGATTCACCCCGCCTGTGTTCGACGATAGTGAACTTACAACGCGATAGTTCGAAATAATCAAAACAACGCTAACCATCAATGCGGCCAAAACCAGTGATGCGGCGTCGTCTGAAAAAAAAAAAACAAACGACAACGCAATCGCAATCCGAGCATTATTCGTAAATAAGAACGTGTAGCATCAGTGTTTGTTTCCTTGTTTAATGGGCATTCAATAATAAACAATTATTATTCAACCCGACTTGTAACACTATAAGAAGGTATTTAAATAACGAAAGTAGGGCCTAGTGCAGTTCGCGAATAATATCTCCGGCTATTGCTACTACGCTAATAACCGTTTCATATGCTATTTAAAACATATGAATTTGGTAAACACAGCGTTTGACAAACAGCGCAGCGGTACAGTAGAACAATGTTTTAAGAAAAGTACCCCCTCTCCCCCCGCGCCATGCAACCAGCTGACTTTGCCACAGCCGGAGACCGGAGATATAATGCGCGAACGTAGGTAGGCCTAGGTCTTTAGCCATGTTTAGCCTCAAATAGGTCTAGCCTATATATTAAAATGTGAAAAAGGATTTAGCCTAAGGGTCTCGGTACACGGGCGTGATCTAAAATAGACCTTCTAATATTATTCTAGCTATACATTCTGTTTAAATATCTAACAGATATTATCTTAACAGAATTATCTTAACATATAATTTTAAATGTTAACATACAAATATGATGTAACACATATTTAATGTTAGTGTTTATTACTTAGATGCCTATAATTTCATAAAAAAATAGACAATATATTTGAATCAGGCCTACATTGACAAATACTTTCAAAAACTTGTAAGTTAGTTTATTTTTATTTATTTATTTACTTGAACTAGACTTGGCATAATACGTCTGAAAGCCAGATGGATGTTCAGTTCAGTCAATACACCACTGCGATTACTGTGAAAGACAGGGAAAGTGGGAATTATTTCATGAAAGTAGCTAAAAATGTAGCTGTAGCTGTAGCAGGATTTTTGTAGCTGTAGCTAGCTACTTTTTAAAACCTGTAGCTGGTAGCTGTAGCTAGCAACATTTTAAAAGTAGCTTCCCCTTCACTGGTAAACACAGTACGTTGTACCAATGCTAACCTTAAAAGAAATAAGTAAAATTCTATATCTTGCTTATTTCTCAACATATCATAATAAAACTTGGTTTGTGACTTCATAACGGGGAATAAGTATGCATGTTTGCTGTCACAAAAATTGAAATATCGGGGATTTTAGACTAATATAAAAAACCCTGATATTAGTCTAAAATCCCCGATATTTCCATTTTTGTGGCAGCAAACATGCATACTTATTCCCCTTGCTATCCTTATAGCAAATCATTCTATATCTTTCTTATTTCTTAACATATCTTGATAAAAGTTTGAAATATTAAATTAAAACCAACCAGTTTTTATACCTTTTGCAGCAAATCTGCGCACTCATTGGCCATTTTATTCCTAAAGAGCTTACAAATAACATGACAAAACTCGCCATTTTAGAATGAAATATGTTCTTTTGAATTTTAAATTTGCTGAGTATGCAGATTTGCTGCAAATGGGATATGATATAAATGTTACTATAAATACGTATTACAAAGGTTTGATTTGGTGTGTTCGATAGGACTTAAAAAACACGACATAATAGTAATGGAACTGCACGTATTAACTTAAAATATCAAATCTCAATTCGGATCAGAATACACACAATACCTTTGTTAAATATCATGTAATCACTATGCAGCCTTACGCGAGGAATTCTTATTTTTGTTATAAAGTAGCATAATCCAAAATCCGACAAACCTCAACAAAAGAAACCTTCAGTATAAACTTAAATAATTATAATTTTAAACCACTCTACAAATATATACTAAATATTTTGACCCATGAACTGGACGAAAAAATATAAAATAAGAGTTTTTGCGGTTATCTCCGTTGGGGAAGAAGCTATTGCTGTATGTCTCATAGTAAGACTGGGATCATAATAACCTTCTGTTTGAGTTCCCTACACAGAAAAAAATAGATTTGTTGGTACAACAAAAACATTTGCAGATATACAATCTGCAAATTTTTTTGCTCGGTTTACCAATTTTTTTGTTCGGTTCACCAATGTTTTTGTTGTTCCAAATAATCTATATTGTTGTTTCCAACAAAAACATTGGTAAACCGAACAAAAACATTTGCAGGTTGTATACCTGCAAATGTTTTTGTTGTTCCAACAAATTTTTTTTTTCTGTGCATAGCCAAAAACAACATTCGTTCAAACATATATAATACATTTATTTACAAACCAAAAATATTGCTAAGAGACTTGTGTAAGATTAGCCTAGTAGGCTAAATTCGCTAAAATAAGTGGTTTTTGATTATTCAACAGCCCATGCGTATAGTTCATAGTTTATTTCTATGAATCATTATTATTTTACAAAATATAGTTACAATTGACTACATTTAAACGGCAAAGTATCTGTAAGGCCTGTACCATTTGAAAGACTAATGAACGTAGTGTGTTGTACATCACGTGATTTGTGTAAACTAAGCTAATTTAGAAAATCAGAGTTGTTTAAAAAAGGTTATGTTCAGCAATGACTGTTATTCAGTGACAGTATGATATTTAAGATGGAGTCTTATTTATCTATCTATACATTTTCGTAAATTAGTTGTGAAAAACAACAATTGACTTTTATCAGGCAACACAAATGAACGGGCAAATGGATTTCGGTGAAACTTTTTTCCTGTGGTTAGTACGTGCCTGAGAAGACTACTTACATTTACGGAATTCGTCGTGTGCCTATGTAAAATTAAAATAAGTTCCAAAGGATTTTAATACTCTTGAATATTTAAAATAGATAGCGTTTTATTTATATTTTCAATAGGCAGTTTTAGCCTTCCACGGTAAAAAATTACGATAAAGGCTAACGGTACTTTTTAACCTTGTGCTAAACGTAGAAAATCAGGCCATGTCACCGTTCAACGTTTATCGTGTAGTTTTGCCGTAAGTAGCAAAAACACACTAATGTTTCAAGCATGGTTACCTACAGTGATGGATTTAATAAAATAATAGAATTTTTAAAGTTTTTTGTCATGTCAAGCATTGCGAAAAAAATCGCCATAAAAATCAGTCGTAATGTTTGTTTAGAAAAGAAAATAACTGAGACCTTGGAATTCCCTGTTGTATAAGATATTTTCTGTTAACGGAAACAATAGTACCATGAGATAGACATTTTTCAACTTTCCTCATAATTCTGAAAGAATACCAAATATTAAAAAATAACACAAATTGTGCCTTATCAAGAACCCGAGAAAATAATTATTGTATATCGTATCATGGTTGTACCGCATTGTATCGTAAAAATTATCCGATCTTTGTGAAATTTGGTACAGACATGCAAAGTGGTAATCAATTGGACTAGTCCAATGGGATTTTTGGGGTTTTCACATAGAAAAATAAAAATAATCCAATTTTGATGAACACCATTATTTAGCTAGGAAAAACTAAAAATTTAGAATCAGAAATCATTGCCTTATGTCCATTGGTTACCGAGATATTGAAAGTGGTAAACACAGTACCTTGCCCCAATGTTAACCTTATGGGAAATAAGTAAAATTCTATATCCCGCTTATTTCTCAACATATCTTAATAAAACTTGGTTTATGGCCTCATCTAAATGAAATATAATGTATTTTAGTCCAAAATCTCAGAAATTTCCATTTTCGTGGCTGCAAACTTGCATACTCATTCCCCATGTTATCCTAATAGAAAATAAACAACTATAATATCTTCATTATTTCTTAACATATTATATTGATAAAACTTGGTATATGACTACTTAAGTTAAAATCTACTATATATTGAATTAAAACCACAGTTTTAATATACCTGTTGCAGCAAACCTGCATGCTCTTTCCCCATGTTATTCTTATGGAGATTACAAAAACCCCAGTTGCAACAGACCTGCATACTCAGCGAATTTCAAATACAAAAAAATATATTTCTATATAACGTATATGTCTTTTTAATCTCCATAAGAATAACATGGGGAATGAGTATTCAGGTTTTCTGCAACAGGCATGTTAAAACTGGGTTGTTTTAATTCAATATTTTGTAGATCTTAATTAGAATAAGCCATACAAAAATTTTTATCAAGATACTTTAAGAGATAATGAAAATATTGATTCTCTTTTGTTTCCCATAAGGGTAACATGGGGAAAGAGTACGCAGGTTTGCTATCACGATAAAGAAAACTTCTTGGATTTTAGACTAAAATATATTAGATCTCATCTAAATAAAGCTACAAACCTAGTTTTATCAAGATATGTTGAGAAATAAGAAATATGTAGAATGTTATTTATTTCCCTTAAGGCTAAACATTGAGACAACGTACTGTGTTTACAATTCAATATCTCGGTAACCAATGGACATAGAGCTATGATTAAAAATACTAAATTGTTTGTTTTTTTCAAGCTTACTTAAATGGTTGATTCAAAAATTGGATAATTTAAAATTTTCTACGTGAAAAAATTTTTTTGGGGGGTTTTCCCTTTACCCCCGCCCCTTCTGGTGGTCTGATCCGGCTGGTTTACGAACTCGTCAAATTTATTACCACTTTACACGACTGTACAAACTTTCATAAAGATCGCTATATACAGCCGTATATAAAAATAAAAATTCAACGAATGGGGTTTTTTTGCTTCTGGGGGCCCTAGAACGAAAAGTTATCACGGTGTTGGGCTTAGGTCTTATCATGAGTCTTTCGGTAATAGCTTCTTTCTTATAGGGTAAATTCGCTAAAACATGTAATACATCGCTATGTTGGATGGAAATATAATTTTTCGCATTTGAAATTTGCTAAGTAGGCCTATTCATGTCTGCTGCAACGGGGTGTTTTGTTGTGCTTTACGAGAAAAAAAACTATTTATTAAAAAGATATTTTGATTTGGAAACATCCACAAGGAGATGATAAGACGTTTCGTTTTATTACGGCTTAAAAACAAACCAAGATTTTCAAATTCGAACTAGACATTGTAATTAGCGCAAAATGTAATAAGTAATTGTGAGCCACAACCATCGTTCACATGCCTACCTTATTAGCAATGCAGCAGTTAAAGCCGAGGCCGCCATAATGTCTCAGGATAGAAACACAGATAGGCACTCATAACTGGGTATTTATTTATTCATTTATTTCCATACAATTACATCAGCAAAGCGACCAAAAGTGAGGGATCATCTATCAGACCACGGACTAGCTTGTAAAGGAACATCAACTCCAGTACCTTTCTCCTCTGAACCTGACTCGTTAGTCCAAACAGTTCTAAATAATTCAACATACGGAGTCTGGTATGCATAATAATTATAACTGTTATACCTCTTTTGCACTCTCTCAATCCTTTTCATAAGTTATTTGAACAGGATTTAATAGAATTGCTGTGCCCGCAAGCATCGATCTGACCAAGAATAAGTACAAAATTACCCAAGTTTTAATCCTTAAAATGTGCTCCTACCTCTTCTTTTGACAAACCCCATAATTTTTGTTTACGTTTGAAATGATAATTTTAATGTGGCAATTAAATTGTCAAAGATGAGTTAATATAGTCCTTGATGCGCTCTACTATTGAAGACGTTCATCAAGAAAAATAATCATGATTTATGAAACATGCTGATCTTGTAAATGTTATCAGTTAGCATTTTGAAAGATTGAAGTTCATTTTATTTTCCTTACTCCAAGCATTTATGCTATTGAAATTCGACTCATAACTTTAAATCATCCTCTTGGCTCAAAATGTACTTAAATTATTTCAGATCATCAGCAAATAGCAGGGCCCATTATTTAGTTAAATAAGTCATTAATCAACATAGTAAATAAACAAGGCCCCAAGTTCGAGCCATGAGGGACCCCAGATTATACTGTAAATGGAGGACATGATTTCATCTAAAACATACTGTTTCCTATTACAAATATTTGATTTAAAAATGTTAGAAGATTTTTTGACAAGCCGTATTAATGCAATTTGTTTAATAGATTTGATGATTAACTTTATCGAAAGCCTTGGTCATCTAAAGTTTAAAACAACCTGTAGTTTATAGTACATAAGATGGAGGCAAATGGTTGAAATTTTGCAAGTGAGATTTTAGTTAGTTGTGAACGGCAATTTGTATCACTTGTAATCAAGTCTTATGTTAGGGGTCTTATAATATGATAAACTAAAAGGCTCAGCGCCCATTTTCTGGTAATTTACAAAACTATTGTCTTTTGTATGTCAATCACATTAATTTGACTGGGCTGATAGGTGAAATGAACCTAAATGGGCTCTTTAAATACCACAGCTTTGACTTAACATTATTTCTATCAATGTTTTATTAATGGTATTTATGAACCGTAATTAATTATACGAGGCTATGACATAACAAAACAATTATAAAACCGTCAATATTCAGCACTTACCTTAGAAACAAGGCAAATTTCAAGGAAGCCAGGTAGAATGACTGCCTTTGACGCTCACGTTGAAAGTTTATATCAAGTAGATCTGAAGTAACAAAGCAGCGGTTCGATGTCCTCGCAGTAACTACAAACAGTGAGTTCTCTCTTTCATTAACCTGATCGTAAATATTTTCAGACAGTAATTCGCAGTGACTTAATAGAGACAAATGCAATATTTTTTTTAGAAAAGCATTAAGTATTTGAGCCACGTGATTTGTGGCAACAGATTAAATGTGAGCACTAAAAAGGTAGAAGCTAAAAACATGCAAACAGCCTTCTAACGTTATTGAATTAAGAACTTTTTTAAAACTGACAACGTACTACAGGAAGTTTGTATCCAAATTACTAATTTATTAATTCCTTTGAACGGTTTTCTGCAGAGGAATACAAGATTCAGGTTGAGAACAGCATGTAAAGAAAGTTTTAAAAATGTCAAAGAAAAAATCGCGCAGAAAAACCCTTACCACACTTTGACCCAATATTGCACGTCCTTGTAACAACAGACACTTCGCCAGTGTTCCTTAGAGTTATAATATCGCATAGAGTGGGCGATGTCACAAAAAGGTCTATAGCTTTCACATTCTTCAACCTTTTTTTTGAAGAATAAGAATTTTTGGAATTCGGCTTGAGTTGCCCAAAGAATTAACCCATACTGTAATATGGATTGAAAAAAAACCCAAAATAAGCACATCGCCAACATTCTTGAGTTACATGACAATTCAATATTCTAAAAAGGAAAATGATTTTTGAGAGTTTGGAAGCAATAAAGTCAATGTGAGGGTACTTAACAAATGGACTGATATCAATTAGCATAAAAAGTAGTAGTAATAATTGACATATTTTGTAATGACAAAAATGTATTTCACCGAATGTATTGACATGTCCTACTGTACATTTGTACCCGAAGGAAATAAAGGTGATTTGATTTGATTTAATTTGATCCTACACACGGACAAAAAGTCAAAGAAAATGTGGCTGGATTTACAAAGAAGCAACATTAGACTCCTGTGAACTAAATTGGTCGTAAATTTATACTGATTACTGATCACAAGCCACGTGTTTCTATTTTAGATCTTGAACACTTCCAACTATTACGGCTACCAGAATTTTCAAATATGCACACTTTCTTTCAGGTTCTAGTTATACTGCCGAATTACGACGTACATAAGAACATTCAAATGCAGATTTTACCGTAAATCTTACATCCCTCGGCATTCCGTTGACCGTTGAGCGGCGTAGAACTTGTCATTTAGTTGCCTATAACGAGGTCAGGACAACTTAGGCCAAGGTTGAATGGGTTGTGGGAAGGGACGACCTGGAATTAACATCCACTTAAGGAGGGCCTTAACCATACTCCAGGTAGCTGTGTACATCATAAAAACTGTTCAGAGTAAGAAATTATTTTACTTTACTTTTAAGAGTGAAGTTTCATGGATGACTTTCAGGGCTCTTGGCAGAGCTTGGTAGAGCTTCTTGCCAATATATTCGGGGTTTCGTTCAAAGATTGAAAGTTTGTGAAATTTGGAAAAGTTTAATTGAAATCTGGTGTTATAGCTATGAGATTTTCCTTCCAAAAATTTGTTTTCTTTCTTTACTTACATCAAACATTCAAAAATAAAAAGACATGGAACGGTCAAAATGTTGAGTTGTTTGAAGAAATTCTGACATTGAGCCTGAGGGGGTTGTTTGGCTATTGCTCTGATGGCCTTTGTTTGCTATAAAAATATTTTATTTAAATTTCCTTTGGTAGAAAACCAAATGATTATTGAATAGTTTATGTGTGTTTCAAAAAGTGAAAAATAAACAGTTCGAGCTAAGAGATTGTTTCAAAATTTACTGACTTGCCGTAGAATAAATAGGCCATTAGCAAGTTTACCCTCTAATTTATCCAAATGTTCACTCCAAGTCATGCATTCGTCCAATCTCACTCCCAAGAACTCAGCCGCCTCCACTTTTTCCAATTCATCTTCGCCAATTGTTAGGTTAGGAGAGGTGGTGCTAGTTAAATTTTTCCTCTATTGAGTTTGAATTTGGAGAAAATGTGTTTTTGACGAGTTTAACTTAAGAGGTGTTCTGAAAGATATTGAGTTACCTGATTTGCGATCTGAAATGGGTCTATTTCCAATTGTAGAGGATTTTTGTTTTATGAAAAAATTGTGGTGTCATCGGCAAATCGAAATAAATTTTGAATGGGGATTGTTTCTGAGATGTCGATAATACACAAAAGGAAAAGTACAGGGCCAACTATCGAACCCTGCGGAACTCCTGCTTTTACCGTTTCTAATTTTCATTGAAAAGATTTGATTTCGTTTTTTATTTATGCTGAATTTCAGTCATTTGCTGTCTGTCTGTTAGGTATGATTGGATAAGTGCTAGGGCTGATCCTCTAAACCCTATGTTTGCCAGTTTAGAAATCAACAGCGGCACTTCGACGCAGTCGAAGGCTTTGGACAAGTCGGAAAAACGCCCAATCACCGACTCGCCCTCCTCAACCGCATCGATGCACTCGCTGATGAAGTCTATTAGAGCCAGTTTCGTTGATTTTCCCCTCATAAAACCGTACAATTTCAAATTCAAAAGTGAATTAGTTTCCAGAAAATCTGTCATTTGTTCACTGATTACTTTTTGAAATATCTTTGAGACGGCTGGTAGGAGTGAGATTGGACGATAATTGCTTATCGAAGTCTCCTCTCCCTTCTTGTGGATCGGTCTGACCACAGAAATCTTACAACTATTAGGAAAATATGCATTACTGACCATGTTATTTACCAGGAATGTAATACGCCTAACGATCTCTGTCTTGCAAAATTTGAGAACTTTAAAGCTAATTTGATTAAATCCGCTTGAAGTTTTAGGCAACAGCTTGGAAAAAATATTTATTATGTCATTCTCAGTGATGTGAGAAAAAGTGTCAAAATGGCTATGGGTTCATTGTTCTGAATTGCTGGAGTTGGGTTGGTTATTTGGTCTGTCACTCCTACTTTTATGAAGAAATCATTGAAAGTTTCAGCTACCAATGTCGGATTAACTTTTGTATCGTTTTGTCTGTTTTTCAATACTATATTGTTTAATTTACTCTTCATCATTTTAGGGTTGAAGTGTCCAATCAGTTTCCAAGCATCCCTAGATTTATTTTCAGAAATCTTCATTATGTTATTCATCCTTTCAGACTTGGCTTCTTTTATTGTTTTTATGTATTGTATCTTGGTTTCATTGTACATTGCTTTAGACCGAGCGTATTTGGATCTTCTCCAATCTGAATAACAGTTAAACGTATAGGCTTTACTTGTCCTGACATCATTATTCATTCATTTAAGTTTATTGTCAAATTTTATGTACTTCTTACTTAGTAGGCATGCTATGTTGTAGTGGAAAGTAAAAGTTTCAATAAATGTGTTATATTGTTCATCAATGTTGTTATGGCCTACAGAAAATGGTTCATTCCAAATTTCGTTTTTTAGTCTCTGTTTTAATTCCTGTAGGTTGGGTTGGTTTATTTAGCTAATTTTTTATTTGATCTGATTTTAGGAGTTAGAATTGAAAGGCTTATTGCATTCATAGTTGTCTGGAATTAGAGGTTGGATTACATTGCCTTTACTTTCGTCTAAGTTTGAAGTAAAATTGTCGATGCAGGTTTCTCAGTTTTCGGCTAGTCTGGTAGGTGTATTGATTTTTAGGCTGAATTCAAAAACCTTTCAAAATATTTAGAAATATTTTAGTTTTATTGTCTTTTTGCAAAATTTCTACGTTGAAATCTTCTCCTATAATTAAATTTGTTTTTTTTTACATTCGCCAATAAACTCATCTAACTTGTCAAGGAATGTATTGAGGTTGGTGTCGCAAGGTTTTCTGTATATAACTGCAATGACGCATTTTTTTTATCGACCGTTATTTGTACCTGTGTTTTTTCAAAGACTTGCTCCTAATTCAATTGTGTAGCAATTTCAATTGGCCTAATATCGTCTATTTCAGAATCTAGCTTCTTAAATATAGCTACGCCATCTTTTCTCTTTTCACTCCTACAGAAGCTATTAACCAACTTAAAATTGTTTATCTGCAGACAATTTATGTTGTCCTCATCTAGACCATGTTCAGCAACAAGCAAAACATCCGGTTGTTCTTCTTCTAAACAAATCTCTAATTGTTATATTTTTCCTGCAATGACATTCACATTAAAAAAAAAAAAACTACTTTCATGCTGCTATTTTGTTTATTATATGCCTATTTGAAATGATTTGTCTTTGTGAATCCATCCTAATGCTTTGTTTGGGTCGGTCTACCTTATTTGTTCCAGTGTTTCCGGTAGTTAGGTTATGTTGCAAAGTTTCTAGCCAACTTGGGTGTCGTTCAAATCGTATTCTTTTTTTTAATTACTTGGCCAAGCAGTCTGAATTAGTTAACAATAGCTACACCCAAAGCATTCTTACTGGATCTATTTAAGTGTAACCCATGGCTGGTATAATTATTTCTCATCAAAAGTTCATTTAAGCCTATATAGGCCCATCTATTTTTCTAGCCTGCATCCCTAAGTTTTACATTTTGCTTTCTTGTGAGATCTTTGTCCCGTGGTCCCGCGTCATGACGGTAGGGAGTTTCGAGAAAGACTACTTGCCCTTTAACAACCTTATTAGCTAAGTCACAAAGCCTATTATCTAAATAATTTATATGAAAATGAACGAACGGTGTTTTTGGCATCTGGGGACCTAAAAAAAAGCTATGATGGTCTCGGGCTTAAGTCTTACAATGAGACCTACGTTTTCAGCTTCTTCCCTAATACGTAAGATCGTAAGATGCTTGAAGAAAATGGTTTAACCATTCGGATGACAATTCCCTCCCCCCATATGACATGTCCTTGTTTCAGATTATCGTCACCGGAAGCGCGCTGCGCATTGATTGGCTGAGGTCGCCGCCATTTCCTCCCCTCCTGCCAGTTGGGTGTTGACGTGCTTCCTCCTGGTTGGTGATTCTTGGTACTTGTGATTTTTGGGCTATATTTCGTTCTTGTTTTGTTTTCAGCATAGTGTTTTAGTGACTACTTTTACAGCTCCAATTCAAAATCGCTGCTCGTGCCGCATCGCGTTCCCCAAGGCTCTATAGTTGGGGCGGTTCTCTTGATCATCATGGTCAACGACATCGACCAATGTGGGAATATGCTGCTCTTCGCAGTCGATACGACTATCGTGGCAAGGGGTGTGACACCTGAGGCTGCCGCCTTTCAAGCATCTGCTGTGTTTAAGGAAGCCAAAATGTGGTTTGTCAAGAACAAATTCTCTCTAAATGAAAATGAAACTCAATTAATCACTTGTAGCCTGAGTAGGCAGAACGACTTCAACCAAGCCGCAGTTCCATCCCTGGGCTTTGATAACGACCCGAAGCTATCCTGAAAGTGCCATGTAGAGAACATCTGCCAGAAGCTAGCGAGAGTCGCCCTCCTGTTTCGTAGACTTAGGCCTCTATTTACGGAAGATTGCCTTCTAAGCGTATATCACGCTCTCTTTCATTGCCACTTGGCTTATGGTATTCAGCTTTGGGGTCACGCTACAGGTTTTGAGGCTATCTTGAAGCTCCAGAAACGAGCGGTCCGTATCATTTCTGCTGCAGGTTGTAAAGAGCACTGTAGACCCATTTTCCGAAGATTAGATGTGCTGACCTTTTACAGACAATACGTTCTGAGCAACTATGTATGTACATGGCAACACTCAACGTTTCAATCAAAGAAAGGAAGTCTACTCCTGAAACACGCGCTACAAGGATAACTTCGATATCGAATACTCCAGACTTGGACTGACAGTTTCCTGAAGATCGGCCTCAAGATTTACAACACCTTGCCCAAAGATATCCGCTTGGTGCGTTCAAAAATACAATAAAAGACTGGTTGATATTGCTGGCACCGTATTCCATAAGTAATGTTTTCGACTCGAACAAGGACGCAATCCTGTCTGAGTAAGTTGCCGCCATCTTGTATATAATAGTGGTTACGTTTTTACATTTCTTTTCCCTAGTGCACATTAAGTGCGACATAGTCTATCTGGATATCTTCAGGCAGTGGCGAAGAGTTAGGTAATTAGGTTCTCTATTGTAGCTATTTTTTACCAGGTTATCCTGGCTTTGTGTTACTAATTTTTTCATGTTCTACCCAGAATGGATTGAGGTTAACTTCAGGTAGAAATGAACCTTCATTAGATTAGATTCGAATTCAGATTAGATTTCAGATCCCGAAATGTCGTGAAACTTTTTTTACTGATCAGTGGTGGCAAATATCCGCAAAAACCAAAATCAAAACAAAATTTGAACTGTCTATTTATGACTAAACCAGACTAGTTAGGATTGGATGAATTGTTAGTCAAATAATGACAGTAAAATGACACCTTTCAATTAACAATACTCTTTCTTATAATTTTAATTAATTATTCTTATTTGAGTACTTCAATAATATTTATTCGAAAACATAATTAGCCTCGTCCTTTTTTAAAGCTTTGCCAAATAATTTGTTCAGGTATTGGCATACTTGTAACATCAATCGCAGTTCTTAAAAGACTTACTAGAATTTCGCAACAATTACTCAAACCCCAGTTGAATACGATATTAATTGATTGCAAAAGTTGTTAGGAAACTTAGTTCAACATAGCAAGTTTGTACCTTCTACCTGTTTCAGATATAATTCAATTTAAAGACAATTCTAACTTGTGTCTATCTTCTTAAACTATCACAAAATACCAAGTTAAGCTTTAAAAAAAAAAAAATCAGAAAAATGTCTTCTTTGTAAAATTAAAATTAATTCTTTTTAACGTTCAGTTGAACATAACTTTTGAGTACTAACAAAATTTCAATGTTTATTTAATTTGGAAAATTGTTTTAAGTTACTATAATAGTTCTGTACAAATAGTAGGATCGCCCTATAGTATACGTATCGTAAACTGCTATTCATAATGGTGAGGGTTTTTTAATCAAAGACAAATGAGACATTTATTTTTTTCAGTCGTTCCCAGTACATTTATTTAGTAGGAAATTGGCAGAATATTAAAATAATATAATGTAAAAACAATATACAAACCTTACCGTTGGATTTACGAATGTTTAAATCCTGTTAAGAGTGAACTCCGCACGTCAGGGGTATGTTAAAGAACTTGCAGTTGTAATAAATACTAAATCGGGGAAACGGGAAGATTAATCTCAACAAGAATTAGAGAGCACATAAGAAATACAAAAAATTACGAGACTGAGATCTAAGCTGTTGCTGACCATTCATTCACTACAAAACACTCGATAAAATTTGATCAAGTAAAAGTATTAGCTATTGCCTCACATTATTATGAGAAGGAATGCTTGAATTAGAAAAAAATCGAATACTTTTAACAGATTCCAGAGCTGGAAATTGAGCAACTAATCTAAACAGGTTTGTAATAAATTGGAACATCGAGAAGAATCACGAAAGGGCGAGGGAATACCTCCAGGTCAAAATATGTCCGGGATCGTCAATGGACGATTTGCGCGGAAAAACCGACCGCCACCAACCCTTCGCAACCCTTAATGCTATAGAAAGGGAAGCGTCCCAGGAGCGCCTAAAATTCTCCAGTAATAGAGTAAAATCACTGCTATAGCAAAAAACAGGTAATGTGCGCGATGAGCGTTTTTTCTCCGAAATATCTCAGCGTTTTTGACTGCAACGACTCTGAAACATCGAAAACAAAGAACTTTTACATCTACATACGATCTTTTTCGAATCAAAAACATAGGGCTTATCAATCAAAACAAGATAACACCCTTTTTTAATTTCTATCTGTTAGTAATCGTACACTTTTATAATTCACCTAACCTAAATTAGTTTTGCGATTGCACTTACTTCAAAAGGTTAGGTTAGGTTGGAATTTTAAAACTGACCAAAAATGTATCGTCAGTTTAATCGTGGTTAATGAACACCGATTAAACCCAATTTCAGTATTAATAATTAAAAATTAACACTTGGTGGCCATGTAAAAATTAATGTAGGAAATATAAAAAACAATAATCTATTTATCAATAGTTATAAATTTTAAAATATTTACATATCTTAAACTGTTATTCACCGTCGCAATCTATTAAGATTTACTCGATTCTCAGCATAATAATGACATTTTTCAAAATCTAAACAGAACAAATACATTGGTCGTTAATGGTTAAAAGTACAAACATTTAAAAATAATTACACAAATCAAACACGGGCACATGTGACACATTACTGGCCGATTTGATAATGAGTTCCAGAAAACGAAATTATTTTTAAATGTTTGAACTTTTAACTATTGACAACCAATGCGAGGGTGTTTTTTTACACGACCCAAAACTTTATTTTATCAGTGAAAGATTTTCCCCGCCTAGGATATTATTTTCTTAGGAATAGGATATACTATTTACAGAATATTCAGGACCTCAAAACAAACATAATAAATTTAATACAATAAATTCAAAGAGGTACTTTGCAAAACGTGCTCAATAATTTAATGGAGAGGTTTAAATGTCAAAGGCGGATTGTTTCAACACATAATGTAAGTTAAATATGATCCTACTTAAATAATAGATTGTATAAAATGTAAAGGTTAACAAAAAAAAATACAAATTTCATATTGAAGTGTACATTATAAACTTTTTTAAATGGGTTGCGTAAAAAAATGTAAATGTTCTATATAGGATATTTTGAAAATTACATTATTATAATGAAACTCGAGTGAATCTAAACAAATTACGAAAGTGAATTGTCAACAAATTAAGGTATGTAACCGTTTTGAATCTATTACATAAATTCTGGAAGCGAATAATGAACAAAATAATTATTGCAAAAGCCAAAAATTCACTCATTTACTCACTGATCACGGTTTTCCACAACTGTAAATCTGTTAGGCTGAAACCTGTCACAAATACGCTTGAGGCACTAACTAGATGCGTACTAAGAAAGGATTTTAAAATATAGGGTACATTATTCAAAATTGCGGCCCTTTCAGTTTTCAAAGATCATGATTTAAAATAACGAGGTTCCTAAAGAGTATTTAAAATAATGAGGTTTTTATAAAATATATTCAATGCAATTACAAAATAAGATACAGCATTTATTCTTAAAAAAAGGCTGTATACCCAACTCATACGGCAATCCAATCTATATTTATCAAATCTCACTAAGGCTATAAGTATTAAACTAGAATCCTGAAACTGCTTGGATAATCCCATTTAGACCACAAACCCTTCACTGGAATCGGGGTTTACGAAAATAAGAGATTTAGGTGGGTTTGAGTAACTGAAAAGTGACTATTTCTATTATACATTTTCATCATACTGACACAGAAACATCGGTGTTCAGTTCCCTTTTGTTGGCTCGAAAGTTACCCATTGCCGTCCTAGGCCGCAAAAAAACTTTTATCCGGCCTAGGCCGGATAAATCAACTGATTTGGGCAAACCGACGTTTAATGCTTGTTTATTGGTTACTTTTTAGAGGAATGTCGTGGCAGCACTAGCACCAGTAGCAAAGTTTTGATCTGTTTGTCAAAGGTTATTTACGAATGATTGAGAAACGTATTGGTTTATGCAAGGACTACGTTATGATTGAAAGTATGTTTTTTCTCTATCATGAAATTCTGAAGAATGAAATTCTCTATCATGCTCGTCCAGCAAAACAGTATAACTGGCGCCAATTCTTGGGGCCTACGCCGTCCATAAGACCAACGCTAAAATTAACATTGGTCTTATGGACGGCGTGGGCCCCAAGAATTGGCGCCAGTTATACTTCCCGGCCAAATAACGTAATATGCTATTTCACCTCTAGCAGCCACACGAGTGATTCAATCGTCAATTTGAAAAATTTTTGGTTCGAAAAAAAACGGGAATATAAGCCCCGAATGCCAATGTACTGTGTAGTCCACTTTTCACTAAAGACAATAAAAATACAAAATGTTAAGCCCAATCCCAATGTTATCAAAGCAAAGTACGTTGTCACGAGGTGATTTTGCACTCTAGCGGCCCCAATTATCGCCCGGTTTTCTTTCAATTCGGTAGAAATATTATTCTTTATGATATGGAAGTGGAAAAACAGGATTCCTCTGCCCATTTCAGGTGGGTATTAAACCCCAAATTAGGTATTTTGGGTCTAAAATGGACAATACGAGCCTTAAAATTCCTTCTTTCATTTCGGCATGCTGTGTGAGTACTCGATTAATACTTAAAATTAAAATCCTACAAAACGTAGATCATTGTTTATAGATATGAAAAACTAATTGATTGTTTACTTTTATGATTTTCCTTTGACCCTTTCAGGATGTGTTTCTCTGAACTAGTGGATGATAAATGTTAGTTCAGGGGCATATGTAATTTCGTGGGATTTTGAAAGAAGCAATTGTATGATTGGTGGTGATAGATAGGTAATGGCAGGATAGGATGTAGAATCGTGTACTACCGGGTGTTTTGCCTGAAAGTGTGGCCGAGGTGGTGTATGACGTCATACTTCCAAAATGGCCGCCAAAAGTGACATTGATACCTTTATAGCGCTATAACTTTTTATTTTGTGGCTATGGGCCTATTTTATCAATTTATAATGTTTAAATTGGTTGAAAATAAATTAATTAAAAGTGCTCATATCATGAGAACCAATTGAGATATTGAAAAACGGATTGCGACATTGCAATCAGTGAAAAAATTTAGTTCGAAATAATGGGTCACAACACCAATTTTATATTAGAAAAAATATTTTGGATCCAACATGGCGGATCCAAGATGGCGGCCAAAATTGGGTAACCTCTCAAAATGAAGTATTAACCACCCAATAATGTTTGGGGGTGGTGTGGAATTGATATTTGAAAAAATATAGGAAAATGTTAGGGGAGGACTATTATGGCATACCTGGTATACTTGTTTTATCAACTTATGTCTAAACATTGGTAAGAGATATCAAAATTTTTTAAGAACCTTTCTTGTTCTTTATCTTGTTATTAATAAAAAAACCTCCCCTTTAAAGAATTTTCATAAAATCAACAATAAAAAACATATAATGCTAGAAAGGCATCAATGTCACCGTTGGCGGCCATTTTGGAAGCATACACCAGCTCGGCCACACTCTCTGGCAAAACACCCAGTAGTACACGATTCTACATGTTATTACTTATCTATCGCCACCAATCATACAATTGCTTCCTTTCAAATCCCACGGACTTTCCTATATTTACAAATGCCCCTACACTATGTGCCTTAAAATTGCATTTTGTATCTAGAAGGTATATTTTTAGTATTTCCAAAACTCACAGATCATCTTCTAAGGTGAATCAGATTAACATCGGGTAATATATTTATAAAATCTTTTTCTGGAATTAGGTTCTATTTAAGGATTTGTTATAAATTTGACTCTTCCATTGCGTTTTGAAAGTCCGTAAGTTGTTAATGCAGTTGTTAAAATGAATTTTAGGACAGAACCAAAGGTCTTAAATTACAAGTTTCATTTTCAAACAAATTATATTCCCATAATGTTCGATAATTAAAAATACAAATAATTTGATTAATAAGGCTCAATATTTTATTATAAAGGGAATTAATCATGTATTTTATTTATTGAAGTATGGTCACTGTAAAAATTAATCTGTACATTGTCAATAACTATACCTGGGTTTAAAATAAAATATGGCAATCCTGTCAACTATTTGCAAGAGTAATCATTGAGTATTTTTTTATCATTATAATTCAAAAAAGAATATAATACTGATCAAACGAATATTTTTGAGTCTCCGGAAAATGTGTTATCACATTCAGTTCCACTGAAAAAAAACATTTGAGTAATAATTAGAAAAGGGCTTAAGGCTTTAATTATTATTTCGTCACATCTAAAAAAGTGTATTGCTTAGAAGATTTTAAATAAACTACAATGTTGTCACAGTTATATCTCGGATATATATGACAGTATTTGTTCAATATTGTGCGAAGTTTAATCAAAATAAGACTTAATTAACCCTGATTAAATATTACTCTGTTTATTTAGAATGTATAATATTTATTGGCAATAAACAATGTAATCCAAGTTTCCATGAAAACAGTACTTTAATTAAATAGTTGGACCGAAAATATCCTGCAATCACACTAACAATTCAATAACTTTCCGATGTTGTTATACTTTCCGTTAGTTGGATGAAGGAGAAATTATAACAAATTTCAATAACAAAACCTGAGAAATATAACAAGAACTCATTAAAAAGATTTTTTACCAACGGATTGCGGATTGAATTCAGAACACGAATCTGTTTAAATTAGTAGCCCAGTCATTCAATTAGCCAAGTCAATGGAGCAGTTATCCTGGCTCAGTCCCTCCCCAGTGGCCCAATAGGGTTCCGACACTAACCTTATGGAGAGATATTGTTCATACGAAAGACGATGAAGTGTTTCCTTGAATAGGTGATCTTTGGTAACGAGTCAAAGCCTTGGCAACGTCTGCCGTATTCAGCCATATAGGGCTGGGACGGTGGCGTGTTCTATTATCCAACTACTTGGGAGGTCACGAATTGAGAATGGTTATAAGCGATAGGCTATATATAAATGCAGTTTTTCCTGGAGGGGTTTAACGTTCACTCTGGTAAATACTTCGTTCATCTATAAGACCTTCCTCATGATTAGACCAGTTCGTAATTATAGGCGAAATTAATTGTGGCTCGGAGCCCACCTTAAACTGTAGCTCCCTTAGGGCCGCTTTCCCCAAATTCGGTTAATCTTCAGATTAAACTAAACCCGTTTAAATTTTGATCGCGAGATTAAACCTATTTCGCTTTCCCCATCATATTTTTGACTGAGATTAATCTAATCGAAAATTCGAAGAGGTTGCTGCCGACTAATTTTACATCATTATATTGAGCTTTATAGACCGTCCCTTACTTGATGATTTTGATGATTAATACATACTAGAGATCGCCAGTGGTATTTCTTAATTATTATTGGAGGTATAAGAATAAAAAAAAATAAAAATATCAAACATCCGCAAGGAATGTAAAATGGTTGATTTTAATTTTGGTATATATTTTTGATAAATAAATACTTTCAAAAGCGGATTTCAGTATTGCGGTAAGCGCAAAGGCTTAGTTCATAATTATGTGTCAAAACACTATCTTTACTTTTGAAAAATAAGTTTATGTCTAATCTGGTGAATCCAAAATGGCGGGCGAAAATTTAAAGTAAAAAGTTAGTCTATCAACAATGATAGGTATTGGTCCCGAGTCAGTATCTAAAAAAATCATGAAAAAATCATGTGAATAGTTCATGTGAAGTTTTTTTAATGATCCAAAGTTATTTTTTAACTATTATCAATGATTTTTTTGTAATAAATTGTAATTTTTAAGTGGTAAACAATTAAATCCTTTAGGTACATGTCAATACCAACAAAAAATATACTGGTTGAAAATTGGCCCAGAGGTGGGGAGTATACAGTGACCCTTCCTATAGAAAAACAAGATTAATCCAAATCTTCGGGCTAACTGAACCTGAACAAGCCATTAAAATAAACGTAAGATTAAACTTGCCATGAACGGTGGGGAAAACGAAAAATATATTAATCTTAGGTTTAATCCATTTCCAAGGTTTAAACTGACTTGGGGAAAACGGCCCATGGTAGACCAGGAATATCAGAAAGTTCGACCTAACAAAATATTTGCCTAATAAGCAGAAACTTCGCATATACACTGAGAAAACCTTCCTAATTGGAATGACAACAGTTCCCGGAAATCCTTTCTGTTCTCCATCAACCATAAGACCAACGCTAAAATTAACATTGGTCTTATAGACGGCGTGGGCCCCAAGAATTGGCGCCAGTTATACTTCCCGGCCAAGTAACGTAATATGGTAGTTGAAACAATTTCCCTTCCGTGTTTTTTTTTTTTAAATTTATTCCGTTTAAAAAATGTATGAAGAACATGGATAGTAAACTGTTTTTCGAGGTGGCGATTGGAGCCCAACAAGAATTTCCAGGGACTTTTGACATAATTAGAGAGATTTACTCTACATCTACGTGAAGTTTCCACTTTGCATTTTTAATATGTCGTCTTACTTGTTTAGGCCTAAATTTCCTGGACTATAGTTGCCACTGGCTGTTGAGGTATTAATTAGCAGTCCTGTCCAAAGATCATGTCAGCCTTAGTCAGTAATATAACTAAAATATGGCGCCAAATTCATCCTACACTCACCTTTCACTTACATTCACCTTAAATTCCCCCTTACTGGTGGTCCTCGTCTTATTTCGTTATGTAATGTAATAAAACGACACAGCTCCAAATTATATTTTGATTTTAATTGTATTTTGATTTTTTTGCAAGAACTCCAAATCGATTTTATTAATTTTCTTCGTTTCAAAAATTAAAGAATGTATTATTGTTTAAAATTGATGAGCTTAATCCATGTGATTACAGAATTCCTTTATTTTGTTAATGTTTTAATAAAGTTTTGTTATTATAATTAAGTATGTTCTGAAGAAGAGAAAAAACCCTAAATATAAAAACTTGTTAGTATTTTATTTTTAAAAAATCCCTGTGTAAGTGGTATATAACTCACGTAAAAATGGTCCAATTTGAATGAAATGTGCCACAGATATGTAAAGTAGTTATTATTTGGACGAGTTCGTAAGCCAGTCCGATTTGACCATCGGAAGAAGGGATAACTTATGGGTTATATAAATCCTCCCGAAACATGGGTTTTGGGATTATTTAAAACATAAAAATAAAAGTAATCAAATTACATTTTGAATTATTTAATTTAGCTTAAAAAATCGAATAATTTGGCAATTTACTGTGAGTTGCAAACAAAGGTTGATGTCCCAGTATTTACGTTATGGAAAATAAGTACAATTCGATAACTTACTTATTTCTGAACATATTTTAATAAAGTATGAGGCTTAACATGGTTAATATCTACTGAAGAGTGGCCCAAGTCCCCCAATCCTACATTTCCGTGGCAGTAAACATACATTCTCTTTTCCTAATCCCATTCTAGGGTGATAACTTACATTGTATAACCCGCTTATATTTTCGAAAGTCTTAATGACTCAACTGAGGTAAAGTACGGGGTACCACAGGGCTCGGTGCTGGGCCCTTTCCTTTTCAATATTTTGATAAATGATCTAGTCCTTAATGTTGTAAAGAAGTCAATCCTGTTTGCTGACGATGTCACTTTTTTAACTTCTAATCATTCTGTTGAAAATATGAATACTGATTTTATTAATATGACTGAACAAGCTAATGACTGGTATAAAGCAAATTTTCTAATTTTGAATGTACAAAAAACTCAACGTATGATATTTTCACTTAATAGTAGATTGGTAAATCCGTTAGAGCATGTAAAACTTCTTGGTATTTATCTAGATCCTAAGTTATCATGGCATGTGCATGTTGATTTTGTTTGTAGGAAATTAAGTAGGATAGCTTATTTATTAAAGAATTTGAGAAATTGTGTTTCAAAAGAGTATTTGAAAGTGGTCTACTTCGGTCTCTTCCAGAGTGCCCTGTCATATGGGTTGTTGCTTTGGGGAAATAGTTCTGATGTCAAAAGTGTACTCTTTATTCAAAAAAGGGCAATCAGGACAATCACAAACTCTGGTTTTAGAGATCACTGCAAGCCTCTCTTTGTCCAGGAAAATATTTTGACTGTTATAAATATGAATGTTTTTCATTGCCTGCTGCATGTTAAGAAACATTTTGCTAGTTTCACTCTAAATATGCATGTGCATGACCACAATACCCGTAAATGTAAATCAATAGCGTTGCCCTTCACTGGATTAAGTAAAGTTTTAAATTCTCATGAGTCGGTAGGAATTCGTCTTTTTAATAAAATTCCTTCTACAGCTCAGAATGTTAGCTATGATCGATTTAAAAGAGTTCTGCACACAACTGGCTTTTAGAAAGACCCTTTTATAGTATTGAGGAATATTTTGACTGTGATATGAGCATGTTAGTATTTTAATTATGAGCCATTTTTTGTGAATGTATTTATTGACTTAGCTTTAGAGTAATCTATTTATATTTTATTATTAGTTTAATATACTGTGCATTTGAATTTTTTAGCTGTGTAGCTTTGCCATTGGCTTGCTTTGGACTTTTGGACTGTGGTCATTGTGTTGTTATGTAATTTTTCATGTTTTTGCAATATTGTATTTTTTGACGAGATCCATTATATGTATGCATGTCTAAAGATTAATATCTATCTATCTATCTATTATTATAACTTGGTATGTGATTTCACCTAGTTGAGATCTACTAGATAATGGGCTAAATATCTCAATTTCACATATAAGTGGCAACAAAATGCATACTCCCTCACCATATTATTCTTGTGGAAAATATCTTTAATTGTAATCTCGTTTTTGGGGTATAAGTTTATTTACTCTATTCGAGACTCATCCATCTTATTGATTTATTTAAACATTTAAAATTTACTGCACATCATGGTGGGAGCTGCGCACGCATGTCTGCTGCAAAGAGGGTATTATTTCTTTTATTCTCCTCTTCAATTAAAATTTTCAATAGCACTGGTGACAAATAATCTTTATTATTATCGTTATTGTTTTAGCCGAGGCGATAACTTAGAGGTAAAGCGGTCCGTCTAGGTGTGTCAGACGTCGTCGCTGGTCCGATCCCACACTCCTGGTCCGTCACGAGCGTCACTTCCCCTGGCCTATGTGACTATTGCTGCTACGGTAACCCGCTGTGTTTAGTGATCTAAACATCTGTGTTCGGTGATCCGTACCATGGCGACGGGTGGTTGAGGTTTGAAAAAAATAATTAAACGATTGAAATATAAATCTGAAATAAAATATATATCTATTTCATGCATCACTTTCCACATCATTATAATCATATATCATATATATTTACATATTTGGACCAGTTGAGGCGGGACTTAATTATTATATTGATATACATATGCTTTAATTAATGATGTGTGAAAGCATAGACTTTATAACTAAAAATCAAGTCTTTTTTAGTTATAACTAAAAAAAAATTTAGTCTTTATAATCAATGGTAAAATAACGCCGTTAAGGCTGATTAAAAAGTAGGGTAATTTAGTTTCATGATTTTATATAAATAAATAAACATATATATATATATATATATATATATATATTTATATATATATTTATATATATATATATATATATACATATACATACGCATTCGTACAGTAATGACAGAAGACATATTTAGCATGGCTAACGAACCCAGGTGTTGAAAATGAACCAAAAACAAACACTAGTGGGTTTAGACAATTTGGTAACATGCTTGGGACGAGAATCTCATTAAGTTGTATGAAGGTAAACATGAATAAGAGTATAGTAGTATAACGCACTTGGGATCTTAAATAAAATTTAAAGCAAATAAAATTATTACTATAATAACTATATGCGAATTTCTTGATTGATTACGTCAATATTCAATACCGATTATGCAAAATCAGCATAGTAATGGCCCACTGCAGCTAGTGTAGAATAACCAATTTAAAAAATTTATTTTATTTTATAAAGCTTGTGGAAAATATGTAGTAGTTCAGTTTTTATAAGTCAAAACATTTTATGGTCGTTCAGGGTAAATGAGTAATTAATAAATCTACCACGAACATAACTAATAAGTACACTTCAGTGTAATTTTCTACAAGGGTGTTGTTTTTCAATCAGAAATATTTCATTATATGAATTCAGGACAATAATACGAGTAATATGCATGGGCCAGTTCATTAAGGTTATTTGATAACATATATTTTTGCTTCCGATTCCATTTTAATAAATGTACTTAATTTACATACAAAATTACATACAAACTATAGTAAATAATTTCCCTTACCCCAGTCCCGTAGCCACAACCTGCCCGGACTCTCGAGGCGATTCAAGCATTTGTGACCTGCTGAGGCGATCCTTTTTAATTCTCTACTATGATCGGGGCAGTTTCATTATTTCCAAAGGACACAAAATGTCGGGGCAGATTCATTACGCCCAAACCTACATGGCCCCTAACCTGCCTATTTTATTTCTCCCGGCTCACTCCCCTGCCTGCTTGATCCCGTGAATTCACCTAAATCCTTTACTCTTATATGAGCAATGTTTGTGCGTGTGTGTGTTTGCAAAATTATTTCAAAAACAGCTCCGTGAATACCCTTCAGAATTTGGAAATAACAAAAAAAAACAATGGGTCTTATCAGTTGCCATGCTAGCAACGAAATAAAAAACGAAAACGTAAGCCAATAAAGTCATCTACAATCATATCAGCTGTTTGCAAACTTCAGATATACAGTAGAACTACAGCATGTGGGATGAAATTTTCATGAAAAAATGTATTAATAAATATTATGACACAGAAATGTTTCAAAGTAACTGGATGAACTGGTAAACTCTATAAATTACATTAGGCAAGGCTCGGTCCACCAGGTACTCGATATAATGCCTGTACGTGTCACAGTTATATTGTCATTGTGCTGGACATATTTCGTCCAGTCATCTTCAGCAGCACTACTCAAATCAATTCTAGATTTTCGTATTTAAAATGAAAACCAGAATCATAATTTTTATTACAGGATGTAAGCAACACACATATTTAAATATTGACGGCGCGGACATACTAACAAACATCATCGTGTCGGCCGGTTCTACTGAAATTCGGCGAGCCGTGACATCCATTTCGTTGCCTGCTTGCAGTCAGGTGTTTGGTGGGCAGAGAACGTTATTGATGATAACGTTATTGTGAAGTTTCGGATGTAGTTTTTTCATTCAATTCTTCTTTCTTATCTATGTTATTTCTATTTTTTTTTGTAGATCCTCCTACTGTTGCGTTTTATTTCATTTAATTTTTTAAATGTTAAATGATTTTTTAGCGAATTTCCCCTAGGGAAGAAGCTGTTACCGTAGTACTCATGGTAAGACCTAAGCCCGAGACCATGATAACTTTTCGTTTTGGGGCCCCCAGAAGCAAAAAACACTATTCGTTCATTTTCATACATACATACATATATATATATATATATATATATGTGTGTGTGTGTGTGTATGTGTGTGTGTGTGTGTGTGTGTGTGTGTGTGTGTGTGTGTGTGTGTGTGTGTGTGTGTGTGTGTGTGTGTGTGTTTGTGTGTGTGTGTGTTTGTGTATATGTGTGTGTGTGTCTTTAAGCACGATAGCGGCAGTAAAAATGGTCCAATCTGAATGAAATTTGGCACAGCCATGTAAAGTAGTAATTATTCGGACGATTTCAAAAACCAGCCCGATCGGACTACCGGAAGGGGGGGTAAAGGGGGGTAAACCCCCCCAAAAATGGGCTTTTGAGTTTTTTAAATAGAAAAATAAAAATAATCCAATTTTTGTTACCACCATGAATTCAGCTAAAAAAACAAACAATTTAGTATTTTGAATCACGGCTCTATGTCCATTGGTTACCGAGATATTGAAAGTGGTAAACACAGTACGTTGTCCCAATGTTAACCTTATGGGGAATAAGTAAAATTCTATATCTCGCTTATTTCTCAACGTATCTTGATAAAACTTGGTAAATGGCTTCTTCTAGTTAGTTTAATTCAATATTTCTAAATATTGAATTAAAACCACCTAGTTTTAATATACCCTTAGCAGCAAACCTGCATACTCATTTCCCATGTTATTCTTATAAAGCTTTCAAAAACATGTCAAATCTCGCTATGTTGGATTGAAATATGTTGTTTTGCATTTGAAATTCGCTGAGTATGCAGGTCTGCTGCAACGGGGGTATTTATATTTAATTTGGGACTTATTTGGCTTATTATTTTGGTGGTAAATTGTCATTTGCCAGAAAAAAACTCTGTCCACCACCATCACAATGACGAAATACTTGTGATACCTACAGGCAATACCTAATTATGAGTAAAATAAAGGTGTTAAGGCTGTTTAAATATAGTAATTATGTTTCATGATTTTCCGCCTTATTTTATTTTAATTTTTAAGTAGTTTTATGTAAGAATAACCAATTATAAGAACCATGTTATAACAGCATTCATTACAACAACATGAAAACTAATAAGAATCGACAAGTTAACGTGTTATGTGTTCCTGTGTTAAACCGTTTTCCAGTTACAAAATGTGGATGGGTTTATTAAGGCTTAAGGCTGACCTATTTCTATACCAGCTGCGGTTTTGACGATGTATGGGTCATAAAAGACTAAGATTATTTTGAAAAATATAATGCCATAGCATGGAATACTAATATTTGTCTAGTTAAGTGGTTACAGCTTTAAACGAAATCAGATACTAGTATTTGCAAAACGACTTATACAACACACGACTTTATTTTCATCATTAGCTGTACTTACAATAAATGAATTGTTTATTGAATTAATCAATAATGATTTTCGTTTGGTGTTTAGATAAAGTGGCTTAGAGTTTCCTGGGGAATATCTGCAATCCATTGAACTTTGGCCGGTTGAAAGCCACTTTGATCTTTGGCACTTTCCTTGTGAAGCACGAAGCTTTAGCACTGTCCTCACTCAAAGCACGGCCTTCGATAGCATAAAGTTATCACCTACCTGTGTTAAAATATTATGAAGTTGATAAACATACGTAATATCTGTGTGTGCCATGATCTAAGAGTTTAAAACATGCTGTCTTAGTTATTTTATGTGAATCGTTTTATAAATAAATAAAAAATTTAAATTCGCAGATAAATTTACAGACAACCGCTAAAGATAAATAAATGCATACACAGTCCTGTTGTAAAGTAAGCACGACATATCACCTAAATTATTTTTGGCTCTGGTAGTTCAAGGGTTAAGGTGGTTCAGACCCCGGACCACCTACTGCTAACGGGGAACGGTTTAACCTAAAAATAGCGAATTAAATTCTTCCCACAAATTTAGCCTACATACGAGGGATTCATTTTAGAGTTTAATGGAGATTTATCTACAGGGTGTCCCAGAAATGAAGGTCACCGGTTTAAATCTCAAAATCTTAAATAAACCTATAACTAATTTTACATCACTTTAAAGGTCTGGCTAAAAGGAACATTATGGTGAAGACAAAACAATTTCTCAATCCGTTTTGAAATGGCAGCCATTTTTGTGAAATTTTTTAATACGGAAACCCTTGTATATTTCGTACCACCAAACATTGCTCAGTCCCGATTAAAAATTCTCAGTCCTTATTAACTTGACTTTACAATAATAAAGCTCATAAAACAGTTTTAGAAACTAAAAATTTTCGGAAAAGATGTTTGTCGCCCCAAAAATTGAAAATGTCAAAAGGCAAGATACGTCAAAAATCATATAATTTTAAATGTTTTCAAAATTCTATTTTTTAAATATTTTTATAGGCATTCCACTTTTTTTCTTTTTGTTATAAGCAGAAACGGAGTCTTTCCATACAAAGTGCGTGCTAATCGCATAACCTCAGAGTATGGTTTATGGAGACCCATTAGCATATCTTACCGTATAATTTACATGAACTTGAAATGAGAAAATTGCGTTTTCATCATACTGACAGTAACATCTGATATCCTCCTTCCTATATCTGATATCTGTTCCTTTTTGTTGGCTCGAAAGTTACCCTTTGCCAATACCAGTCCAAGGGAAAGGTCTATAGTTGGGGGAAGGGTCTGTAGTCGTAGTCGGAAAGTTTTCCAAACTACGATTTTATTCATGATTTTTCCTCCAGAATCGATTTTAAATAAATAGTTAGGATTACTTACCCCAGATATTGTCGTCGATTCTAATTATAATCAGTGATGAATGTAGTTTCGGCCCCATTAGGCCATTATCAAATCAATAAAGAAATGCCAGGCTCCATTTACCTCAGTGATGTGAAGGTCACCATGGTGTTCACACGTTTTGACACATACACCACTCATTTAAAACTAAAAAAATACGTTTTACAAAAATAATTACGAATTCCGCACAATTAACTATTTGGACATGTTACCGGCCATCCGCGCGTTACCGAACTGGTTATCATCATTGGTGTTACCTGTTTCTACCCCCACTTCCAGTCCTTTGTTGTCTGCTGCTCACCTGTATCCTATTGAATAGTATGTGGAAGCCGTAGTTTAATTTTTCATTCTGGGTGTCATTTGGGCTGTTATTGAACGCTTTATAAATTTCTAATTCCTCTAAGGTGTTTAATAACTGGCCTTTCTTACATTATTTTTCATGCCTTGTTAAAAAAAAACGCTTTCAAGAAACACCTTCCCTTAATAGTATCGGTGAAACCACAGGGAAGAAATAGGGGGAGAAATAGGGGGGGCCATAGGCTAGGTGGCATTCATATGGCAGTAGTGTTTTGGGTAACTGCGGAACACACAGGAAGTCAAACAATAGGGAGACAATAGACTTCCGGGCGCCCCCCTAGCCCCCGCGCCCACTCTACGGCACTGCTTGACACATATTTAGCGAAACATTAGACGCGTCCTCTGTCTTTTTTCTTCTCTATGGTGAAAGTAAGAATGTACCCATAGAATATGTTAGCACCTGAAATTGTTGCCTCCAACGTGAAATCAAACCACATAGCATTGTACTAGCGTATAGAACATCAAATAAATTAGGCAGACTTGTGAACCAACCTAAACAAGTCAGTAATAAACCTATGGCGACTGGTGTTTATAAGTTAAAATGCTCCTACTGTCCTAAATTTACGTCGTTCAGACTGGGAGAGCATTTAATGTTAGGTTCAAAGAACACCTGCCTAACCCTAGGCTAAACTAGCTAAAGTCGTCTTTTGCCGAGTATCTAGTTGTAAACAACCACAGCGTCCGTAGTCTTACATAAACGCGAGAAAGGCCAATTATTAAACACCTTAGAGGAATGATCGCACATACAAAATGCAAACAACCACAGAGAAGAAAAAAGACAAAGGACGCATCTAATGTTTCGCAAAATATGTGTCGAGCAGTGCCGTAGATTATTATTTAATTTGTTGGACTTTTCCTATCGCTTCTAGTGTTTAAACTACACTAAGATTCGAGAGGTATTGAAACTCCTCTCGTTTTCAAGTGACCCTACTGAAAACGAGAGGAGTTTCAATACCTCTCGAAACGTAGTGTAGTTTAAACACTAGAAGCGATAGGAAAAGTCCAACAAATTAAATAATAATTACAAATCCTTCGCTATTATGAATTTTAAAAATACAGTGCCGTAGAGTGGGCGCGGGGGGTAAGGGGGCGCCCGGAAGTCTATCGCCTCCCTATTATTTGACTTCGTGTGTCAAATAATGCGTTGCGTGTGTTTCGCAGTTACCCGAAACACTACTGCCATATGAATGCGACCTCTGCTTATTTCTTCTCTGTGAAACAACCGAAACCATTCTGGTTCACTAGTTGGTATTTTCATTTCTTGTTTTTATTCGAAGTTACCGCGAAAACATCTAAGGAAGTGCATGAAGTGATAGGAAATTTCAAATAGATTTTAGTTAAAAAGAATAAATTTTATGTTGGAGATAACGTTCGAATATCCAATTATAAACAGATATTTAGCAAAGGTTTTACGTCTAACTTCACTGTAGTGGTATTTTATATAAGCAGAGTTAAAGAATACTGAACCAGTAACTTATATCAAACCTATTCCATTTTGGGCTTCTCTCACATATATATGTGTTTTATGTGTTAAGTGTTTTAAGAACAATTGACGCCGTTGAAATTTCACCTTTTCAACAAAAATTGAACATACAGCTCTGCAGAAAATTTACCAAGGTGAGAGAAGCCTAAAATAGAATAGGTTTGACGATTTTACCTCACCTACAAAAATAATGTCATTTAAAACTACAGTAGCTTATATGTTAAAACATAAAAACGGAATTATAAAAGGGAGATTCTACGAGCAAGAATTATTGAAAACTAAATATGACGATATATATTTACCTATTCAAGTTATTAGAAGAGAGAGTGATTTATTTTATGTTAAATGACTTGGATTTACAAGCAGTAAAGAAAAAAATACCAACTAACTGATGTCAACTGATGACAGTGCATTATTATTTTTTTACATAAATAAATAAATAAATAAATAAATCTTTATTTTCTGCACAATATTTTGGTATATTACATTACAAATAACATTTATCAGGGATCGGCGCAAAAACTGATGCCAATGTTATTTTCCATAAGAAATCCAATTAGTCATGTTGCAAAACCATTATTTTTACATTATTGGCTAGAGGAATTGGAATTTCCAGTAATTTGAATAATCTATTTGTTCCATGACAAAGTAAGTGCTGTCATCTAATGCATATGTGTCATATGCTAATCTATACGTGTGATAACAAACATTATTAATCAAATAATACTCTCAATAAATGACAACAAATGTTGATATGCTATTGACTTTCATGTTGTTAAATCAAATTTTGCAATAATAGTGTTTAGATTGCTCTAAATCCTAAGCTAGAATAATGTTGAAAGTTCATGCCGATTACCTGATAACTGTTTTGTTAAAATGGTTTTAACGTGTTTTGAAACATGTAAAAAGGTTTCAATGCGAGATAAATTTTACAAACTATTTGTGTTAAACCCAAAGAAAAAACATTATTCATTAAAGTGAAAGTATAACAATAGTTAAAGTAGTCAAAATCTACTGAAAGTATTAAAGAGGTACACTGAAGACGCGAGAAAGCATTTAAACACTAATTGTTCTAAACTTCAGCATTTATACTCAAACACAACAGTTTCTGAAGCTGGAGCAGTTACTGGTATTAAGGTATTCTAAAATGTTCAGGGTGAGTTTTAGACGCACCCCTTTAACTTTTTTCGAATTTGTTTTAAATAACTATCCCAGACTATACTCTCAAATATTGTTGGTTAGTGAGTGAATTTTGAAGGGGTGACCATTTTCGGCCACCACCTTGGATCCACCATGCTGAATAGCCATTCCAGAATAGATGAGACTCAGGGCAGGAATATTAAAATCATGTTGCCTGTAAGTGTTTCCTGTTTATTTTAGTGAAAACTCATTCGAAAATAGTAATCCTAACTCAATCCACAATAAAACTGGTAACATTTCACTTTCAATGATTTTTTAGTCCTTCAACTTACATCCGTCTATTACACAGTCATTTTTGTTTGTTTTCGTTGATCTGACACTAGTTTTTGAGCCTAAATTAAGTTATTTTAAAGAATAACAATTGTATATATGATGAATACCCTGTGAATTGTTTTCGTAGGCTTTACTTTTTATGTATCCGCAAAGGAAATAATATTGTGGGGTTAAATCCGGGGATCTTGGGGGGAATATATCTCACTGATAAAATAAATTTTTGGTTGCGTTAAAAACATTCTGTATTTACATTTTTAATTATGATGTCGAAAGAAACACAATCAAAAAGCCCAAGCGAAACTTTTCCTTTGTTTTCTAAAGATAATATGGTCCAAAATATCTATTTACGTTGAGGTAGTAAACCTAACTTTTCGAAAACCATACTAGCAGTCAGAGAATAAATTAAATGCAACAACATGGTTAACTTAACATATTAATGACTTAAAACACTTTTGAAAAATGGAAACTGTTAAAATAGAGCGATAATTTTGAGGAAGGGTCTTATCTCCCTTTTTGTAAATGGGTGGGACTTTGGAAATTTATAACCTAGCTGAGGAAAAACCTTTACTAAGACATTATTAAAAATATTGCCAAGTTCTTATTTTATATACTGGACACTTTGTTAAATAATATGACTTGATAAACAATAAAAATCCATACTCTTAGAATTGGAAAGTTTTGAAACAACTGAAATAACCTCATTAGGTGTAGTGTCCCTCCACTGAAATTCCACAGTGTCAGGAAGTTGATCTTCAAGAAGACCTTCAATAGTTGTTTGTTATGCTGGTATTTTGTTTTATATATCTGTAACTGACTGAATGAAATAGTTGTTGAGTTGCTCTGTATCTATTGTAACATATGTTGCGTAGAAGCTGTATTCTGTACTTCCCAGGCAGCTTTAACTTTATTATTGTGTCAGTATGTTTTTAAAATCCTTCTTTTTTTACCTTTTTTGCAAGAAAGATACGCTCTCTGAGCAATCTTTAGTTCTGATCCTTTGTTTCCTTAAATTACTGTAAACATTATAAACATTTATTATACGAAACCTACTATACAACAAGCCTGGGGTATACCAGTTGCAAATTTGTATTGATATTAAAGTAAGAATTAATTGGACTTTTTGTTAAGCGGTGAACAGAAACGCCATAAACTTACATTTCTAAAAAGAAATTTCTCAAAATTGAGAAAAGCCGCAAATTTAAAACGTGAATTTTGGTGGTTTCCCGTTATACATTATTCGGTTATATAGACATGATAAAATTATTTTAATTTAGAATTAAATCCAATCAAACGTGACAGAGTTGATTGATTTTTATGGTTAAAGGGTTTTAGCTTTGTTTAGCCTGGTTATTAATGATTATCTTTCAACAATGTGTTATGATGTAAAATTTGCTATCATAAGTAATAATGATCAAATGTTTACATAACATTTGATCATTATGGATATACATATTGATTTACGTAATTAGCTCTATGCATATTATATTTACGTAAATGTTAACTGTTCGTTCTCCTTGAAGCCCCAAGACAAAGATTGCCTGACTTTTGTTTTATCATTTCTTTGTCTCAGTTTAAGGAATCGTTTGGTAAAGTTTTTTGAACGTATCCTGACGCACACAAACTATTTATATTTTCAATTCTACTATATTACATTATTTTTTGCCTTGAACAGTGATCACCGATTAAAGGTCAGTATGTATAATCCATATTTGGTTTTCCAGGCAACTACTCTCTTATTGTCTTAACACTATCTGAATATAAACAGTTTGGTACATATAATCATATTCTATATGCATATTATATCATGTTTCATATAAGTTTGGCATTTGCCAATTATGTTTAAAACAACTTTACTATCTCATTATGAAGTGCAAAGTATTGAAAGGTAAAGTTCATATAAGCCAAAATAATGCACAAAAAAGATACATTGTCTATGGTTTATTTAAAAAAAAATTAAAAAAAGAACTGAATGTAAAAAATTAAGAACTTTATTTAAATAAGTAAAACTAAACAAATACCCCCGTCGCAGCAGACCTGCGTACTCAGCGAATTTCCATAGGATTTATTTTTTATATGGAAGCATTCATACATATCCAAAGTAAAGTATCGTTTGAATATGTTTTGTAAATAAAAACATATATTTAATCATTCATGAGCTTTAAACATCAGGAATATTTACAAGGGGATCACATTGGTTTTTATTGGTAATATATACACTTTTTGTATTTTATATAGTTCTTAGCCTTTTAATTTTCAATAAATGTAGTCTTTTTATAGTATACAAATGTCAGCAAACATGTAATCAATGAATTCAAAACACTGAAAAAACTAATAATATAATCTCATGAACAAATTAAATTCAATCATATGATTAATTTTATAAATAAAATATGCCTGTTAGTATCAGCAGACCTGCATCTCAAGCCAATTAAAAAAAACATAATATAATTCCTGAGACTTGTAAACATACCATATATTATGCTTCATTTTCAGGAAGTCTAGACCAAGACACCCCCTCCCCCACCCACAATGCAAATAGTTTTTTTCATAAAACTTAATAATTTGTGTGTTTAATATAGTATAGATTTTATGCAAAATCATGATCAATGAACTCTAATCTTACAAAATAAAGACAAATAAAATATTCACCTGAAAATTTAAATATAATCATATGTTCAGAGTTTTAGTTTCAAATTCCTCTACATTAGAGTAAATGTAGGGATTTAGGGTAATTATAATGCAACTTTTGAGAATTTCTCAATGAAAAAAGGGTAATTATACTTTTTTAAAGGTAAAACCAAAAATAATATAGGACAACGTACTATAATATAGGACAACGTACGTGTTCAGCACTTTCAATATCTCAGCAACGGATTGACGTAGAATAATATTCAAAATGCTAAATTGTTAGTTTTTTTAATCTGAATCCAATTTTGACACTTAAATTTACAATACCCCCGTCGCAGCAGGCCTGCATACTCAGCGAATTTCAAATGCAAAACAACATATTTTCAATCCAACATAACGAGATTTGACATGTTTTGGTAAGCTCCATAAGAATAACATGGGGAATGAGTATGCTGCTACAGGTATATTAAAACTGGGTGGTTTTATTTCAATATTTAGTAGATCTGAACTAGAAGAAGCTATTTACCAAGTTTTATCAAGATATGTTGAGAAATAACCGAGATATAGAATTTTACCTATTTCCCATAAGGTTAACATTGGGACAACGTACTGTGTTTACCACTTTCAATATCTCGGTAACCAATGGACATAGAGCAGTGATTCAAGATACCAAATTGTTAGTTTTTTGAGCTGAATTTAATGGTGGCAACAAAAATTCGAAAAATGTTATTTTCCTTTGTAAAAAACTCAAAAAACCCATTTTTGAGGGGGTTTATCCCTGTTTACCCCCCCTTACGGTAGGCCAATCGGGCTGGTTTACGAACTCATCCAAGGAATCACCACTTTACATGTCTGTACCAAATTTCATTAAGATCGGACCATTTTTACGGCCGCTATCGTGCTGACAGACATATATATATATAGATATATAGATATATATGTATAGATCTATATATAAAGTATGTATGATCTATGTATACATATATATATAAATTCAAACGAATGGTGTTTTCTGCTTCTGGGGGCCCCAAAACGAAAAGTTATCATGGTCTCGGGCTTAGGTCTTACCATGAGACCTACGGTAATAGCTTCTTCCCTCTAGGGGAAATTCGCTAAAAAATTAATATAAAGATATTAAATCCTAAAAATAAATTTTATTTTGTCAAAAAACCGTCCTTAGAGTTAACTTATCGCGCTGGTTTTCGAACTCGAAGTAATAAATGTCACTCTAGACATATGTACCGAATTTTATTGCGATTGGAACTTTTTTACGAAAGTTATCGTGCCTACGGACAGGTATATATATATATATATATATATATATATATATATATATATATATGTGTATATATATATGTATATATATCAAAATGAAAAGTTACGGCGGTCCCGTGCTTAAGTCTTACCATGCCGCCTACGGCAATAGCTACTTCTCTATAGGGGGAAATTCGCTAAAAGTCAAGAAAATAATTTACTTCAAAAGTGTGTTATAAATGCATCCTGTTTACTCATTTAAATAGTATCGAGTGTTAGAAAATATTTTATCATCAAAAGAAGAAAGCAAAACAAGAAAGCCCAAAGAAGAACAACAGATTGTATTACTGAAGGGACAGACGAAGAGATTAGTAACGCTTCGTGGGTCAAAGCCTGTAACTTGTCATGGTTGCTGAGCTTATCCACAGCAATTACTATAAAAGAAGGATGTGTGCGATGTTTCTGTGATAAGTCGTGTTTTTCTTAGTAGTTAGATTAGTATTTATTTTGAAAAAAGCAGCTGTTCCCTTGTATTAAAGATGGGTCTTAAAAATAAAACCTGGAAATATTTATTTAATCAACAAAATTATCTAAGTTTTCCAAGTTCTACATCGATGGTTTTATAGTGCATTGTTTATTTTTGTGTCTAATGTTTTGCACATAAGAGTAACAAGAAAATACGTCAAGTTAGTATTTATTTATTTGGGTTTTGCTTTATGACAAATCAAGGGTGGATATTTATTTAGCCAATCAGTTGCAATAATTGCAATAATATAACGGTTTCCTATATTTATGTCAGCCTCTTTCTTAATAAGGTCATAGCCTGTCATTTTACCAATAATTTAAAACCTGTTATGAATTTTTATATTATAAACCTAACAAATTGACATCATATGACCCATTAATTTTACTGTTTCATGGAAAACAAATGAAAAAGAATATACTAAATAATGTAAACAACCAAGCAAACAAATTCTAAAACTTTAAATGAATATTTTTCTTTTCAATCGTCTAAGTGAACTATTCTTTGTTTGTCTATTGTTCCCACGTAGTTGTTTTGTTAATGATTTATCAATTGCACGATCCAATTTGTAAGAAGTACAATAGTTGATATGTAAATATATTAGCGTTAATGTATAAAAATGTTTAATGTTAATGTTTTATGTTTAATGTTAATATTTTATGTTTAATGTTTAATGTTAAAAATGTTTTAAAATGTTTAATGTTTGTTTTAGCTAAACAAAGCTAAAACCCTTTAACCATAAAAATCAAACAACTCCGTCATTTTTGATTGGATTTAATTCTAAATTCCAATCATTTTATCACCTAAATTCTTCTATCTGGGAAATTCTTCTATTCTAAGGATGGTAAAAGATGGGACAAAACACGTCAAAGTACGTTTTATTATTTTAAATAACAAAATAATAATATCCAATTGAGAAGAAAGGCCAGCTTTTATTGTCATTTGAGGTGGTCTCTGGTATTATTTACTTTGTATGCCTTTTAATATAGGAAAATACATACTAGGTCATGAAAGATGGCAATCAGCCATATGGTTGCGTCGTTTGCTACTAAAATTGCTACTGACAGTCTAACTGCTCTTTTTGTGAATTTCCTTAATATCGTTTTATAACACTCCCCTTATTGCAATAGTTAAGAGATCTGGCTTAAGTGATCAATCCCCCGTATAAATCTTATCTTAATCCCGTTTTAACTTTTGTCTTAAAATTCATAAAAAAAAACACATTAGAACATACACATTAGACTCATTAGAACATTCCAGGCATTAGAACATAGTAAATACTATGCACTATGTGGTAATCCCTAAACAAAACTTAAAAATTAGATAACTATTATTTTAACAATGTCTTTTACAGAATATTTATATACTTAAAATGCGAGGAGGGTATGCAAATACAACAGGAAAAATAATTTGAAAAATTTTAATTCAATTACTAAATGATATAATGGTACTAAAAGTTTGTGGGTTTTTTTGTTTATTTGTTTTGTAGTTCCATCACACCTCATCTAATGATCCAATTTACATGTTATTTTGTTTGGTGTACCCTACGCTGATTACGTAGAGCAATGTGTAGGCACGTATTCTTGAAAATCCATGAAAATATGTTTTGTGAGCTGCTTAAGCTTCAAAAGCAAATGAATGTAAATAAACAAACCTAATCAATTCAAAATTTAAACTATGGTGATTATAAACGCATTGCAAAGGCAGTTGTAAGTGGAGATGGTATAAGAATTAAAAAGCGTTGAAAAAAAGCTTTAACATTATACGTAACAATAGTTTTCCAGTTTAAAAAAAAATCGTTTGTTACCGACGAATCCAAAAAAAATTGGATCACCCAAAAAATGCGATTTAAACTCTGTTTCATTTGGAGATATTTCAACATGTGATTAGAGATTTTGTTTACGTTTTATTATAACCTATGTACCAAATAAGAAAATCCTCAAGATATTAGGAATCAAAACATTATGAATAATGTGTTGTACAAATCATTTGTTGTACAAACCACTATTGGAGAGGGTCTCAATATTATAGTTCACACGAATATTTCAAGTGAATTATGTCTTATTCATTAGAGTTTGCTTAGTTCATAACCTTTCAGCCTTACGCTCTAATTCTTATTTAGTATCAGTAGTCAATGGTAATGTTTCCACTTTGACAAAACACAGTACCATCAGCTGAACAGGGGTATTTAAATGGCCAAACCGTTTGTAGTTATAAATTTTCTTAAACCTTGAAATTTAATTAGTGTCCGATCCAATTTGTAAGAGGTACAATAGGTGATATGTAAATATACTAGCCTTAATGTATAAAAATGTTTAATATGAACTTTCCATTATGTTTAAAGTTATCTATCGGTTATGCATTAGCCAATAGCTCAATTTATCGTAAACAAAATTTTCAAAACATCGTGTATCAAATATATACCTGAAAAAAATTATCTGGACTAAATTTTTCGTTTAATCAATAATGTAATGCAAAGAATTTCATATTTACGTGTTAATTTATTTATATCCATCAAGTAAAAGTTAGCTTATTACCACTAAGAAAATACTATATTTCAAAAGTAACACAGTTAGCAGCAAAGTGACTTCTTGTTCCTTTCCCCCGGTTTAGGGTCCATTACGCGGATTTACGAGGCCAGACTGCTGTCAACGCCCTCTGTGGCGGCTTCTTTAAACTGGCGCCAATAATGAAATACAAACTGAATACCGTCTTCTCAATCTATTCCTTACAGTTTAATTCTGAGTTAGTGTGACCAATTGGGAAACCCCTTAAGCAAATTGCGGTAAACTATCGACTTTTAAGGGCGTTAAATGTATGAGTTCAGAAATCAATTTGTTATGGATTTGATTGTAAACATCATTGAAAAACGTCAAAAATAAATTTATTCATCAAGACATGTTGTATTTTAGCGTAAACCCTCCGATTTATAAATTTACATCACGGAAAACCGGTATTCTCATCATCCATGTTGTCCTTTTGATAAATAAATGAAATTCTACCTCTTCCTTATTTCTTGACAAGTCCTAATAAAACTTGGTATATGGTCTCTTCTGGTTGAGTTATGCTTGGTAATATTTTAAAACCAGCCAATTTTCATATTCCTGCAGCAGCACACCTGCATACTCATTCCCCATGTTATTTTAATGGAGGGAATTAAAAATTGTCATGTAACACGTATGTTGGGTTGAATTATGATTCTAAGGGGGTATTATCTGAATCTTAAGGCTATTAAAGATAACTGAGTTTTCGATAACTGATGGAAATTGAATGGAAACTGTCTAAAAGCATAAAAAGGTTGAATTCTGTTAAATTACGTTGAGAAAATAGATTTGACTTGGGATTTATTTGGCTGATAACAAGAGTTAGGAACCGATTCAAATTTTGTTCCTTAGCACACATAACATCTATACACTTACTTTATGGTGGATTGATATGGATTTTCTCTCTAATTAAAATTTGGAATGATAATGATATATTAAAAAGTAGAAATAACCGATTTATAAACAAGTTTTGACATTTTTATAAACTGAAGATTATCATAATATAAAATAATTAAGTTTTCTCTAACAGTTCTTATTTATGTTTTACAGAGTGTAGGTAACAAGTTTAGAATTACAAATAAAAGATTTCATAAGCAATCTTTTAAAAAATTACACCAAAGCAAATAATTAATTCCAGAGCGGCTGGATGCGAGGCGAAGATAAAGCACAAAACTCTCTCCACATCAGATCACTCCGCTGTCAACAAGCTTTCTGTCTACTCAAGTGATCCATTTACTCAATATTCCTCCTCCTAAATACGCTTTCTACTCCTTATCCGCTCTTTTAATTTAAAAATCCATTAGCTTAAGATTGCTCAATATAATACCTAAACCAAAAATATTTTTCACTAAGGAATCGTAAAATTATTAGAAAATGCACTGAATCAGTTGAACTCCCTTATAAACAAGCATTGATCAAAATTTCAAATTCTCCAATGCCTCTGGTCTAGTAGCTGGAAAGCATAAATTTACATCATTAGGTACAAGTTTTGCCGTTTTAAATATGCATCATGAGGGTGACAAAAATAGGTTTGTGAGCCGTGGGTTTGTGGGCTTTCTACAAGGTGGACGAACTAAAAGATTCAAAAAGGTCAAATTTAGGTTATAATTTAGGACCACTGATTTGACATTTGCCATGTCGTTGTATAAGCTAAGCGGATCACAAAACACCTAAGTAAACAAAAATTTCGGAGGCTTTGACCCAGGTGGATGGATTTAAAAATCCCCCAGAAATGTAAAATTTTTACGTCATAAGATGCACTAATATATTATCCGGCATTTTATTCCTCAGGGACCAAAAACCACTTAGGTGGTAAAAGTTTTTGGGGGTGGACCCATGTTTTACCCAAGGTGGACAAGATTGAAAATTGCGTGTTTCGGATATTTGATTTCTTTTTTGCGTTTATACCCCATCATATCCAACCGATTTAAATTCAATTTTTGGGGGGTCTTATCAAAATTTGCGAGGTTTTTGCTCAAACTTATTTCAAAGCACCTAAAAAAGAAGATTTTTTGCTAAAGAGGGCAACTTTTTTCAAAGTTTTCCTTTTGAAGAAAAATATTTTTTAGGCTTGTAATTATGACCCAGATATTCATGAAATTTGGCATGGATGTGGAAAATGGTTCAATCTAAGACGAAAAAAATATGATTTAAAAACCCGTAGTGAGAAAAAAAACAAAATCGTGAGAATATTTCTTGACATCTACTATACCATTTGCAATACTCCATTAACTACTTTAGTTTGTTTATTGATATCGCTAGTAGTCTAAAGGACGGCTCACAAATCTATCGAAACCTTTGAACGTGAAACATTAAAATAGTGTAGAACAGCTTAAGGATCAACAATTATGTTTCGCCAATTGTGTCCAGACCATTTTTACCGGGTGGTGAAAGCCATTTGGTTAACGTATTCAAATATCTTAAATGTATCAGGCAGGCAAATTAAAACTTTGCCTTAGGCCTACCCGGTTTTGTTGCATATTTATTAATAACTAGCAGATACCCGCAGCTTCACCCGCTGTAATCAAATTATGCTTAAGTTGTTTTTTGAAAATTTTTATTAATTACCAAGTAGACTGATTGATATAAATCATATATTATATCTACAGTCTAAATGTATTTGTGTTAATAAATTCTTGCAGATAGTTGCAGTTCCAGTGGATGGTTGCAGTTAGTGATTCCACCCCAGGTTAAAATGAGAAGGTGAAACTTAATACCCCCGTTGCAGCAGACCTGCATACTCAGCGAATTTCAAATGCAAAACATTATATCTCAATCCAACATAGCGAGATTTGACATGTTTTGGTAAGTTCAATAAGAATAACATGGGGAATGAGTATGCAGGTTTGCTGCAACAGGTACATTAAAACTGTGTGGTTTTAATTCAATACTTAGTGGATCTGAACTAGAAGAAGCCATTTACCAAGTTTTATCGAGATATGTTGAGAAAATAAGCGAGATATAGAATTTCACAAATTTCCCATAAGGTTAACATTGGGACAACGTACTGTGTTTTCCACCTTTAATATCTCGGTAACTAATGGACATAGAGCAGTGAGTGATTAAAGATACTAAGTTGTTTGTTTTTTTGAGCTGAATTCAATGGTGCTAACCAAAATTTGATTATTTTTGTTTTTCTATGTAAAAGACTCAAAAAACCCATTTTTGGGGAGGTTTACCCCCCATTACCCCCCCTTACAGTGGGCCAATCGGGCTGGTTTACGAACTCGTCCAAGGGATTACCACTTTACATGTCTGTACCAAATTTCATTAAGATCGGACCATTTTTACGGCCGCTATCGTGCTCACAGACACATATATAGATATATATATATAAATTCGAACGGATGGTGTTTTTTGCTTCTGGGGGCCCCAAAACGAAAAGTTATTATGGTCTCGGGCTTAGGTATTACCATGAGACCTACGGTAATAGCTTCTTTCCTATAGGGGAAATTCGCTAAAAATATCAAAATTAAAGTAAGAAGGTTTCTTTTGCAGATTTTTCAGTTTGCCTCAAGGCGGACAAATTATATGAATTGGCTGCCATTTGCTAACATTCTGATTTTAAATTTAGCCCTAAAATATCTTAATTAATCCTTTATTGAACATATAATTGGGTTTCTATCAGTGTTCGAATAAAAAAATATCACTGCCATTCCACTCCACCAATGGAATGCCAACACTCTCCGCACCGTGCACTCACCTAAATCTTATCGGCCAGTTTGACTCATGAGAATAAGAGTCATAACCTGGGATGTACAATTAAAATAACTATAATAAATAGTGAATTCATAAATAACCTAACATCTGAATTTAGTACGTTAAAAATAGACAGACAATGTTTTTGAAAAATATAGAAACGAACGCATTGGCCGAAAATTAAGGAAACCCATTTCCCCTTGAAAATTCTCAAATATTTTAAAAATTGGATCACTCGCGTACAAGGCGAATGGAGGCGATAATGAATGGTAGAAATAGTCTTTTTTGTACAAATCCTCTTCAGCCTGACTACTTTTCCTTAAACTTGTAATCCCGTGTCTATTTGATGCTTTACACTCTGAATGAGGAGTCCGTGCAGGGTTTCAATATTCTAATTTGAGTACGTCAGGCGGTCCATAAAACCTGAGTAGTCTATTTTATTTATTTATTTACATCATCACATAACATAAATTTTCTTGATAGGTGATTTGTCCATAGAATATTTGTCTCAGAGGTATTTGACAAGTACACTGTATTCTTTTAGTAGATAGAATGTCGTAACTTTTTTGATTCTTTAATATTTTGTATAGACCCTTTATCTATGATTTTTCTTAAAAAAATAAGTCCTATCTTAGTTCGCATCTAGAGTCGATAAAGATTATTTGTGCCAAATTTCATGGATCGAAGCCTTATGGATTTTGGGAAATTGTGATCAGCGAGTGAGAGAGTCAGTCAGTCTGTCAATCATCTTTTGCTTATATATGTATAGGTAATATTTAGGATATGCAGATTTAAAACAGTAAAATAAATAGTAATAACCGTTGTGAAGCAGCCGCCATCTTTGAACTTATGTCAAAATATATAGCAATGACCAAAATACTAATATAGTAGTTGTAGGCCAATGAATTTGGCATCAAATGCCTCTATTTTATATGTTGTTTAGGATAACGTCAAAAAAGTGTCGGACAGTAATAATACTCATTAAACCATACTTAAAGTGTTATGGTCATGCTGGTCACTTCAGGTTTACATGATACGCCTAAAATACGCGATCCAACTCGTCGCGCCGAAGCATTAATAGCACTAGTGGGGCTTCTAGTGTAGACATTGGTAAATCAACAAAATAATACAAAATACCCCCTCCTAAAGCAGCTTTATCTATTAGATTTAATTTCACTCTAAGTGAAGCAACTATGTAGAACATAACCGTGACCCTTACAAAACAATCTCGGCCTTTTGCAACGTCAGACAAATTTAAGCAAACCGTTGGAAAATAAATGCCCTGTAGCATTGCGCAATCATTTAATAATATACTTAAGTTTTTGAAATTTGTAGAGAAATTGATTTGAAATAAAAAATACTATGGGTTTATGAGTTGCAATGTTTGAAACGGAATAACAAAAAAGGTAACAAATGGAGTCACTTGTTTTATTGAAGCAATGAGTTGAAAGTAAACCCAAATATGTTTCTGTTGAATTTCTATCAGTAGTAGGCGATTTCTCGTAAATTTTAATAAATCATTTTATCAAGTCACTTAAGACTCTCATATGTCATGCAAATAATCTGTGCAGTATACCACTTATTTAGTGACTGAATAAGTGCTTTGAAAAAGTATAAAGGCAGAAATCGGCCTAATATTAGTTATTTCACATCAGCCAGGGAGAGAAATCTGTATAAATCCGGGATAAATTTGTTTTGATATTAAATTTGCCATTCATATTATCACCTATGATTTCAGCAATTTGTAATTAAATCAGAAGAAGTTGACGCAGGGTATGAACTTGCATTGAACATGAGTTTTTTTACGAGATAGGAATATTTTGTTTAAGAATAAGCTTTTAGTCACTGAAATCGAAGAACAATAAACTCTTAACATAGCTTAAATATAAGTCAATTGTGTTAAAACTGAGCTAATAATTTTTCATTGAAAACTACTTAGCTAACTTAATTTACAAAAATATAAGACAGAAAAATCTGTTGATACGATGTAAACGTAGAACACAAAATACTTTATCACAGTACATCGTGAGTACTTGAGAATAAACATAGTCAAAGTTTCTAAGAAAGTTTAAGTAAGATCTTTAGTGGATGTGCTACAGCATTTAAACCTTAATTGTTCTCAACTTCTACATTCAAACCACTTAACAACATTGAGGATTAGAATGGCACTCTACAATTATATTTAACTACGATAAGAAATTCGAGTATGGCCAAGTTAAGAAAAAAGAGTTTATTTTAGATTCAGGCTTATTTAACCTCTTTTTAAAGGGGCTTCTCCGAGATTTTAGTTTGAATTTAAATAAGATTTCATAGAAATTTCTATAAAACTTCAAATATTTCAAAAAATCTGGGGCGAATGAGTGACACAGCGCGGGGACAAAAAAGGCCCTTTGAGAATGGCTCTAAATTGAAACAAATATAACGTAAAAAAGAAACAACTTACTAAAAAAAATAATCCTATTCAGATCTAACAAAAATTTCTAAATTTAAATCACAGGTAATATCATAAGATTACTAGATGCACATTTTAAATAAAAGAGCTGTAAAATATATTTCTGATCTTAATAACGCCAACTCATAAGACATTGCCATCTCCGTAAGCTGGCTGGACCACCCCGAGGGCTTCATATCTCCTCAGCCTTTATTGTCGACTCATCATCACTAGCTATTGATCCCTGGACTTTCAATGGACTGTCGCAATCGGCTACTGTGATTGTATCCAATAAATAATAGCCTCAGCAGTTTATTCCACTTGACAGGACCTGTCAAGGAGTCATGTATTTCACTGTTCCTTAATTTTAACTGTTACTAAGCTATTTTGATTTCAATCATTTGATTTTTAAACATCATGAAATAAAATTTGACTTTTCTTTGGAGTCAAATAAATTATTACCTCAGTTTTTAAGATATAGTAATTTGTGTCAGTTAGCATGCATTTAGTTGTCGTATACGGCAAATAATCAGAGTCAGAGTGATCACGTTCGTAAATTTTTAATCAGTGTTGTTTTACTAAATTCAGATACTATTTTACGTTAGGCCTGTGAAAAATATTTTCATAATTTCATATTGTTTTTTGAAATTGTATATAATATTTCAAGTTTTAATACTTGGGACGTCGTGGGCAGTATATAATTAAACCATATTATAATTAAACGACTTTAAGTTATTAATCAAGTTTTTCTAAAGTTAAAAAATAAATCTACATGTTTTAGATGACTGTAATGGATTAAAAAATAATAGTTAAACCAATAAGCAACAAATAAAACTCACAATGACAGTTAGTTATGGGTAAATGAAATGGTATTTCGAAACTAATAATTAATAATATCCATTTTGCTTTATCTTTAAATTAACTGATTATCGGTAAACGGTTGAAGCAACACAATTTTAAATATACAGCTAACTGGTGCTTTCGTAGTTTTCACTTGAACCAATATTGAATATGGCTTTTGAGATAGATTGATTTTTATTAATTTGATTTACATACCTTTACAAAACTACCAATTAAATATAATATTAACATTACGAGGCTCTTTGGCTGGTAAGTTAAGCACTACTTTTAATTTGGCTTTTTGTCTAAGAGTGTTGAAGAAAGAACAAAGCTAACCCAGAGATCCAGTTCCTGAGTTGAATATCCACTAGTGCAAATTTACCTGTGAATCCAAGTATACAGGTAACATAAATCAACGATACAGTTCACCTAATATTAGGTCATCACTGTTGTTGACTGTTATTCCAATATTCTGTTGAAATTAACATTCTATGAATAGTGACTTCATTTTGTTCAACATTTATATGCAAATAGGAAATTATTGGTAACGAATTAAGGTAATGAATTAGTAAATTAACGGCTTCAAAAGGTTTACCGATGATCAGGCTAAAAAAATCTAAATGTATAGGGGTAAACCAAGGAAAATAGTTATTCCTATAGAGAAGTTTTTTCTTGTGCTATGAAAAAAAGAGCTTACCACATTATTCACCAACATTTTGGACCTACTAAATATACTGTGGAATAAATAAATAAATAAATAAATAAATATACATATATATATATATATATATATATATTTATACATGGGATTTTTTTAAACTTAATTGATCAAGTTTAAATAATTAACAGCAGTTACTGAAATGATTCTGATTTATTTAAATTTTTTTACACGCGCATAAACGGAAAATCTATAAAGCCAGGAGTACTTAGTGGTCTTTGGAAACTCAAGTTCTGAAGCCATTTTGAGTTCTGAAGAAACTCAAAATGGCCACCGTTTCAGAATCTATAAGTTAAAAATTTAAATTCAACTTCTTGTTCTTAAATCCCCAGAAGTAATTGAGCAGCACTTGCTCTACAGTCTCTCATCCGTTGAATCCGTTGCCTCAGATCGTTCAGGTTTCAAATCTTCCCGGAATACATGATGTTCCTGACGATGGAACAGAAAAAATTCTTAAACGACTCCCAGGTCAGTCGTACCAATACATTCGTGATTAAAGATCAGTCGACGATACTTCTACCTTGCTCTAGTAGCTCTTTTCTAGAAAATAACTCAAAAAGCTCTAAGCTCCAGGTGAAAGCGATAATTGTTATCAATCCATTGGACTTAACCGTATTTCCATGGCCATGTCAGTTACGTTCTTAACGAAAAGCTCCACGATTGGTGCACTGGGAAGTTTATAAACTAAATGGTTTTTATTCTGGTTGTTCAAACACATCGTGTATTCAGAGAATATACAAACCTGAAGAGTCCATAAGAGGGCGGATAAGAGATGCTGTACAATCGTTACTCAAGAATTTCGTAAAATGTTAGGAAAAAAGGCGAATTTACATTTTGTGACTGCTGAGCCTAAATCAGGGGCCATATTGAGTTTAAAAGGTCTGAACTCGAGATTTATGGATATTCTGGTTACTGATCTATGACTTGCTGAACTAAATAAAAAATTGTGTTAAAATGTAAGAATATGAATCCTAAATAAACGGAAATAAAAAAATTAATAGAAGTAAATCTAAATAAGTGAATAATTGGATCGAAACAAACAATCATTTGTATCAGAACTTTTAAGCTACTCATTATTTCCAACTCATGATTAATATGTGGCTGTAATAACTGGAAATAAACTAAAATATTGAACTAGAGGTTTTTAAATTTATTGATAAGAATGTTTTGTTTAGGAAATTGAATACTATAGTAATATAATATACTATAACTACATGTATCTTACGACATATACCACTCAACGAAAATACCAAAAAACGAAATACAAGTCACAAATAAGATTTTTATCCAGAACTTAGATTTGTTTGTCATAAATTACGGTATCTAAACCACAATATAATATCTAATACAGTAATAAATTAATTTGTACTGTAGAGGGGGAGGGGGATTGTAAACATTTTATGATGAACGATAGTTTTATGAAATAACGATTACATGTAATTTTAATAAAATGGCGAGTAGTCTTGGACGAAGTGCAGCTGGGAAACGGCGATTTTACATGGCCATAAGTCGAGCAAGATCCATAAAGCTTCACTGGCGCAGGAAGCCAGCCAAACCGCTTGCTGACGTCGGCAATCCTACCAAGCCTCAACTAATAACTTCGGCGCACCTCTTTGTCACACGCAATTCAAACTTTTATTGTTTTACAAATAGAAATTAGCAAAGAAATACAGAAATATTTACACTACGTGTCAACTAGTCAAACAAAAGGAACAAAATATAAATAATAACTATTTAAAAATACAATTATTTTAAATTACGGATGTACTGTGATATTATGTACTTTGTGGAGTCTAATCGAATGCATGCATTTATATATATCAGTTATTTGATGTGTATTTTATTTGAACTATGATTAATTCACTTAATTTTAAATATTTTTTCATTTTAAATTCATTTACTGATTTTTTTTTCGAGCAGGTGATGGATATTGACAAATATTATAGGATTGTACTCTTTACAGTAAATTGCCCCCCCCCTTATTCAGTGGACGACTCGTCTATGTCTACAGGCTTTTAGTGTAGTGGAGTGATCCATTCACTTCTCTCCAGTAATGCACTGAACCTTTATTTGCAACCCCATCTTCTGTTCCTCCCCTTCGTTATGTTAGCTTCATATGATGATGGAAGTGAATTAAAGGCGATCAAACAATTGTTATCGTTAAGTTCAACGAATATTATTTCGGTATTATTGAGCATAACGTAAAGATTTTGAGGGGAAACGAGAAGAGAGTGAAAAAATAAAAAATATATATAATATAATGTTAATAGAGAATATAGGCCAGTCATTCTACGAAAAGTAACATGGGGAACCTAAAAAAACTGCAAGAAAACGTTTTTGATGGAATTCTATTTGAAAAATATGAATTTTAACATATCCAAAGTTTACCAAAATCGGACCATGGGAACCTCACTAAAATCACGTTTCAAAATGGCGGCTTTTCCCACCATACACAATTTTTTTGAAAAAAAGACATTCAACTGCATTTTGTATCAATGATTTTCGAGAAATTGACTTTGGACCGCCGCCAATCATCGTTGGGTGATTGGTTCTAAATTTTGACAGAGTTTACACTTTCGGCCGCCATCTTGGATCCGTTATATTAGATATAAATATTTTTATGCATATTTTTTTCATGCATATTTTCAAAAACGGATTTCAGCATTGAGTTCAGGATAAAAATCTAGTCCATAATGATGCGTCACAACACCATCTTTACATTTGAAAAAAATATTCAGTTTGAAAATTAAAGAAAATTAAATTTCCTGTAGGAAAAGTATACAATATGTCTATTTTGGTCCAACCATTCACAAGGTAAACGCCAATAATAATGATTTTTTAACGAATATTCCGTCCATAAGAAATACATATAAATTTGTGTGTAACATATTGTATGACCAATGGGGCAACGCTTTTTCACCTAAAGGAATTATTGACAAAATTTCCAGTAATTTGACACCTCAATCATAAAAATTGATCTAAAATGAAGGTGTTGGTGAGCTCACAAAAAACTTTATTTTTAAAGGAATTATTACATACAATTTGTGATAAATCCTTGAAAATTAACGTTTTTGTGAGCTCACCAACACCTTCATTTTAGACAAATCTTTATGATTGAGGTGTCAAATTACTGGACATTTTGTCAATATTTCCTGAATGCTTTTCATTTCCTCTTAGGTGAAAAAAGCGTTGCCCCATTGGGCATGTATGTAACCTACAAATTTACATGTATTTCTTATGGAAGGGATATTTTTTAAATATCAATATAATTGGTGTTTAACTTGTGAATGATTGGACTAAAATAGACATATTATATACTTTTCTTCCAGGAAATTTAATTTTCTTAAAATTTCAATCCAATATTGAATACTAAAAGTTGAAAGTTTTCAAGCTATTTAGGGAAAACCAAAAAAGGAACCTTCAGGCCCTCCTCCCTGTATTCGGGATGTTTTGATTTTGACTTTAAAACATATCTCATATTTAAGTTAAGTTAGTGATTTTAATGGTTTGAATACAAGGCAGGGGTCGATGTTGAGTGTTCCTTCCCTTAGAACAGCATCATTTTGGAAAATCCCGGCTATGTAGGAATTCGCTTTTTTAACAAGTTGTCAGGTAACATAAGAGCGATAAACTCTTTAACAGCTTGTATAAATGGGCTCTAAAGGCTTGGCTTATGACACAGACACTTTATTTTTCATCATAATTTTGGAACAATTAGTTAAGTTTATTTTGAGCTTTCAAATGTTGTTTTATAGCTTGGAAGCTACAAACTTTATACCCATAGTTTTTTTTTAATCTGACAAGAATGTATGTTGTTGTTATTGGTCTTATTATTAATAAGATTATTAATAATATTAGTATTGAAATAATATTGATATTAATATTATTAATATTTATATTACTAAGGTAATTAATAAAGGTATTAGAGGTATGTTATTATTAAGCATGATAATCCACCCACCACATGTGTAGCATATCTTCTCATCAAATACTTTTGCGGAATAAATCATTTGAATTGGATTAGATTTTATTTGATATGACATTCCCTTTAACAATTATTTTTGGCTGTGTTTGGTCAGGGAATATTGTTTTGTGCCAATTACATAAACATTTACAATACGCCCCCGTTGCAGCAGACCTGCATACTCAGCGAATTTCAAATGCAAAACAACATATTTCAATCAAACATAGCAAGATTTGACATGTTTTGGTAAGCTCCATAAGATAACATGGGGAATGAGTATGCAGGTTTGCTGCTACAGGTATATTAAAACTGGCTGGTTTTAATTCAATATTTAGTAGATCTGAATTAGAAGAAGTTATTTACCAAGTTTTAACAAGATATGTTGAGAAATAACCGAGATATGGAATTTTACTAATTTCCCACAAGGTTAACATTGGGACAATGTACTTTGTTTACCACTTTCGATATCTCGGTAACCAATGGACATAGAGCAGTGATTCAAAATACTAAATTGTTTGTTTTTTGAGTTGAATTCAATGGTGCCCACAAAAACTCGATAAATTTTATTTTTGTATGTAAAAAACTCAACAAACCCATTTTTGGGTGGGTTTATTCCCCTTTACCCCCCCTTCCAGTGGTCCGATCGGGCTAATTCACGAACTCGTCCAATTGATTACCACTTTACATGTCCGTACCAAATTTTATAAAGATCGGACCATTTTTGCGGCCGCTATCGTGCTAACAGACTCATACATATATAAATTCGAACGAATAGTTTTTTTGCTTCTTGGGGCCCCAAAACGAAAAGTTATAGTGGTCCCGAGCTTAAGTCTTACCATGAGACCTACGGTAATAGCTTCTTCCCTATAGGGTAAATTCGCTAAAAAAATGCCAGAATTTGTTCACGATAATGCCAGGTGGACAACTCCTACAAATATTCAGTAGGCAATATGATCACATTTCTATGTCACACATTGCATTTGCTTAGGAAGGCGCCAACCTATTTTTAAATTTCAGTGGTCAAATGATTTGATTTTCAACTGGAGAATATTTGCAGTATATCAGGATATCAGGCTTATATCTATAAAAGGTGAGTTTAAAATACATTCCTCCAACTTCTTCTAAATTTGAAAAAAAACTATTCTCGATTACTCCTCGATTTTTACTCCCATATCAAAAAATATGCATTTCTAATGCATTTAAATACAGTTTGATGCATTTTGTGAAATGTATTAGAAATGCTTCATAAAAGTATAAATTTTGGAACAGTTATAATTCATTTTAAATACATTTAAAATGTATAAAATATGTATTTCAAATGAAGTAAAAATGCATTCAAAGATTAATAAAATGCATTTTAAATGTATTTATATATATACAATTAATACATTACAAATGCATTTTTAATGAATATGCTTGAATATTTTGAATGAATAAAATACACATTTTTTTCAATTTAATTGTAAAACTTCTTCAAAAAATTAATAAATTGATAAATAAATAAATAATAATAGCCTTACATTTGATTTTCATGAACAAAAAAATTGGGCGACTCCGCTGGGATTCGAACCCCGGACCCCCACACTCTATCCACCCTTCGCCTACATTCTAACCTAACCTAACCTACGCCTTAAACCGCACGGCCATTTCGACTCATGGGTGACATGGCATAACTTAGGATGTAAAACTGATTGGGAACGCTGTTTTCTTTTGGAGTTGGAGTTTCAATGTTTTTGCGTTGTAGCACTAGTCAGACAGCATTCAGTAATTAAATAGTTGTTGTTGTATCTAATACACGTCGCATACTTAAAGTTTATCATAGGAGTTGGCGAAGACTGTAAATGTTCTTTGTACCTTATATGAAAATTTATTCTAAAGTTTGTCCAAAATAGATGTTACCGTATCGCAGTTCCAACATTTACGTTCATACACTCCCCAGCATGGTTTCGTCATCTTTTTTCATGGTTTAGTCATCTTTTTTCTTTTCTGCTGTTGGTTGTGATCGCTTACAAATCGAACGAATTTTTTACATCGAAAGCATTTACAGGCTATTTTTACTTCCGCATTTTTAAAAGTCTCATAAATGCTTTGTTAATCGTACATAATCTGATTTAGCATTGTGCATTACATTATGTGTTGGGTGACAGTATAATGAGATGTATTTCAATTGTGTTCCGTTAAATATAAAACATCCTATATAATTATAGGATTGCATACAAATTGACTAAGAAATATCTATTCTTTGACATGTATTTTTTCTTTGTCATTTTTATTTGAGTACATTCTGGTCAGTACTTTTACGTTTTCATTATGGGTGTAATTATATTTTCTTATACAGGGTGTCTATAAAAGAATTCCGGGGTTTTGAGGCAAAATATTTTTATGAATCAATAAGCTTATGTAAATGTTTTATACATTATAAAAAAGGTTGCATTTTCAAGTTTCTTTTAGCAATTTCATAAAGTTCAATATGGGCCCCCACGGCGGCACGGCACACATCGTAACGATATTCCACCTCCTCATATGTCCTGGCCGACATTTCTGGGGGGGGGGGGGTTTGTCACAGAATTAATTAATTATTCGTTGCCTAAGATGGTCAAAATCACGAATTTTCCAAGGATTTCTTTTATTTATATATTAAAAAATATATTCCTAAAATATATTTCATTAAATATATTTGAAATATATCCTAGTATAGATTTCAAATATAAACTAACATCATATATACTTGATAATATATTTTTCATATATATTGGTATTTTTAAATAGATTTGAAATATATTCAAATATATAGGCCTACCTATCCATGTGGGATACATTCCATATATCTTAAAAAATAGTTTATACGTGATATAAAAATGTATTTACTTTGTAATTGCAATGCTATTGGAATGCTTAAAAAATTATACATAAATGTCCACAAAATACATTTCATTTACATTTAAAATGTGTTTTTTAATCTTTTTCTTAATGCATTCTGAACACATTTTACAAAATGCTTTTAAGATGTATTTTTAAGGGTGTAAAATAAATGTATTTAAAATACTATTAATATACAGTTAAAATACATTTTATTTACATTTATAATGTGTTTTTTTCTTTTACAGAATGCATTCTGAACACATTTTATAAAATGCTTTTAAGATGTATTTTTAACGTATTTTTAAGGATGTTAAATAAATGCATTTTAAATACTATTAATATACAGTTAAAATACATTTTATTTACATTTAAAATGTGTTTTTTACCTTTTTCTGTATGTATTCTGTACACATTTTACAAAATGCTTTTAAGATGTATTTTTAATGTATTTTTAAGGATGTAAAATAAATGCATTTAAAATACTATTAATATCCAATTAAAATACATTTTATTTACATTTAAAATGTGTTTTTTACCTTTTTCTGAATGCATTCTGAGCACATTTTACAAGATGCTGTTAAGATGTATTTTTAATGCATTTTTAAGGATGTAAAATAAATGCATTTAAAATACTATTAATATACAGTTAAAATGTTGTATAAAATCATTTATCATACTTTAAAAAATAATTTGGCCAAATACATTTCACAAAATGTATTAAAAATGCATTTGCATTTTTTTAAATGCATTAAAAATGCATTTAATTGCATTTCTTTTTGATGTGGGCTGTATTAGGTAAAGGTACATTTTCTGACTGGATGGGTTGTCATTTTCGGCCGCCTTCTTGGATTCACAGTAATGGATGTAAAATAGTTTTTCTCTAATTTAAAGGTGCTCTTTTGACAAATGATTTTACATAAGGAATATTATACTGGTTGTAATGCTGCAGTCAGTTTACATTAGTCAAATTTCTCTTTTAATTATAATATTATAATTACTATTGATCCTAACAAAATTGTGGGATTTGTTCTGTTTTTGTACAACTAACATTAAAGCAAACTTGATTTTTTACATTTTGTTATGCAGGTTTCCCCATATTACATTTGTTGTACCTTATGATAATAGGAATAGGTGAAATAAAAGAAGGCTTTTACATCTGAACTCCACCTCCTATGTTTTCCTATGTAGCATCAATTAAAAAAGTTGTTGACTGAGACACTCACATTCTTTGCAGTGACAGCGTAGCAGATCATAAAACTAGATTTTAAAAGTAAAGTAAACACCGAAATATTTTGGCTGATTACTTTTACTACCCTTATACAGAAAGTAGTTTGATTCATTAAAATAATAGATAGATACCAAATTCAGTAGCCGAGAAAAGGCAAAGAGCAGACAGAGCTGCCGAGGGAGGGGGAGTTAATGTATCACTTGAGACTGCAGAAAGCTTGTTGACAACAGGGAGTGATCTGATGTGGGAGAGTTGTGTGCTCTATCACGACCACCCGACCCTCGCCGCCGCCTACCCCGAGGGAGTGACTTGACTGCATCGTGTCCCCGACATTTACTGCAGGATGAGCAAATCTGTGTAAAAAGATATTTCGTTACAACTTGTACTTCATAACTCCATTGGTGCTTGTATTGGTTTTACAAGTTCCTCAGTAAATGGTGAAATAGCAAAAACATAAAATTAGGGAACAGACCACAAACACATAAAAAATTGGACTGCATTTATAAATAATAATAATTCAACCATTGGTTTTGTGATCACATGTTAAAAAAACACCGCTTTCTTAAATCCAAACGAAAATTGACTCATACACACAAAATTTTAAAACATATTAGTTTTAATTATTCAAACTAGCAGCCCGCGTCACTTCATGACTTATAAAAACGACTTGGTAAAGTAGGCTTTAGTTTCAAGTTGATTATGTATGGAGTTTTGCAGCGTAAAATATTTCAATGATGAACTGTGTGAATTACAAATTATTTACAGATTATTGTAAATTATTTATGTCATAGCACTGGAATAAAATTGCCAGTAATTAAACTTCTCATCGGGGCAAACTTTTAAAAGTAACTTATTACTTTATACTCGAAATTTCAATATGGGTAAGAAATTCCTCATGGAATTTGAAAAATCCATTTATTTCACTTGCTTTAGTTCATATTTACACTTTAGTACGTTCTACACTGTGAAATTTCGACAGTGCGTCAGTTCTCATTTCACATTAAATCGCTGTTAGTTTATATGGATCTTCATTGCTTGGCGCATCTTCAAATCACTGTTTAAGAGTTAATTCTACACAACATCTACGCGTCAGTGTCATGCATTCATCTTTGTTAGGACTTGACAACAATCGGTAAGAAGATGGACAAACCACTGATTTACTGATGAACTTTAATATCTAAATAACATTTATAAAACTCCCTCTAAAATAACGATTCGCCGTAGAAACAAATTATTCAACACACATAACGGCCAAAGAATTAAATTTTCAAACAGACCCGCTTTTTGTTTCGCATATTAAATACATATTTGGTAAATGTTTCCATAAGCAAATAACATAATTTTATATAAAAACCTTAATTAGGCATATTGTTATTGGTACGTTTCAAAATCGAGTAAAATAGGTAGGCTAACCGTTAACACTTTAATATCCCATTCCAAGTACATTTACAAAATACAGGTTTTAAACTTATAATGTGTTTTAAAACTTGAATTTCTTAGGTTAACTAACATTAAACCAATATTGATATTTTAAAGCTCAAAACGTTGAAACATGCATAAATGTTTTGAAACATGTATCAATGTGTCTTCACTGTCAATAGTTTCTTATAAAATCCCATCCCCAGAGCACCTCCTATTTACTTATGTTCCTTTTTAAGTTTACTTTTTAAGAAAATAAATACAGTACCTAAATTAATATGATTACAGACTGTTAGTCTTAGTTTCAATATGACAAATACTCTCTTACTTATTTTCTGTTGTCTTAAAAAACTTCAGTATTAAAAAAAATCAAAATCATAATGACATTAGCTTGTCCGGTGTTCTGTGGCATATATCTGTGGAACTATTTCAAATCTTGATCATCTGTTTTGTTATCAACAAATGTAAATTTGAAAAAGTTCACAGGTTCTCCCATAGATAGTAGCACTTTCGCTGAAATTTCAAAAGCCTCCTGTGTGAAGGCTTTCCATGGGATATTTTCCAAACCCGCAAAAGGAACATCTAGAGAGTAATATCTTTAATTTGATACCAAATATGTGTAGAAAAATTAATTTCTAGGGGTCGATTTGCTCTGTACAAAATCCCAGAAATTCTTTTAATAATATATAGTCCGGGAGCTGGGAGGTCAAAAATTACGTCATAAGGTGCACATGTAAAAGCTGTGCCATTTTGAAGGGGCATCCTGGGGGGTTTCAAAAATGGGTTTGCGAGACCTCAATCTGGGGGCTTTCTCCAAGGTGGACAAACTTGAATGTGACTTTTTTGTATTCTCCATAAGAATAACATGGGGATGAAGTTTTCAGGTTTGTTGCAACAGGTATGTACAAATTGGATGGTTTTAAGTCAATATCCAATAAACCTGGACTAGAAGAGGCCTTATGCCAAGTTTTATCATTATATGTTAAAAAATAAGGATGATATAGACCTTTATTTTCTCCCCATAAGAATAACATGGGGAAAATGTGTGCAAATTTACTAACACGGAAATGCAAAAATGGGGGATTTCAGGCTAATATACAATAGTTCTTAAATAAATGAAGCCACATATCACGTTTCATTATGATATGTTGAGACATAAGCGAGTTATACGATTTTATTTATTTTCCATAAGGTTAACATAGGACGACGTTTTGAGTTCATCACCCTAAGTATTTAGGTAACCAATGAACATAGAGCAATGGTTAAACATACCAAATTGTTTGTTTTTTTAAGCTGAATTTAATGGTGTGAACTAAAATTTGATCATATAAATTGTTCTACATGAAAATTGCAAAAACCCCATTTTTATGGGTTATTTTCAAGTTTGTCCACCTTGGAGAAAGCCCCCAGATTGAGGGCTCAAAACCCCATTTTTCACACCCCCTAGGATGCCGCTTCAAAACGGGATAGCTTTTAGATGTGCACCTTATGACGTAATTTTTGACCTCCCAGCTCCCGGTCTAATAGATGCTAATAACAGATGTTAAATTATTAACTAATCCCACCTGAGAGGTATACATACTGATAATAACAAACTGTTATGTAATAGGATTTGTAAATTAAAAATAAAATGATTCGGGTTTACATTTTTGGGTTGATTATTTTTTGGTACACTTATCTTACAACTGTGATGAATCAGAACAATATATACGTAAGTTTTCATTGTCTCGGTTCTATTTTTTTGGCAACAATATTGTTCCTGAAACTGTTTTTCTGTGTTTCTTCATCTTATTGTTTGCCACTTATTTACATTTTAATTCGAAATTTACAGTTAAAATTACAATGTTTGACTAATCAGACCAATCCTGTAAATAGTGGCTAGCGGTATAGTGAATGATTTATTTCTAATGATTGAATTCCATCCCTCTTATTTTATCTTCCCTTACTTGATTATCGTCACCTGAATGATCAAGTGCCGAGGATTATGTTCAGTGCGTGAGGAAGCAATTTAACTGTTTGAACAGTCAATGATGTATTGACAGGCGCATTCCAGGCTGGGGCACAATGGCTATAACTCACCCTGGCTGTCGCATTGAATTAGACAAGGCTTTGTGTTGACCGCCCGTGGTGGGGCAAGGGTGAAAACTCCCCTGGAACGATTCATTACTGGGGCATACCTTTATTGGGTATATTACCCAAGCTTTACTGTGAATACAGTTAATTCAAGAAGTCAACTTTTTGTCTTTTGTATGTTTTATGAGATTGTAATCGTAGTTACTTTATTAATAGACCTTTCAAGCTAATTAATCAATGCGCTTCATACAACTCTTTATTATGTATCTATTTATTTACTTATTTATTTATTTATTTTTGAGGTGTATCATGAATTAAAGTTTCCTGGTCACTTGAAGAGTACTACAAACCTTTGCAATGTCCATTTCGGTTGTAATAATTTAGTGTAATTTATTAATCTCCATAAAATGATTTAATTTTTTATCATTACATTTTACATGTCTTATTTAATTATTTCATTTCAAGTCAGGTTTGAATTTGGTTCGTGAATAAATTCAAATAATTATTTTGATTAGTTTAGCTCTATTACAAACTATTTGAGGCTATAAAAATTAGGTAAATTATAAAAATAGTATCGATTTATTACTCAAACTGCCTTTACAATCCATGCACAATTTAATAGATTTTAAAACTTAACTGTGGACAGTTAGTTATGAATTATTGTGTTTAATGGACATAAAATTTCAATGATTTATATTTTTTCGAAATTTTGCTTCGAATACCTATCAATGATTGTTTAGTTAGTATAGATACGTATGTTTAGTTGTATAGAATTCTATTGAGGAATTTCAGAAAGTTTAAGACGGGCTGTTGTTTGTTGTTTTTTCATTGAAATTCTCTATTTTTCTCAGCAGTAATTGCTTAGTTTTTCAAATTTTTGTAATAGGTAAAAAATGTAAATCTGAATTTGCATACTGTTTAATAAATTCAATTAATCTAGAGTTTTCATGGTTTTAAAATAAATGTAAGAGTAAACTGAGGCTGTTTTAATAAATGGATCACTTGAGAGTGACTGAAAGCTTGTTGATGGAAGGAAGTGATCACACGAGGGTAGATAGGTGTGGTTTATCGCGGTCAGTCCTAACAGTAAACACGTTTTTTCTTAAACCGCTACGAAAACTGCAGTTTTTATCACATGAGTTGCGGGGCTAAAAAAGCTCGTTTTCTTCCTAAGGAGTAAAAAAATCAGCAGAAGTCGAGGACGGCAGCTATTTGTTTTTTACTGTAGTAAAACCAAGAAGAGAACAATATTACGAGGTTGCCTAACTTCCATAAGGCGTGTTGAGTCAAAGTTTGTGACGTCAAAGCTTATGGGGTAAAAATATAGCCTCAATCGAGGTGTCACTAAAATGTTCCCTCTGATTGGTCAAGTGAAAATTGATATTACAAAACTGACTCATTCCTCACATCAATAGTTCAATGTGTTCGATAATAAATTGTTGATTACTGTCAGTCTAACCTAAACCTAAATGAAAACCACTATCAACTCGTAGATTGGGGATTTTTCCGCAATCAGCTTGGTCCAGCTTGGGGACTGTATTAAATAGCAAGATCAACATGAAAGCTCGTTCGTTGGGAGAAATCTTTCAAAGGTTATAAACAACTAAACGATTTTGATTTTTTAAGTAGTGAGCGGAACATATTGAGCGGTATATTGAAAAATATAATTCATCACAGGGGACTTAAGTTGCTTTTCGTTACTAGGTAATTTTTCGACTTCGACTTAAGAGCCTCCGTCAAAAAACTTGACCTCGTAAGAAAAGCGTCACTGAATAGTTACTCATTTAGTACTTAATCTTTTTAAGCATAATAGTTGATTAATAAGATTTCTCCAGATTTAATAAACAAATGTAGTTTTTTTACCTTACAGAGAATAAAGTAGTTATTAAAACTCATTTTGTGAGAACATTTTGAAAAAAAACACAATAAACTGTAATTTTGTAATTTCAAACACGATTAATTGTGGTTGTAATTTTTAATTGTTTGAAATAAAGTTCAATCGCATTCCCCACCTTAAAATTTATTTCTTTGTTGTTTTTGTTTCACTATACAACTAAGGGGGGTGACTAATAACTAGAACTAGAAATCGTCTACAGGTCGAAATCAAATTAAAACAAATTTCGATTTTCTTGCCATTCTGTTGGATTACCGTAGCTCGGTATCTTATAAGGCCAACATTATTTTCCTAATTAAATTTATTTTCATATACTACATTAAATAATGTCGGGACTGAGCACATCAGCAACATACTTATCTATCGATTATTTAGATTGTAAAATTCACGATTGTAGATTTCGTGTTTGTAATTGTGTAATTTCAAACACGATTAATTGTGGTTGTAATTTTTAATTGTTTGAAATAAAGTTCAATCGCATTCCCCACCTTAAAATTTATTTCTTTGTTGTTTTTGTTTCACTATACAACTAAGGGGGGTGACTAATAACTAGAACTAGAAATCGTCTACAGGTCGAAATCAAATTAAAACAAATTTCGATTTTCTTGCCATTCTGTTGGATTACCGTAGCTCGGTATCTTATAAGGCCAACATTATTTTCCTAATTAAATTTTATTTTCATATACTACATTAAATAATGTCGGGACTGAGCACATCAGCAACATACTTATCTATCGATTATTTAGATTTTCCTAACAATGCACAGAAGTTGAGAAAAAAGTATCATTGCCTAGTAATATATTAATGAAAAAGAGATTATATTGTTAGTTGCACGCACGAAGACATTCCAGAACAAGAGCTCAATTAATATATCTGACCCTTTACTGTCGTATTCAATTAGTTAGAGCTTTGTATAGGCCCCTGGGGTGAGGACGAGGGAGGCTCAGCGTCTGTAGCGGTCAGGCCTCATAATGCCATCTCGACTTTAGTGAGGTGAAAGAACATCAGAAAGCGTTAGAACTCCCTACATTAACAACCCATTTTCATTGTTTATAGTAAATTCAACTGTAAATGATCCAATCATCTCGTTAAACAAATTATGAGAAAATTCCATTTACATACAACGTCGATTTAAGCGATTTGACAAAATAATTTCCGACTCTATTGAATCAGGTATTAAAAGAATAGTTTAGTTGAAAAAATAACGGGGCAATATTGAAGGTATTATAAACTTTTGAGTGTTTATGCATTATTTATATTGAACCGGTTTGTTTCGCCCTAACAATTTAATAGTTTGAAAGAAATATAAAGTTAACCTGGATATTATTAAATCAATGCGATCTTATTTTTTTGGATGTAATTAGTTCAATCAAATAGGTTCTGGTAGCCTTTAATCCAAGCTTAGCTGCACAGTAAATGTTTAGGAAGCTTCCATCAAGAGTGGGTATATATATATTTATGAGGGGAATATATATTTGTTATGCCTTCAGCCATCGTAAAAATGTTGCACTTCAACAGAAATAAATTTATAGAGCGTATTATATTTGTTTAATGGAATATAATAAAAAACTTTTAGCGTGTACTTCCTGTAAATTGCTTTCTGTGTCTAATACAAAGTTAAATAATTCAAAATGCTACATTAATTTCAAACAGCCTGAGCAGATAAATTCGTAGGAAAAATAGGTCCAAAAAGACATTATTATTCTGTGCGGTGCTGCCTCACGGAACACGTGCAGTCGCGATATTGAGGAGTTTAATTATTCCAGGTATCTATCGCTCGTATAGGAGCTGAACACTAAGTAGATGCAGAATTAAAATTTTCGACTAGATATATGTGGTTTTCTCTAAAGGTGAGACTGATGTGAGTGGATAGTTTATTAGAGATGGAAAATAAAAATTATAATAGGTTAATAATTCAGTTAGAATAGTTTTTCATTTATTTGTAAATGTTATGAATCACAATTTATTTCCAAACTGTGTCCCCAAACTTTTTTTGGAATTTACAGTAGTTAATAATTGTTACTGCTAAAGGATAATCTAAAGCTCAAATTTAGGCACGAGTCAAAAGTAAGATTAAGCAAAAAACGACGGAACTAAAGCTGTATTTACAAACATAAAGTGATTGCTATTACAATCAGTTAAATATTGGGAAAAATCATTAACTTACAGAGTTTTTGCCTTTTATTGTTTTCCCCATCTCTTAAACCACATAGTTATTGTATTATTTTTAGAGGTGGCGGGGCCAATACTTTTACAAAAACAAAATATAAATGAAATTAATGAAAACAATTGTTTTAAAAAGTAATCATAAACTGTTTTATAATACTCGTACGTCTTAAAAATGCATGTTATTTTATTTTACATTCACTGTAAAGCACTGGATTGACCAGAACATTTAATGTTAATAAAACCAAGTATATGGTGGTTTCCCTGAGAGCGGCTGTTGATGAAAATATAGTTCCTACACTCATGTGATAATAGCCTTAAGCCACACTTAGCGACCCAGGAGCCACAACTAAGAAAAAAAGAGTGAATAAGGCGGTCACGTTAGGCGACCCGTGACCCGCGACAACAAATCGACCGCGTTCGGTAGCTCTTTCTGTTCGCGGCGACACCGCGTGAAAACACGCTTCCGTGTGAGCGTGGCCACATTTGGTGTCAGGTCGCTGTAGTGTCTAACTTCCTCCTCGTCATTTACAGCCGTAATATGTGGGTCTATATGAGCTTTTATATCAAAAATAATTAAATGTGATATACTCGAATAATACCTAGGCATATACTTTTAAAGTAATATATATATATATGTATATTAATTTTATATTAATTTATGGCCATAAGTTTGTAAAAACATTGATCGAAGATTCGCTCATGTAAAAGCATAGGTATTTTGTTTCAACTTGCTTATGGACACAGGCCCGTATACAAGCTATGATTTTGCTTCGATCTCATTGCATGAAGTGACGTCAAAGCGCAACGATATTTGATTGATTTAGTTTACTCCAACGTTTCCCAGCGTACAGTCAAACTTTTCGCATACTGTTTACATGTAATTTAAAGCTATTTAATTGAAGCTCCGTCTGCATGTTCCAATCATTTGCCCCAGCTTTCCAAAATCGTTACGATTTTTTCAGGTTAATGAAAATGTTTATCAATCCTCCCAACCTTAACAATCGCAACAATATCCTGTTTTCACGCAACGTTTCACGCAATCATTCACAAACTTGTTTTGAACTGAATTAGTTTGATAGATTAAATACTGAATTGCCCTAGCGATGAAAGAAATATTTTAAGTGAATTCTTATGAAATGATACACCATAGTTTTAGTCAAAATTCATTGTTAGAATAAAAAATTTGAAGAAATTGCCAATAATATGAATAAACTGCAGCGAAACACAGTGTAAATTTAATCTGATTATAGGGCCCCACGTAACGCTGTTACCTCATTGGCTCCTATATGTATTGTCCTAACCCAATCGGCCAATGACCTTTATTCCTTGGTAGTATTTACTTAGTACTGTATCGGTTATTTGATGTGGTATGTCAAAAAACTTAGCATTTCATCATTGTGTCTAGTCATTCGCTATTATCAATACAGCTGGCTATTTGATTGTTGTATTTATTACTATCACTTAAAATTCGAGGAATAAACAACTGACTTTATTCTATAAAGAGTTTTCTTATCTATTATACTATTTAAAGTTTGGAATTTTGTCTACTCAAGCGCTGGTTTGTATTATTACTAGGCTATGACTGACGGTTATTGTGAGTTGAAACAATCGGTTTTCAAGCAAAAGTGAATCTTTGTATATTTACTGGATATTTTTTATGAATTGTGTGTGAATGGAAATCACAAGATTTTAAATTCTTTGATAATCTATGAACATTTTCGTTTATTTTTTAAAGTATATTAAAAATGATTGTATATTCCTTGTATAATTTCTTATTTCATTTTACAATTTAAAATGCTTTACCTCCTAAAAATAGTTTTTATCAAGGCTAGTTGTGGAACGTCCAATTTGTATTTATTGCCACTGATATTCGCTTATTCATTCCTTATACTTTTACTTTGTTTGAAATAGCGACTTTCCTATGTAGGTATTTTAAGCTAAGTATGAATGAAAGCTAATTATACATATATTAAATTTACTTGTCCAAAAAAACATCTATTAGACAAATATTAACATATATGAAAGCTGTAAATTTTCAGGCATGATGTTTTGTTAATTAAATTAACAAATAAATAACACGTTTTACATTATGTTACTCCCTAGTTTTAACTGGAGTAATATTTCTACCAATTTCATAATTGCAATGTGATCCAAATCTTATCAATTTACACTTTTAATCCTCGCATATTGATTGAATTGGCTTATTGTATTATTTTATATGTGGTATAATTGGTTTATTGATTAATGGTATGTTAAATAAGGCAACCGATTTCGTATGGAAAAAACAGTTAACAAAAAAAACAAGACTGGGTCAAATGATGCAATCGGTTCGATTGGCCTACATGGCGTTGTGCCCTTGCATAGCTGGGGTGTGGAGGGGTTGGGGACACCATATCTAGTAGGGTGTAAGCATAATAAAATTAAACCAAGTGCAAACAAACTTATAACCTACTATATAATTAGCTTTTTAAGTGTTTTATTAGCAGTTTAATTTTATCACTTAATCCCAGCAATTTATAATGCATAAATAATAATTTTTTCGTTATACTGCTTCAAAAACAGATGTTTTTAATGCATGTTTTCCGGACCTAAATACACTCTTTTTATTCCTATGAATTAAAAGCTGATGTTCTCGATACCAGCTGACTATTTATAGTCCTTGGACTATAAAAGTCAAAAAGTGCCGAGTACGTCGTAATAATCGAACAATATTCATTCGATTACAAATAATCGAAACGTTCATCGTTATTATCGAAACATTTATTGTTGTCAGTTTAATCAATTTGTGAAACTCGCTCATTTCACCAATCGATTATTACATGCGTTCGATACGTCGATAGTTGTTCATTGTTGTCAGTCTACCCTAACACAAATGAAACAGACAATCAGCTGATTGCTTCAAATAGCAAGAACAAGACGGTGGCACCTTTTGAAGGCATCTTTAAAGGTAAACAAGCTGTAACATTTTGGTTTTCTTAAGTAGATTACGTATTGTATTGAGCAATATAACGAAAAATATAGTTCATCACACGGACCTAAAGCTGCTTTTCGTTACTCGGTCATTTTTCAACCTCAGCTTACAGCCTCGGTTGTAAAACTTGACCTTATACAAAAAGCGTCACTTTAGGTCCTTGTAATGAAATATACTATTATATTACAATACACTTAGAACCACTAAAAATGAAACAAAGATATTTGTGTTAGTGCTATGATTCAATCGAAACTCGTATAGATTCAATATCTTTTAGATTAATGTTACGATATTGTACCTTAGACTAAGTAACTGGACAAAACATTGGAACAGTTATTATTATATCGAAAGTGAATCAGAATTTGTCTCAGTGTTGTCATTCAATAAAGGATCCAATCCCATCGCCGCGGAGTGGATTGTTTTCCAACCTCCCCGCCAATGCTATTTATCTACTTATCAAAATATCAGCAGCAGCATTGCTTTTATTAGTTTATTGTACATGTTTAATTGACCCTCAATTAAATTAGCTCAGTGGGCAAAGCTCCCCTAGACCCCAGATATTTTTTTAGCTCACTGAAACCGTGGATTTTTCTTTGTACATCGATAAATTGAAAAAAAATGCTTGAAAAAGGCTTCATGGGAAAAAACAATTATGTATGTTTAAAATTAGTGGAAAATTTAAGTACTTTAAAATTGGTTTGAATGATGTAACGATTTTTTACTGCAAAAACATCATTTCTAATATCCACGGATATTTGGACGAAGTGTATTGAGGTAAGTAACGCTGGCATACAAGAGCAATATATTACAACGCTGGCAATATATTACATATATTATATATTATATATATATATATATCATATATTAATTCCGGAAGATATACATAATATATGTAATCCAAAACGGTTGACTGACCCAAAAAATGTAAGGCATTACACCACGATATTAGACACAAACATTATTTATATGATCTAGATGCGTATTAAGAAAGGGTTTTACTTTTTTCACTTTTCAACGGTTATTAAGGTTCTTTGAAACTTGGCACAAATATTCAATATAGTCTAAATGTGAACTGAGAAATGTTTTTGAAATATTCACTCTCTGACGGCTTAAATAGAGCATATTGTAAAATTCGAAATGCCAGCCATTTCAGTTTTCAAAACTGTGAATGGGAGGCCTATATCAAATATTTTCAGGGGATAGAAAAGGTACAAGATCCAATATACAAAAAATTATCATTTTCTCGGCCATCCTCTATATATTTGTCAAATACCACTTTGTTTACTTTTCTTGTACGATCCGCCGAAAATATTATTTTGTATTCCCACTATTGTCAATTAATTACAAAATATTGTCGTCCTATTTTCATTTATCACAGCATTTTACCTGTTATTAATTTATAATATTTGTTATGTAATGTTATCTATTTTAAGAATCTTAACTGCCATATACTGAGGAACGATGTGCATAATGTGAACACTAGGAACAGAGGGCAACTAGATATTCCCTTTGTTAGACTGGAACAAAACCAGATCCAGCTCCAAATAATGGGTCTTAAATGTCTAAATAAACTGCCCACAAATATGCTCCGTCTTCCCCATAAGGTTTTAAATCAAAACTCTACAATTGGATGATTTAACGAATCTATAATTAAAATATAGATATTTTCTTCGATTGTATTTTAACATAAGTATTTTTGTTTAGTTCAAAATTACATCAGTCAATATTTTAGAATTCATTATTGTCTAAGGATTCAGTAGGTTCAATTTACGAACGAAAAATTTAAATATATAATGCTGTCCCATAGTCACGTATAAATCACGCACCCTGTGTTCCATCTATGTAAGGTTGGTCTAATTGAACCGGATTGAATCACGCCACATTCCTTTGCCGACCTTTGAATAGTTTACCTCTCCCCAGATAATGAATTGCCCCTTTGAGATTTCACCCTTTCCTCTCCGCGGGTGGCCCTCACAGAGCCACCGACTAATTCTATAGAGCGGTTTTGATAAGTCGGACTTTCATCAAGATTGTATAGAACAAAACAAGACAGGGAAGTTGAGTTAGACTGTGAGAAACTGACAACAATTTTAACATTTAAATATACCTAAACGCTTAAGTAAGAGAGAATAGAAGAAACCTTTTGTCTTCCCATGTCAAAATTTTATACTTAAAATATATATAAAATTAAATTTTCAATATATATCTATATATTTTACGCTACATATTTCCAATATATTCTAAATACACATATTATGGGACAAATGCATATATTCCAATATATTAATTAAATGTTAAAAATATATATAATATATATTTGAAAAGCATATTTCTAAATATACATTTAATATAACCAATGATTGTACATTTTTAATATATAAATTTAGTACCGATAATATATAAAATTATTAAAAGTATATAACTGTAATATATTTAAAAAATAGTTCTTTTCCATTTGAAATATATTTTTAATATATCATATTTAAAATAAATTTGTATTTTATGTATATTTAAAATACATTTATTTGAATAATCATTGTATTATTACTGACATATTCACTTAAAATATAAATTATATATATTAAAATTAAATTATAAAAATAACAAAAATACATTAAAATTATAAACTTTTTTATTATTTGGTAATGGAATTGAACGTTGAAATCGAATTTTGTTTTTGAAATTGATCTCTTGGTTGATAATATGGGAGATCGTCTTTTGAGGCTGATCGCTTTGGGTCTACAATGTTGCCATAGTTATTAAAAACTGGGAATCGTACCTTTAGCAAAATATCTTGAGAGCCTGGATTTCCCACAAGTAAAGTAGCGCAGTTGTTTTTTGCAAAAAGTTATGCAGGCCTGATCCTACCAATCAGCAAGAGGTGAAAAACAGGCAGGTGTACAGTGAATTGGATTACATTTCTTGTATAGGCATTGATTTTACATTTTAGTTTCTTGAGTTTTAATAGGTTTTAAGGGTGAAAGTATGTGTCAGTTCTCTGATAATGTTATTTACATTTCTGGAGTAGCTAACCTGCATTATTACTTCCTTTGTTAAATTGCAGGAAATAAAAAACTGTAGTTTTCAATATATTTTTATGAAACTTGCTATGTAGCTTTATTTTACTTGAGTACACCTGATGAGCGGTTACCGATCGAACCGCCGCCGAATATTTCCAGTTTTTTTTTGTTGTGGGAGCAATCCTACGTACTCTTACTGTTAAATAAAATTATAAAAATAAAATATTACTTTGCTATTTCTTCAAAATATCCTAGTGAATGTTAATGTTCAGCTTAATATAGGTGAGATATACTGTATTACAAACAAAATCTCGTATTTTAAAATGTCCGTGACAGTGAACCATCCTATTTACTTCCCATGTCATTTTTATGAAGAATTTTCCCATGATTATATTCCGACTTGTGTTGATTTTACTTTATAGGAGGCTTCATCTAAATCACCTATTTAAGCGTTTGAAATTCACTGACTATGCAGGTCTGCTATAACGGGTGTATTGTATACCAGTTGAGTTCATGTAACTGAAATCATTCCCAATAGCCTACCGAATTACCAGGACTACAATCGTGACGGTTAAAACTTTGTGAGGTCCGGCCGCAGCACTGAATAGATTTAAAAGTAAAACTAAACAGAATGCCCCCGGTAAGTAACAACAGTTAAGAGTTATACTCATCGAGTCCCGTAACTAATCCATAATAGGTCTAACCATGAAACGCCATCTTGGACATGAGCGAAAACCGAATTTCATAATGGCCACAGTAAATTTTACCTTCTCTTCAATTTTCACATTGACACTGATACATACACCTCACAACGCCATTCTCACACTGGACACTGATTACAGGACACAATTACTAAAAAACGCACAAAACACCACTTTCAGAGAAAATACCGTCAATGTAGGCGGCGACACCCACTGCAACTGGTCTGCCGGTCACGTGATGTTCCTAGTTCCAAATATCACCGCTCGGAGCGATAATCTTATATAAATTTAGGTATGTATAAAAAAAATTGGCTATATATATTTTAAATTGTGTTCCTTGAAAAAAAAACTAATGGAAAGTATTGTTCTATTTCGAAGTGTGAGTGGCAAATTAAAAAGCAAGGTGAGACATCTATTTGGGAAATATTGGTCATAGAGTTTTCAAAAATGTTTCAGCTGCATGTATAAGGAGAAATTCAAATTTACTCAACTAAACAATATTTGAATTTCTTATCGAGGGTCGTTGCAAATTAGTTTATGCTGACAAAAAAGGGGGAAGTAAACATATATATGAGACACAAACAACCAACATAACTGACTCACAACAGGAGTATAACTAGACTCGGAATATATTATATATATACTTATTTGGCTGATACTTAATTTAACTAGAAGTATTTATAATATATGTGAAGCGATTATATCTATGTATATAAATATAGTTTCATGAATATATTTGGATTATATTTAATTATAACTTTTTAAAATATATTTCAACAGCTGTATTTTATGTATTCTCATTATATTTTAGACATCAACTTTATAAAATAAATGTGTTTGGAAAAATATATTTAAAATATACTAGAGGCTTGAAGGGGCTAATAACCCCTAAGCATAATCCTTCTTTACTATAGTACAAAATACCCTCTTAGAAAATAGGCTTTTGGATCCACAAAATTATGATTATGCCTATATCTAGCATTTGGTTTTAAGTAAACAAAGCAGACCTTTTTACATCCCAATAGTTTTTATAAATGACAGCTATTTTACGTTATTTCTCATTTTATAGTAAGCTTAAAACAATTTCAGTATTTTCCCCGAGTTCCTGGGATGGAGACCTTCAATTTCAGCCCTCTCCCATCATTCTCGACCTTCCAAACGCCCACAATTTCGTTTCAAAACTTTCCGCTTAACTTTTTATAATTTTAAATTATGAAAAAACTCAAACCCTTAATTACTATAAAATCAGAAAATCTTAACATAAAAGTAGTTTTTTGTTATAGTACATTGAACGTGCATAGTTAGATGCATTTCGAAAAAAATCCCACATTTCAACATCTACCATATGGCTTTGAATCAAGCATTAGCACCACATGTGTAATGTAAACTAAGCAGACGTTTTTCAATCCCAATGCATTTTAAATGGAGTATATTTTTCGTTATTTCTTATTTTCTGGTATATTTTGACATAATCTGCTATTTTTCCCGACCCCCTGGAGCCGAGACCTTTCATTTGAGCCATCTCCCATCACCCTGCGAGCCGTCAAACTCTTACAATTTTGATTAAAAAAAATCGCTTACAGAATTAATTATATATAGATTATCTTAAATACAATTTAAATGCATTTCTCTACAGGTATTAATAATATATTTTAATGCATATATTTGATTTATATGGTATATATATTTCAAATATGTATTAAATTGTGTTTTGTACAATATATTTAAAATAATATTACCTTAAATACAATTTAAATGCATTTCTTTACATGTATTAATAATATATTTTAATGGATATATTTGATTCATATCATATTTCAAATATATTTTAAATTATATTATACAATCTATATAATACTGCCAAAATATATTTCTTAAAATACTTGAAATATATTTTGAATTTATTTTATTTTATAATGTCATAATATATTTTTTAATATACATTTAAAACATAACTAGTGATTTTTTATATATATTAAAATACATTTTATTTTTACACTAACAGCCTTGATGCCTTTAATTAATTATTGAGAATTATTACTTACGTAATATAGCCTGTAGACATCAAACATTTATTTTATTTTTTGCCAACATGTTTCAAGGATATGACTCCTTGCCTTCAGGGCGATTTATACTTAATTCACATGGCCCACATTTCAGCAGTTGTCAAAATTTTAAAAAGGTCGTCCATAAAAAAACAGTACATAATACAAATGTCACAAAACGTTTACCCTTTATATAAATATTACTGACATCAGACACAAAATACTGTACAGTGAACACATCATTCCCGGCGGGTTACCGTAGGCCTACGTTAACCGGCCGGGAATGATGTGCTCACTGTACAGTATTTTGTGTCTGATGTCAGTAATATTTTATTAGTATGTGTAAACGTTATGTGACATTTGTATTATGTACTGTTTTTGTGTGGACGACCTTTTTAAAATTTTGACAACTGCAGAAATGTGGGCCATGTGAATTAAGTATAAATCGCCCTGAAGATGAGGAGTCATATCCTTGAAACATGTTGGCGAAAAATAAAATTAATTTTTGACGTCTACAGGCTATACGAGACATCAAAGAATTATTACTCGTATTACGTAAGTAATAATTCTGAATAATACATTTTAAATATATTTTCACACAAAGTCAAAGTCAAAGTCAAAGTCAAAGTTTTTATTGCCATTGATCATGATACAAAATGAAATAGGCATTGTCACATTATTTTCCTTAATTGCTAAATTACACAAATCAACGATCATAGGGAAATAGTTAAGTACATAAAAGATTAATAACATATTGTCAATTAATTACAAACTTCTTTCATTTTTAAAATTGTAAAAAATAAAATTAAAATGATCCAATTCATTGCATGAACATATTATTCTTCGGATAAGTTAGAAAATAAGATCTACTTGACAGTTTAAAAACTCTTCAACCACATAAAATGGGTGAAGCAATAGCCAATCAAGCAATTTATTTTTGAAAATATTAATTGAAGTGGTTTGGGCAGACTCATCAGGCTTATTAAAGAAATTTACACAGTTTACCATATGGGATGATCTAAATTTAGTCAGCCTGTGTTGGGGGATATTAAGTTTAGTCCTATTTCTAGTATTATGAGAGTGTATCTCCTGTCTAATGGTAAATAAGCCTAAGTGTGTTTTAGTATAAACTAGTATATGATAAATATACAGATTTATTATTGTTGGAATTTTGGTTTGAGTAAATAATGGTCGACAATGATCAAAATAACCAGCCCCGCAGAGAGTTCGTATGACTTTCTTTTGGATTAATAAAATATTTTTTACCGATGGAGAGTGACCCCAAAGAATCAAACCATAAGAGATGTGCGATTGAAATAAACCAAAATATGCCATTCTTAGATAATCAGCTGAAAGATAATCTCTTAGTTTCCATAGAAGATAGCTCACCCGGGAAATCCTAGTGCATATAGTATCAATATGAGAGGTCCAATTTAATTTTGAGTCTATATTTATTCCTAGTAGCTTTACTGTTTGCATATTTTCAAATTGTGTAGATAAACTAATTATTAAATTTTGAGTTTTTTCTTGATTGCATAATAATTTGTTTGAGGAAAACCAATTTATTGCACTAACTTCTGCAGAATCTATGGTTTGATGAAGAGTATCTAAATTAGTATTGCTTGTAAAAAGAGTAGTATCATCTGCATAAATTACAGTTCCTACTGGAATATTTTTTGATAGGTCGTTAATCATTACTGTAAAAAAGAAAGGTCCAAGAACAGAGCCTTGTGGTACACCCATTTAATGTTTTCTATAGGAGAATTTACACCTTTGATAGAAACATATTGCTGCCTGTTGGTTAAGTATGAATTAATAAGTTTACATGCATGCTCAGATATTCCATAAAATTTTAGTTTATCTAAAATTATATTAAAGGGAACGCAATCAAATGCTTTGCTGAGATCCAATAGTGATAGCTCTACAGATTCTTTAATTTCGAGAGCATGAAGAGTGAAATTTACAATTTCCATGACTGCAGTTGTTGTTGACCGCCCCTCTCGAAACCCAAATTGTGATTCAGAAATAAGATTATGATACTCAAAATAAGAAGAAAGCTGTTTGTGCATAAGAGATTCCAATATTTTTGAAAAAATAGGTACTATGGATATTGGTCTGTAATTTTGTGGAAGTTGCTTATCGCCCTTTTTATATATAGGGATAACTTTGGATAGTTTTAGCATATCAGAAAAATATCCTAATTCCAGGCACTTACTAAAAATAAATGAGAGTGGTTCTTTAATTGAATTAATCGTTTTTTTAACTATAAAATTAGATAGGAAATATGTATCCATACTCTTAGAGTTAGACAATTTAGAAACAATATTAACTAGTTCCTCAGAGCCCACTTGTTGCCAATAAAAAGAATCTGGGGGGATTGGTCTCTCTCCTAAGAGGTCATTATATTGTGTGTTTGTTTGGGGGATATTATTTGAAAGCTCTGCAACTGACTCAAGAAAATAACTATTAAGTTGTTTTGGATCTAGCAATACGTCCTGTGAACCACCTGGGGAATGCTCCTGCCTAATCACACTCCAAGCAGCCTTGCATCTGTTTGGTGCAGACTCGATAAAGTTCTCACAGGCTTGTCTTTTTGCTTCAGTGAGATGGCGTCTATAATTCCGTTTGCTGCAGAGATACGCGTTATAAGCCAATTGAGTATGCCCAGAACCATTATTTCGACAGCTATTGTATATATTAAACAAATTCAACATATACTCCCTTTCTCTTGCCAAGTCGTCAGTATACCAATTTAACTTCATATTTTTACCCTTAGATTTATTAGGTCTACTAGTGACCACAGGTGAAGAGTAGTGCCATAGGTTAACATACTGTTTAAAGAAACTGTCAAATAATCCTTCAACAGTTATTTTGCCTAAGTTATAATCATTTATCATCTCCCACTCTGTATCATTTAGCAGGCTAATAAATAAATTTATCTCATAATCAGTTTGTTTTCTGAAAGAACTTTTATTATTATTGTTGTTGTTATTGCTGTTGTTATTGTTATTATTTTGATTTAAAAAAATGTTTATTATGTGGGCATTGTGGTCTGCAAAAATTCCCTTAAAGGTGCTAATTTCATAAAAATTGCTATTAAAATTTACCAAAATGTTTTCGATACATGACTTTAATCTAGTAGGAGCTTTGACAGTACAGGTTAAATTTAGTGACCTTAACAAGTTCATGAAAATTATTGAGTGCTCTACCTGAAGATCAAGCATTTCTATATTGAAGTCGCCACAGACGACTATTTTTTCACCCGAACTCATTAAATTCTTTATAGCCAATTCAAAATTTTGTAAAAATGTCTCAACGATTCCTTTGTTTGGTGACCTATATAAACTAATAATAACAATATTTTCATCAACTAATTTAATACAACTTAATTCTGAATGCAGTTCTTTAGTAAACTTTTCAAGATCTATTACCCTAAAGTTTATATCTTTTTTAACAAATATGCATGCCCCTCCCTTTGTAATAACGTTTCTACAGAAAAAACTAGCAGGCAAGTATCCCTGAGGGACATACAAATTAACCTCTTCAGCTCGCAACCAGTGCTCAGACATACATATAACATCAATTTTTTCAGACATACAAAATTGCTCTACCTCTAACAATTTATTTCTCAAACACTGTATATTCACCTGTAGTACTCTAATAGATTTATGTACATTAGTGTTACTTAATTTTCTAAAAAAAGTTCCTTTGATTCACTAGATAAAGAGTCATTCGATTCAGGAGGAACAAAGTCAGTTGAATCATAATCTGCAATAAGTTGTTTAAGTTTCTCCAAGAATTCTTTATGTGTGAGTCCATTCCACAGACTTCTGTAGGCCCTTTGATTGTATGATACCACAGTAACACTTGCTCCTGTGATGCGCTGGAAATCCATAATGTTCTTAATGAAGTGCTCTGGTTGTATATGGTCTCTCACACAACCCATTGCCGAACAAAACAACTTCTTATATCCCTTGGATTGGAAATCTTGGGTAAGCTCTATGAAAGCCAGGTCGTAGTCCTCTTTTGTGGGCTTACCATTATATTCAGACTTTGTGACAAGGCTATATACTCCTGAAGCATTTGGTTCACTTTGCAAAATTAGATGTGATTTGACATATTGTGAACTTTGAGGTCTTCCAAATGTCTTCCTGAAGCTCACTGCCACTCCAGCTGACATATTTCTTTCATCTTGTAGATCTCCAGATATTGTGTGAGAGAAAGCAACTGTAGGGTCACTCCTGTACTTTGAAAACATGCCTTCCATATCTGCCTCTACGATGGTAAATTTTGATGAAGTTGATACTGACAGGGTTGATTCATCCTTAGGTGAGCTTGAGACTATGTTAGGAACATGATTTGATACCCCCACATTAGCAACTTTTGATTTATTTTTATGAATACTGCTAAGTGTTTCAATGATCATTCTACTAATGGCATGTTTTCCTGTTTTGTTAAAATGCAAACCATGATCAGTGTAATAATGTCTTGGCAGAAGATGAAGAGGCAGCAGATATACATGGCCATGAGCTTTAACCAAGTTCTCAATCTGAGAGTTTAAATAGGTAAGTTTGCCGTCTAACTTTGGATTATCATGTCGGAGGGACAGGGTTGCCAAGATCAGGTTTGTGTTTACTGTGTCCAGGATTTGTTCCTTGAAATCTTGCAGAATCTTCTTGCAACTCCTCCTCTCCAGGTCATTGCATCCACCAATCAGAACAGCTGCATCATGCTGAGTTAGACACCTTGTTTCATTTTTAAAGTCCTCTACTATGCCTTTCAGCATTGCTCCAGGCCTGACAGTTGCTGTAACACGGTTTTCTGTTCCTTGTTGGACCATGAAAGAGAGGTCTCGGCCATGGCTATCCGCATAAATAACTACTTTCTGGTGTGAAACGTTGGTTTGGGTGAAATGGGTCAAAGATTTCCTAGATTTAGCTGGTGTTATATTTGTATTATTCAGAGTCCTTCTCGGAGTACGCAGTGGGGGAAACTCATGATCTTGCATTGAGAAGCGTCTTTTTTCTATCAAGGTTGGTTCCTTACTAGCAAGAACTTGAAAGCTGTTACTAAGAGGCAAAGAAAATTCTTTTTGTAGACAGTTTTTAGAAACAGCGCTTTTCACACCAGTTCTAAGACTGACACTATTGCTTGCTTGAATCCTTAGACCATCTAAAGCCGACTTAAGTTTTAAAATTTCCTCTTCTTTCTCCAGGACCATTTCCTGAAGTCTGGCATTCCTGGTATTAAGACTCTTAATTTCATTGTTTGCATCATTCAAGTCCCTACCCAAAGTTTCAATTACAACATTTAAACTTTCGATTTCTTCTTTTAATTCTAAGTTGGTGAGTCCATCTTCTTCATCTATATTTACAGACTTTTCCTTCCCTTTGCATGAAGCACATTCCCACTTAGATTTATTAACTTTGATAGTATTGTACTCCTCTATATCCATGTTGATACATTTAAAGTGAAACCACTTTTGACAGTTCTCACTGCATATCACTGATTTGCTACATTTACTAACATTTTTATCACATATTCCACATGGGAATTTAATTTTGTTTGGTTTTCCCATTATTATATATTTGCAGATGGAATACAAGAGTAAAACAGTAGAACTACATGCATAAAAAAGTTGCTCCGCAACTGTTGGGCCAGATCAGTTGCATGGACAAAAAAAACAACTTCCTCAACCGACTGCAATAATTTCATACAGTATTATTCTTAAAACTATTATTTTGTCCTTACTCTATGTCTCTTAGAAGACTTGAGGAATTTGTTGAGCCCCTGTTGGTCACACTGACAGGGCTGCTTGTCACGAAAAAAGGCAACAGCAGACGAACAAGCCGGCAGACAGATGGCTGAATCAATTTGTTATGCTGTGTTATGATCGTAATTTTGGCGCTATTTCACATATTTCATTGTTTAAACATGAATTAGTTTGATTTAGCAAAATAATAAAAGCAATAACTGAAATTTAGAACAGTTTCAAAGTCAATTTGCCGTGAGTATTTATTTCTAATTGTAGGTTATTAGTGTTTCTATAACTCACTGTAGGTTTGAGGTTATGAATCACATACCGAAAACTCACAACACTTATTTAAAACTATAAAAATATTGTTTTAACACGGAACAAATAATTAGCTTATTTCAACTGGTAGCCATCTTGAATCCATTTCTTGAATCCACAATAAGTTTTCATATGGGATTTATTGGACTTACTAACGTTTCCACTATGTCTTTAGTTGCATCGTGACGTGTGATGTCACAAACATAATGACGTGTGAAGCCGTTTATATTACATCAATAAATGAACGAGGAGACCTGCTCTCGCTAAAGAAGGAGCGAATAGATGATCGCTTTGCGTCTTTATGCAGCTAATTGACGTTCTGCTTTGTCTTTAGATGCATCGTAAAGTTTGATGTGTTAAGTAAACATATGTTGCCACTTAAAACGACTTGCGATGATCCTTTTATTGCTTCATCCTTAGATTGTTCACTGGATATCAATAAAATTGTTATTAGTCTGGCATTTTAACGTGGTAAAAAAGGAAAAGTATTAAGAGTAAATCGAATAGATGTACAATTAATCCTTACTCTTTTATAGCTGCCCAGTCAACAATTTTATTTTGCATAGGTTGTAAAACTTACCTTATTTCCAAATTTAATAATGCAATCGTTGAGAAGGTAAAAAACTAAAATAATAGTTATCATATCTACACTCACTAATTTTGAGGTGACACTTAGAACAATTTGAATTGAAGTGGGCAATTAAGCCCTTAAATTCGAAGTTGAAGAGGCAAATCTGATTTGATTATAATTTCAACCCTCTAAATGTATATATTGTATGCTATCTCAATCCAGTTATTATAGCGTGATATTTAATACATGCGGTATATTATTAGGTATCGGTTACTATTAGGTAAAAGGGCTTACAGCCCTATCCTGTATAATCTTCATGTACCACCCAATAATAGTAGTTTAAGTTACGTACACCGTACAAGATCAATTCTATAAGGTGTTCGATACCGTTCAGTTAACTCTCAAAAGGTGGTATTCTTTGGAGAGGAGTGAAATTTAATTATGGATTTTCTAGCGATGCGATTGACAAGGGTAAATATTTTTGTTTTTGTTTTAGGTAAAAGTTTTAAGAAAATTCAGAAGCATCGAGAAAGTTACTTACTGTTTTTAGTAAGTGTAATTTGGATTTATAAATGTACTCCTGGACTGATTTATAAATGTACTGGTATGTTCAGCGGTTGAAATATATCGTTCATAAGTTTGTTCATCGTTCATTAGTTTTGTTTAGTTTAAAATAGCTGTCATTTATAAATGACAGCTATTTTACGTTATTTTTCATTTTATAGTAAGCTTAAAACAATTTCAGTATTTTCCCCGAGTTCCTGGGATGGAGACCTTCAATTTCAGCCCCCTCCCATCATTCTCGACCTTCCAAACGCCCACAATTTCGTTTCAAAACTTTCCGCTTAACTTTTTATAATTTTAAATTATGAAAAAACTCAAACCCTTAATTATTATAAAATCAGAAAATCTTAACATAAAAGTAGTTTTTTGTTATAGTACATTGAACGTGCATAGTTAGATGCATTTCGAAAAAAATCCCATATTTCAACATCTACCATATGGCTTTGAATCAAGCATTAGCACCACATGTGTAATGTAAACTAAGCAGACGTTTTTCAATCCCAATGCATTTTAAATGGAGTATATTTTTCGTTATTTCTTATTTTCTGGTATATTTTGACATAATCTGCTATTTTTCCCGACCCCCTGGAGCCGAGACCTTTCATTTGAGCCATCTCCCATCACCCTGCGAGCCGTCAAACTCTTACAATTTTGATTTAAAAAAATCGCTTAAAGAATTAATTATATATAGATTATCTTAAATACAATTTAAATGCATTTCTCTACAGGTATTAATAATATATTTTAATGCATATATTTGATTTATATGGTATATATATTTCAAATATGTATTAAATTGTGTTTTGTACAATATATTTAAAATAATATTACCTTAAATACAATTTAAATGCATTTCTTTACATGTATTAATAATATATTTTAATGGATATATTTGATTCATATCATATTTCAAATATATTTTAAATTATATTATACAATCTATATAATACCGTATGTCCCTTTTGTCCCGTACCAGTTTAATAGTCATTAAACTGAATAATATATAGGTTAAAGATATTTTTCGTATACGTTCCGACCAAAATACATGACTTTCGCTGTGCATGTCATATCCACCCCTCTCCCCAAAATGCAGTTGGGGGAAAGGGAAGACCAAATTTTAAAAATGCAATCCCCATCGACTCATTTTGAAGGGCTTGATAAAATAAATAAAACACCTTGAGCCCGATAATTATCAAGGGGAAGTATTTTTGTTTTATTTAAGCCTTCACAATATTTAGAAACATTGTGAAATATGTATCGTATCGATCAACTGTAATATGGATCGATAACCCCCTTTATTGTGTATACAGCGGACGATAAACTTATATTAGTCATAAACTTATTTGGTTGTGTTTTATTTGCTATATGCCTATTTTTTATTAAAAATTATGAAAATACAGTCATTTAAAACTAAACGACGGATTTTGCTGACATTTGCTATCACTGATTAGTGAAATAAGTTTCACAACGTTTCGGGATCTGGAATCTGATCCTGCCTAACGGAATCAGATGCCAGATCCAAAAATATCATGAAGCTCCTTCAATGATAAAATGCCCGCAAAAATAAAAATCAAAACATACATTAGCCATCACTAACAAAACCATTACTCTATTCAAGCGATGATAAATCTAAGTTTGACTGTCATTTATGTTTTTCTTTCTTAGATTGTAAGATCAATGTTGATTCCCAGGTAGAGACTGCCTGACCTTGTAGGAAACTTGAACCGACAACTCTGTTGTACAATTTGGTGTATATATTTCTTCTCAAGTGCCCATTAGACATATACCCCATATATATACCCAGCCGCTGTGGCTGAGGAAACGTCGTCACTCCATTCAGCGTCGGTTAACGGACCTCTTCACGTCCGAGGGCAGAGCGGTCCATTAAACTGGCACTTGAGCGACTGACGGGACCCCGGGCCCTCCAACAGGAAATCAAAGTCATCGGCCGTTACAAACTGTGTGGGTCTCACTTATTGGTTTCATTTATGTATGTTCATCCGTTTTATGATACAATTTAAAAATAGGTGTATGAAAAAAAGAATTCGTAAAAATAACATGTAATAAAATAACGCCACCTTTAATTAACGTACCTTTAATAATAACGTACCTTTATTAGAAAAATGAAATAGGAAGTTATTGTTATCCACGGCAAAACAGACGATAAACGTTAAAGGGTATTTCTTAACATTGTTCTAAAGTAGAAAATCAGCTGAGCGTTTATCATGTTGTTTTGCCTTAAATAGCAAAACCTCTCTAATAAAATGTTTTACGTAAATTGAACGAACGTAAGGGATGATATCAGAACGATGGTCGATGTCAAAGCTAAAAAGAATAAAATTAAAATAATTCGATTTTTCAAATTAATTTACTTACGTAAATTTATTGCTATAAGGTGTCAATATTTTGTTTCTTCCCGCTGGAGGCGTTTCAGGCGAATGACCGCCTATCCTCAGCAGCAATGAAGTTCATTAAAATTAGTCCATTGTTACTCCAACGGTTGTCAAAAACGCACAAAAAGTACATACACATAATCGACACACACGAAAATATACGACACGGACGAAAAACATAAAATAGCGCCATTCCGATGCACCGCGGACCCGCACTAGTTAGCTGATGCAGGCCTAGTGGCGAGCTCACAAAGTACGTTATTTTTCAAGGAATTACATGTATAACAAATTGTAATAATTCCTTGAAAAATAAAATTTTTTGTGAGCTCGCCCACGCCTTAATTTTAGACCAATTTTGATCATTGAGGTGTCAAATTACTGGAAATTTTGTCAATATTTCCCGAAAGCTGTTGATTTTCCTTTAGGTGAAAAAAGCGTTGAACAATTAGGCATGTATGTTACCCACAAATTTACATGTATTTCTTATGGAAGGGATATTAAAAAAAAATATAATAAAATTAGCGCTTACCCTATAAACGGTTGGACCAAAGTAGACATATTATGTATTTTTCTTACAGGAAATTTAATTTTCTTTAATTTTCAAATTTGATAGGGAATACTAAAAGTTGATAGTTTTAAAGATATTTAGCAAAAACCAAAAAAATTGTACCTTTAGGCCCTTCCAGCCTAGCCGGCTAAAGGGCTAAGGGCGGGGACTTTTGATATGTATAACTCCTAACTAGTCCAAACAAAGTTAAAAAGTTAAAAATTGTGATCCATGCAATTCCCTCTATAACCGTTCGTTGCCTGGACTATAATTAGATCTGGAGGTAGTGGGTGCCGGTATAATGCCGGTTACTGAGTCGTGGGATAGTGAGGACTGAAATGTTAGAAATTTTATTAAAAGTGTGACAGTGAAAATATTTCAGGTATTCCAGTATGAAGTGAAATTGTGACATGCTAGAAGAGTCAAATGAGTGGAAGTGTTGTGCTTGGATTGACAAACAGACAAAAGGGAACCTGGGTCACTGATAAAAGCCTAAGTTAAGATATAACATACATCCCTTACTTAATTTCATAATTAACTGGAGATAGCTTATTTAAATCGAACATAACAATATCGAAAATATTTTAACAGTTGTAATACTCTCAGTAGGAAATAGAATAAGTTTGATCTGTTATGATAAATTAATATCATCACTTTATATACTATGCATTACATAAGCTTTGTAATATGCTGTCGTTATACTCACTATGTAAATAGACATAATAAAAACATTGTGAACCACCAATTACTCTTTAGACACTCACACGAGAACTTATCCAATTGATTGGGTTTGGTATTTTGGAAGTTTTTAAGTATTCGCCTGTTTTTTATTTGTGCCACCGTCAAAACAACAATATTTAAATGCTCCCAAAAACGTCCCACGTTAAGACTGTTATATCAGTGGTTATATCCTCGGGGAACACAGTATCAGAATAGCATTACCGGTGATTTACCGGTGGGTAATCTCAGCAAGTGGCGATGCATCCACCTGAATGAACGCAACGCGGCGGATTGCAATGCTCAATATTAGGGCAGGTGGGTTGTTCAGATTATCAAGGGTTTGGACTACTACCCTCAAAATGTTAAGCTTTGAACAAGTAGCCGTATAGTACCTGCACCAAATAGGTTAACAGGGTATTAATATTAATATATTATTAATTTGTCAGTTATTGATGAATACAACTGCTTTTATGTTGATCGTACCGTTTACTCTAAATCGCTACGGTAATTCAGTTTTACGGTCATTTTTCAGACCTATCTTTAACTGCCATTGGTAAAAAAACACTTTGTTTTACTCAATACATTTTTGTAAGTTATTGATATCAATAAATGTAAACCACTTTACACCTTTCCAGAGTTTGAAGCTAATTCACGTACCTTCTCTTTGTCAATCTGAGAAAAAACAGGTATAACTTAGGCTGCTATTTTTACCAATGGCATTAACTTAGGCTTTATGAAGGAATATATTTAAAATGGCCTGAATTTCTGTAAAAAAAGGCAAAAGAAAGGTAAGCCAAATCAAGTTGAAGAGATCTTAATAACAAATTTGTCTTAATTTAGTTTATATATTTTACTTGCTTTTACCTCAAGCACACCTGAATGTTGAATAACATTACAAAATTAAAATAAATGTTAAAATAATTATTGTTATTGACATTGTGGTCATGCATACTTTGTTACTAAAAGCTCGACTCGAACGAGCGGATATTTCAAAACTTAACTCGACTTCAAAAATCACTACTCGCACACCCATAGTAGCTACAAAATACTAAAATTTTTTACAAAAATAATTTGTAAAAACCACGTAAGGTATAAACTACATAATACTTTATACTTTAATGTTTCATAATTAAATCATAATACCTAAAATACAAAAGGTTCATTGTTAATTCTCGTTAAGTATCAAATAATTAAATCAAAGAATCCGTGTCACATTTTTATAATGTTTTTAGTGTATAAAATAGTTAGTTATTTACTAAACAAAAACACTCAACATATTTGTTACTCAAATATAAAGGTTGAATGTGGTGAGGATTTTAAGGTGTTATGAATCAATAAGGAGTAACCTTTTACAAGGGTAATTTATTTATTTATATAATAATCGTGTGCCATTAATATTTAATATATTTTCGGGTATGTTGCTGGCACGATGTGCTTGGAAGAAGCCCAATTTTCGAACATACTTTCATTAGGACGTATTCTGGCAAATGTTGACTTCAAAGAAGTTCGGATTTCATGGCTTGCATAATTTGTTCAACTTTGTTACCTATAATATATATCCACAGAAAGTTGTCTATCAGTGTGATGTGCCGTACTTTTAGGTCGGTGTGCCATTTGGTCACGTGGTGTCATCAGCCCATTTTTTATAGGAAATGCTGGCCAAACATGTATGGTAAACGGAGAAAGCTATCGAGCAATAATTAAACAATTTAACGTTCCTCTACGTTCAAATAAAATTTACTTACATTTGCCACACAGCAGATAACCCAATCATGAATACAAAACCCAGCTATTCAAAACTGTAATCAAAAACTGGACTTCCAGATTGCGCTTCCTTAGTGTGCACTCCGCGATGCTCAGAGCTGCCCTCCCCGGCCCTGATGGTGCTCATGACCGAAATAATCTTTAACCACTACTGGCAAACTACTATTTATAGATAAATGCAGTACTGTTGTAGCTCAAGATTCATATCATTTTGAAAATGTAACTTCAAAAAATAACACTATCACTACCCGGCTAATTATACGTTACATTAAACTAACCTAAAAAAATTGCAGTTCAGGTTTGATCGCAACGATTAAGTTTCAATGACACAGGTTAAAACTGGTAAAATAAAATTGTTTAAGAGAAGAATATTATTTTTCAAGGATTTTATGGCAATATGATGCGCTGTAAAATCCGCAGTTGTTGTTAATTACTGCTGTTTTATGCGCGGCATTATGGAAAGAAGAGGCCTCTCAGAGTAATTTATTCCCAACGATAGCGCCGCACTACACTTGGCGCATTGGTAGTTAGAATTTATTAAAACCTAAACTACTCCCATTTTTCAGCACATAATTTTTAAGCTCTGTTCCTATAAACAAATTATTACGAGCTTCATTTACATTTCAACATTTTGTAATTTGAATTAAAACGTCTAGATCATCTAGAGGTCACAAATGTAAACAAATGTTTCTTATGGTGGATCTTTTTCCTGCAACCCTTGCTCCAACCAACCAAGAATTCCTATTAAATGTAATTAAATCAGACCGTTATAGATATTGCTTCCTACAAAACTTTATGCCGAGCTCTTTCTAGCAGCATCTAGGTTATAAAAATCTGTTCAGAACTGTAGATGGGGGGTTTTGATCACTCAAAAACACCTAGCGCATTAAATAAAGACCTGAAAATAATTATTGTCCAGTCTAGTCATTTGAAAAATTTACATACATTTATATATTTATCAATCCAACTAAGTGGTTAGTAAATATTGTATATCTTACATACTTAAAACAGTTATTTTTAGTTACAAATAACATTTCTTCAGGGATTTCAATAGAGAAAAATCCAAAAATTGAGTTCTTCTTGACAATTGTTCACTAGTAGGGTTAAGATATTTTTTAAAATATCTGATTAATACAACTGTTTGAAAGTAAATAAAAACTATAAAACGGAATGGAAAAGCCGGTTGCAAAGTATTGCACTGACAATACTGCCGTGGTTATGCAGGTTTCCTGTCGTAGATAGTGTACGCTGACAGAGCAAACTGCCTCCATACCTCATTCAAACTGCTAGGCGAATTGCAATAATGTCATAACATGACTTCGGTCTGCGGTTAAGACTAACTAACTACGGTTATCCCTATTAAAACCCATGCGTTAAATGTTTAAAGGATTAATAGCATCTTGTGATGGTAATTCGAGTTTTATTCATTTATAGGTACGTACTTCTATGATATTTTTCTTCTAAAATAACTAAAACAATTTCCTCTGTTAAAACCAATGCTGAGGTACCTAAATATATTTACTAAAATAGTTGGGTTTACTTACCCCAGATACTGTCGTCGATTCTAATTGTAATCACGGATGACTATAGTTTCGGCCCCATTAGGCCATTATCAAATCAATACTGAATGTCATACTCCATTTACTTCACCAGTGATGTGAAGGTCGTCATGGTGTTCACACTTTGACACATTAAAACACAAACAGTCACACATTTAAAACTTTAAAATTACGTTTTTACAAAAATACATGAATTGCGCACTATTAATTTTTTGGACATGCTACCGGCCGGCCGCGCGATACCGAACTGGTTATCATCACTGGTGTTATCTGTTTCTACCCCCACTTCCTGTCCTTTGTTGTCCGCTGCTCACCTGTATGTCTGAAGAAAGATCGATTATTCTATTAAACAGTATGTGGGAGCCGTAGTTTAATTTTTCATTCAGGGTGTCATTAGGGCTGTTATTGAGGGCTTTATAAATTTCTAATTCCTCTAAGGTGTTTAATAATTGACCTTTCTTGCACTTATGTAGGACATCCATGTTATCTTCTAAACTACGGACACTGTGGTTGTTTACAACTAGGTGCTCGGCAAACGACGACTTTTGCTGGTTTAGTCTGGGGTTAGGCAGATGTTCTTTGAACCTAATATTAAATCCTCTCCCAGTCTGACCGACGTAAAACTTGGGACAGTCGGAGCATTTTAATTTATAAACGCCGGTCGCCGTAGGTTTATTACTGACTTGGTCGGTTTGGTTCACAAGTCTACCTAGTTTATTTGATGTTCTGTAAGCTAGTACAATGCCATGGGGTTTGAGTTCACGTTGGAGGCAATGATTTAAGGTGCTACCATATTCTATGGGTACATGCTTAGTTTCACCTGTACTATTAAGGGAAGGTGTTTCTTGAGAGCGTTTTTTCTTTTGTTTATTTATTATTCTATCTACTATTGTACTTTGGTATCCGTTGGAAATAGCCATGTGTTTAATAATGTTTACTTCACTTTTGTAGTTATTTTCTGACAGTGGCATCGTTAGGAGTCTGTGTACCATGCTATTGTAAGCGGACATTTTATGGGAATCAGGATGATAAGATGTACTATGTATTGTGCTATCAGTAGATGTAGGTTTTCTATATATTTTATACTCCAAATGGTTGTTCACTTTAGTTACGGTTGTATCTAAAAAATTGATGCTATTATTTTCCTCTACCTCCAATGTGAATTTTATGTTTGTACTGGTGCTATTGAGGTAATTTTTAAGGATATCGAGCTGTCTTTTGTTTCCATTATACACAATGAAAGTATCGTCTACATAACGATGGTATGTTTCTATTCTCGGAGCGTGTTTATTTTGTCCAGTGAAAATGTATGTGGCTTCAAAGTAGTTAAGATATATTTCGGAAAGTAGGCTGGAAAGTGGAGAGCCCATGGCGAGTCCATCTGTCTGGATATAATATTTGCCTTGGAAACAGAAATAATTTTGTTTGAGAACCAGTTCTAAGAGGGTCATTAACTCCCCAATGTAATCGCTATCCAAATCAGTGTTCGATATCAGGTTTTCCTTTACTATGTCTAATGTTTTTGCTACAGGCACATTGGTAAACAAATTCTTTATATCTAACGAGGCCATAGTTTTGTGGTTGTTTACTTTTAAGTTCTTGGTTTTTTCGACGAACTCTAAACTATTTTTTAAACTGTGATTGTTTTCAAGTTTAATGTACTGGCAAGTTTTAGAGTTCGTCGAAAAAACCAAGAACTTAAAAGTAAACAACCACAAAACTATGGCCTCGTTAGATATAGAGAATTTGTTTACCAATGTGCCTGTAGCAAAAACATTAGACATAGTAAAGGAAAACTTGATATCGAACACTGATTTGGATAGCGATTACATTGGGGAGTTAATGAACCTCTTAGAACTAGTTCTCAAACAAAATTATTTCTGTTTCCAAGGCAAATATTATATCCAGACAGATGGACTCGCCATGGGCTCTCCACTTTCCAGCCTACTTTCCGAAATATATCTTAACTACTTTGAAGCCACATACATTTTCACTGGACAAAATAAACACGCTCCGAGAATAGAAACATACCATCGTTATGTAGACGATACTTTCATTGTGTATAATGGAAACAAAAGACAGCTCGATATCCTTAAAAATTACCTCAATAGCACCAGTACAAACATAAAGTTCACATTGGAGGTAGAGGAAAATAATAGCATCAATTTTTTAGATACAACCGTAACTAAAGTGAACAACCATTTGGAGTATAAAATATATAGAAAACCTACATCTACTGATAGCACAATACATAGTACATCTTATCATCCTGATTCCCATAAAATGTCCGCTTACAATAGCATGGTACACAGACTCCTAACGATGCCACTGTCAGAAAATGACTACAAAAGTGAAGTAAACATTATTAAACACATGGCTATTTCCCACGGATACCAAAGTACAATAGTAGATAGAATAATAAATAAACAAAAGAAAAAAACGCTCTAAAGAAACACCTTCCCTTAATAGTACAGTAAGTATGTACCCATAGAATATGGTAGCACCTTAAATCATTGACTCCAACGTAAACCCAAACCCCATGGCATTGTACTAGCTTACAGAACATCAAATAAACTAGGTAGACTTGTGAACCAAACCGACCAAGTCAGTAATAAACCTACGGCGACCGGCGTTTATAAATTAAAATGCTCCGACTGTCCCAAGTTTTACGTCGGTCAGACTGGGAGAGGATTTAATATTAGATTCAAAGAACATCTGCCTAACCCCAGACTAAACCAGCAAAAGTCGTCGTTTGCCGAGCACCTAGTTGTAAACAACCACAGTGTCCGTAGTTTAGAAGATAACATGGATGTCCTACATAAGTGCAAGAAAGGTCAATTATTAAACACCTTAGAGGAATTAGAAATTTATAAAGCCCTCAATAACAGCCCTAATGACACCCTGAATGAAAGATTAAACTACGGCTCCCACATACTAATAGAATAATCGATCTTTCTTCAGACATACAGGTGAGCAGCGGACAACAAAGGACAGGAAGTGGGGGTAGAAACAGATAACACCAGTGATGAAAACCAGTTCGGTATCGCGCGGCCGGCCGGTAGCATGTCCAAAAAATTAATAGTGCGCAATTCATGTATTTTTGTAAAAACGTAATTTTAAAGTTTTAAATGTGTGACTGTTTGTGTTTTAATGTGTCAAAGTGTGAACACCATGACGACCTTCACATCAATGCTGAAGTAAATGGAGTATGACATTCAGTATTGATTTGATAATGGCCTAATGGGGCCGAAACTATAGTCATCCGTGATTACAATTAGAATCGACGACAGTATCTGGGGTAAGTAAACCCAACTATTTTAGTACTCACATCGATTCTGGAGGCAAAATCATGAATAAATATATTTACATTAGCAGCCCTTGAAAATGCCTTAGGCTTAAGAAATATAGTAAACTACGTATATTATGCAAAACTATATTAAGACAAATCAAAAGGGCGTAAAAAATAAGTTAACCTAAAATACATGGACATGGACATGAAATATGCAGTAAAAGATTTAATTTCGTAATACATTTCTTAGTTATTAATACTATTTTTTAGCTTTAGCGAATTTCCTTAGAAATACGCTATTACCGTAGATATCATGGTAAAACCTAAGCTTAAGACCATTATCACATTTCATTTTGAGACCCCTAGAAGCAAAAAAAAACATCATTCGTCCAAATTTAATGTATTTTAACAGGAGAGCGGCCGTAAATACGTTCCGATCTTAATGAAATTTCGAATAGACGTGAGGATCACTCTGACGAGTTCGTACACCAGCCCAATCAAACCATCGGTAAAGGGGGATAAAACCCTCAAAAATAGGTTTTTTTAGGTTTTTACGTAGAGAAATAAAAATACCCCCGTTGCAGCAGACCTGCATACTCAGCGAATTTCCAGTACAAAACAACATATTTCAATCCAACATAGCGAGATTTTACAGGTTTTTGAAAGCTCCATAAGAATAACATGGGGAATGAGTATGCAGGTTTGCTGCTACGGGTATATTAAAACTGGGTGGTTTTAATTCAATATTTAGTAGATCTGAACTAGAATAAGCCACTTACCAAGTTTTATCAAGATGTGTTGAGAAATAAGCGAGATATAGAATTTTACTTATTTCCCATAAGGTTAACATAGGGACAACGTACTGTGTTTACCACTTTCAATATCTCGGTAACCAATGGACATAGAGCAGTGATTCAAAATACTAAATTGTTTGTTTTTTTGAGCTGAGTTCAATGGTGCCAACAAAAATCGGATTATTTTTATTTTTCTATGTAAAAAACTCAAAAAAACCCATTTTTGGGGGGGTTTACCCCCCTTTACCCCCCCTTCCGGTAGTCGGATTGGGCTGGATTACGAACTCGTCCGAATAATTACTACTTTACACATCCATGCCAAATTTCATTAAGATTGGACCATTTTTACGCGAGTTATCGTGCTTAAAGACACATATATATATATATATATATATATATATATATATATATATATATAGATATATATATATATATAGATATATATATATTTATGAAAATGAACGAATAGTGTTTTTTGCTTCTGGGGGCCCCAAAACGAAAAGTTATCATGGTCTCGGGCTTAGGTCTTACCATGAGACCTACGGTAATAGCTTCTTCCCTATAGGGGAAATTCGCTAATCCCTATAGGGGAAATTCGCTAATAATCCAATTTTCGCTGGCACCATTAAATTCAGCACAAAAAACAAACAATTTAGTACCTTGAATCACTGCTGATATTTAAAGTGGTAAACACAGTTCGTTGTCCCAATGTTAATCTTCTGGAAAATAAGTAAAATTCTTGTTTATTTCTCAACATATCTTAATAAAACCTGTTTTGTGGCTTTATATAGATGAGATAACAAATGAGGTATCATTGAAAATTATATAAAATGGACATACTTTTATGTATTTTGAAATTCTTTGTTTAAGTTAACGGTTTTCGTGGAATTTGGCATCAAATAATTTAAATGGTCGCCATTTCGAAACGGTTGATAATATTTTAGAATACCTATTTTAAAAGAAGATAGGTCCTAATAGGATAAACATTAGTACAAAATCTCAATGCTGTACGTCAAACCGTTCCGGAGTTATGAATTTGTTTGATAAGAAAAACATACCGACAGGCAGATGGAAAACTAGGCACCAGAGACCCATGTTCCTACAGTGAAAAGTGTGTGTCTTGACTGAAGCTGTAACGCTATATCCATTTGTCCAGAGAGTTACGGGGCACCCCGTACATGTAAGTCGTATTTAAATAAAGTGAAGAAGGTACTTAATAATTACTTAGAAATAGGTCTTAATGGTGTTATATTTGAAAAATATATTTCATACAGATATCAACTATAATGCTAACCATAATTTTAGTTACTTACGCTCTAAAGCACCCTAATGCGGGGTTACGAACAAAGGATGAGCCGAGAACCCGATCCTAATGTTGAATAATAAGGTAAGCCCTTTTTTTTTAAACAAAACTTACCATAGGAAATGTGAAAGGGCCTTTTTTTACGAAGCGGTACTGAGTCACATTTAAATTTTCAAATTTATTAGCTTATTATAGCTTGACAATAAATCTTTAAACACCACAGCAAGAATGCCTTCTGCGAGAATGCTACATCCACCAGAGTTAACATAATTAATACATGCGGACTATAATTAATCTAGAATGTATGCCTAGCAATTATCATGTTATTTAAGACAAAAAGCAGTTCCAAACAAAAACTATATGTTTGGGGAAGATCAAAGCATATCAATTCGCTAGAGCAATGTGAATTCATTGAATTGTGTCATTAGTGGTTCTCCAAATTAAAATTTAAAAAATTCAAAAAGATTTTGATCTGGAATAACACATGCTATTGTTGTTGTTATCTATTGACATGTTATACCAAGCTATTCCATAGTATATTTTATCCTATTATCCAGCAACCCAGACTGTTACAGTTTGGCACTTAAGTGCCTTTTAAAAAGTTATACTCTCTACACGTGCTTGAATACTAAATATGAATAAAAACTTATATTTATAATGCAGTAGCTGTCAAGCATATAGAATGCAGTATTATAAAATATTTCAAAACTACCCAAAAATGTTGATGATTGCTTTTAAAATCCAGACGATTTTTTTACCAGTGTACCGTGTCTTCACTAGCTTTCGCTCGTTCGTTTCTACTTAGAATGTCTAATAAGTTATTGCTAAATATACCTCGTTCATCAATGCACATATTTCGTGAGTCAATGATTCTGGATTTCCATCGATTTATTTAGTAAGTTGTATAGTGTAAACAGTAAATTGGAAATAGTAAAGAAGTAAATATAATAGTTTGGTAGTCCCCCTTCCTGAGAAATTTATAAGAGCGAATAATCTGGAGTAAATAATTAAGTAACGGAAATAAAATAGCTTGTTATGAAGTAAAAAGTACATACATTTCTTCTAAGGGGAAACACTTAAATAACTCTTTTAGAAACGCACGGAAAAACATTCTCTTTGTATTGCAATATCAAACGAACCATAAACCGTTAACGTGTGACGCAGCCCGCCTTCTCGGTTCTGAATATATTGCTTTTCTCGTTGCACTTTTGCCCTTTGTTTGTTTCCCCACGATTCATTTGTATGATAGTTTCCATATTTAATAAAAAAAATCGTAAACGTCGGTTATCAAAACATAAAAACTCATCTCCTCCTCCTTCATCTCCTCAAAGCAACAAATCCATGTAGTACCACTGTGATAGTGAATTGAAATTGCTCAGAAATCTGCGTTCATCTTTTGATCTTGAGGACACTTGCCATCATTGAATAGCGTTAACTAGTTTCATGACGCTTTTTTATCTGGAATCTGATCCCGTCTACATCGGCTCGATAGATGAATTTTGTTATTTCTGTGTATTATTGTTTTTGTTTTAAGAATTTAGCGATCTTGACTGTTTTCTCAGCTCACTATTTTAGCTGTGTCTTTGGAGGCCCTCCTTGCTTTTTATCACTTATCCTGTCATGCTCCTTTCCACCTGAAGAAGGGATCATATTCCAGATCCTGAAACGTTGTTAACTTGTTTTCACCAATAAATTATCGCAAATATCCGCAAAACTCAAAATTAAAGCATAAACTCACCTTCACCCACAATCAATTTCAAACAAAGAATGTGCTTTTGTGCAGGGAAAATGGTTTTATCAAGTTAAAAGTACGCAGTGTGCTTCCATCAGCTCTAATTTTGAACTGATGGACTTCTCTTTCTTACTTATAGTATTATAATCTAAATAGCCGTTTCACAGCTAAGAACAAATGCGTTTGGAGTACTATCTGCATTGTTATTGGAATAAACAACATCTGTTTGAATATGTGTCAAAAGAAACCGATAAAATGCTATGTTAATTGAATTATGGCTATGTCACTCATTACATTATTACAACAAAATTAAAACTTAATTGGTTTGAAACAAAAATTTAGGAGAAACCAGCTATTGGTTTGTTATTAAGGTTGCCAATTCAAATGTGCCCATATGTAATAGTAGTTTTCATTACTGGTCTCAAAAGTGGCCTGTTTCGGGGAGAGATTGCATTTACTACTTACTATTAATACTATTTGAAACTCGATGAAAAAGCATGAATTTGAAAAGGACGTAATGTCCTGCATAACTATACTTGGCAAGCTATAAAAAAGTTATGACCTTTATGTTTTAATCCTACAAACAGTAAACCTAATCCACAATTTGAGTAATACATTATTTCTCCTTTGCTTAAACAATCTGACCTAAAAATACCATAGAAATACACTTGCAAATCATAAACCTACTCTACAACTAAGAAAAAGAAACTCAGTATAAATATTATAACATAAATTTATAAATTTCAATAATGTAAAATATTCAAAGTAAAAAAATGAATGCTATACTATTTCATGTATTCAAATAATTCTTATCGTTATTATTTTTATGGATTTTAACCAATAGGCCTATATCTGGACAATTCCTGTTGAAGTAATACTCTTCTGCTTTAAACGGCTCTTCTGCTTTATACCTGGCAGATACTTTGTAATCATTGCAAGTTAAATCAATATTTGTGGTTTAAAATAAAAAATAACTAATAAAAATATATTTAGGTGGGGTGGTTAAAATAAAAGCAATACAAGTTTTTTCATAGATAACGAGATGTCTGAGAATTCAACACTTTAAGAGGCTACAGACCATGAATACACATAATGAATGATCTTACTAAAATACATCTACGACAAAGCTATGATCTATTTCAATATATCTAATTTAGAGAAATTCTCATCGTTCAGAAAATCGTTGATCGTTCGGAGCAGCAGGTGGGACGAAAACTGAGTTACGTTCGGTGACTGGCAGTTGATCCGAAGTGAATGCCAATTATTTGTCTCTGTCATGGGAAATTGAATGCGAAGTTCCTTTCAGTATGGTTAGTGCTCTCAGTTATGAGAAAAATGTTTAAAAGTGTACGTAATATATATTAAGTTTACCACACTTATTTTTTTCATTTTAAATACATATAAAACTAAACACGACTTAAATCAAATTGAATATACAATTGTCCATCAGGATATAGTATGTTTTATTCACATTTAAATAAAATAAATGGCGAAAATTCTTTGACAATGCTGATAGAAAGTAAGATGCAAGAGAGGTAGGCCCTAACCTGCGTAAGCCAGTGCTACACATCGCTAGCCTGATCTCCTTTCTGGTTTTGTGGTGGTGGTCCGAGGTGGTGAAGGCAACTTACCTAATTCCTTCAAATTCAGAAGTACTTTCAACTTCCCGTACCTGTAAAAGTTTCCACTTTCGGTGTAAAACATTTTGTGGAAGGCTAAGAAGTAATTCTATGAGCGTTTACAGTGTGACATGTGTCCTGGAAGCTTATGTTACAACCTCCGAAATAACATACTCTTAAATAATAATAAATGACCTTCATTCAGACTTTTAAGTGTTTACCAAGGTGAAATTTGGTCGCAGAAAAAAAGCTGTAATTAAGAATAAGTTACATCGCGTTTAAGCCAAATCAATCAATAAATTGCCAGATTCTATTGCCAGTATTTAGTTATGCAGGATTGTAATATCTTAAATGTGTAAAAAAGGAGTTCCACTTTTGCTTTCTACATCTTTTTTATATAATACCAAGGTTTTGATGTAATTCAACAATATCTGCTATTAATTACACCCTGGGATATGTTGTGTAAGATTGTTTGTTCTTTGCAGTTTCTGTGAATGTAATACTAAAATATTCTATCCTAAAGAAAATAAGCAAAAGATTTATTTTGGAAATTCAAATGTATGTGAGTCCGGCAAAATGCCAAAACACACACATACACAAAAAAAATCATGATGAGAGATCAACCATGATCATGAGATGTTTTTTTATCTTATTTTTTTGTACATTAAATGAGATACAAATACAAAATCCGTCTTCTGGTTACAATTAATTGCAAGTCCTGCCAAATCTCGTCGGAGGCCAGTGTGCGACACTCCCAGAATACATTCAGTAATGCCGGTTAGCCGTTGAACACGTCGCACTTTGTTGTATCAAGTATGATTTATTTGTTTTGGTGCAAGAAAAATAATTAATTAAAATAATCTTATTAAATAAAATGTTTACTACTGTATTTCTACAAAACGTGCCCAAACATTACGGTGTTGGTCAAAATGGAATGTAGATAAAACCTTATAATTTAGTATTTAATTTGAGGGAGTCAAATTCTGAAAAATAATTTTGGGTTTAACCTTTGTTCAAGAGGAATTCTTTTCATCTTACCACTGGATGTTTCTTAAGTGTTTTTGTTAGCTTTTAAATTAAAGAAGGTGCATCCAAATCGGTAGTATTAAAATATTGGGAGCACATCATTTGTCCCAGGTTTCAAATGTCCCAGGTCGTTAAAAAATTATAAATATTAAGTAAATCAAATGTCCCAGGTGTCAAATGTCCCAGGTTGGTTTAAATAATTATTCAAAGTTTGTCAAATCATTTGTCCCAGGTGTCAAATGTCCCAGGTCTTTAAAATATTACACAAATTAATATAAAATCAAATGTTCCAGGTGTCAAATGTCCCAGGTTTGTTAAATTATACAGGGTGTCCACAAAAGATTAGTACAACTTTGGTTGGTAATAACACATATATTTTTGAAGAGTTAACCTATTATTGTTATACATATACGAAGCACTAACGATAAAGTTTTCTCCTGACTACTAATAGATTTCCACATGGCCTCCATTGTTGGCACGGACGACATCAAGGCGATGTTCAAGTTCCATCCATGTGTTCTCCAGCATTTCGTTGGAAACCTGAAGAAAGGCTGCCGTAATTCTCTCTCGCAGTTCAAGTACTGTGTATACCCTTGTCCGGTAGACAATGTCCTTTATATACCCCCATAAGAAGAAATCACACGGGGTGATATCGGGAGAACGAGGAGGCCATTGTAACGGACCGCCGCGTCCAATCCAACGTTGTGGGAAATGTCTATCCAAACATTGGCGGACATCCAAGCGCCAGTGGGGCGGTGCACCATCCTGCTGGAAAATGACACCTGGAATGCCCTGAATTTGAGGGATGGCAAAAAGTTCCAGCATGTCTTGGTAGATTACCCCATTGATGTTGTTTTCAATGAAGAAAAATGGTCCCACTACTTTGTTGCGCATGATTCCACACCTAACATTGATCTTCGGTGAATCTCGTTCGTATTCCAATACTCGATGAGGGTTCTGTGTGCCCCATATTCTACAATTATGTTTATTTACTTTACCACAAGTATGAAAAGTCGCTTCATCACTGAAGCAGATACGTGACAAAAAAGTAGGCTCATCGTCTATGCGATCTAACATATCTGTTGCAAATGCCAAGCGGCGTGGTTTCTCATTGGGTTTGAGTTGATGTACAAGCTGCAACTTACATGGATAATAACCTAGTCTTTTCCGTAAAATCTTATGAACAGTTGATTTTGGTATGTTCAGTTCTCTACTAGCGACACGGATGGATTGAGATGGGCTAACTTCAAATGAAACTTCAACTTGAGCAACTCTTTCCTGTAATACGCGTGGACGTCCTGTGCTTTTGCCTTTCTTAACGCTACCACTGTTTGTAAACTTATTTACCCATTGAAGAATGTTGCTGCGAGATGGAGGTTGTCTGTTGTATTCTCTGTGAAAGTTACGACACACCTGAGTCAAAGATTTAGTCTCTGCAAACCACATTACACACCTTGCTTTTTCTTGATCAGTCAACATATTTGAATGCAGATGATATCGATTCAGATCAACAAACTCGACAACAATGAGTAATAAAACTAAACTTTGACATGTAGTAGATGCAAACAAAACAGCTGGGACATCATATGTTCAGAAGTAACAGTCTGGCTTAAATTTGAAATTGTACTAATCTTTTGTGGACACCCGGTATAATAAATATAAGTTACATCATTTGTCCCAGGTTTCAAATGTCCCAGGTGCATTATTTTTAATAAAAACGCATCGCGTCAAATGTCCCAGGTGTCAAGTGTCCCAGGTATCAACGGCGCCAAAAGTGACTCTGCCGCCGTGCAGCGCCGCTAACGCTTGTACAGTCCGCACAAGCAGCGTCTAGTGAATCTGGCTGTGGCGGCCGCGCCGCGCGCCGATATCTTCTTTGTTTACACCGTCCTGAAGTTTAATTAAAAAATATAACTTGGTCAAACCTAATATATTATTAATCTGCATAAATTGGCGAACATAACTGTGTAAATATTGTTTAATACAATTATGTGAATAAATTGTAATAACAACAATTTAAAAGCATTATAATTTTTCTGTAATGAAAAAGTTAGTCGGCTACTACTTTTTTTGTTTTTTGGTCAGGTTTGTTTCGTCTGTGAGAAAGTTGTAGCTATTGAAATGAGCTATGCACTTTACATTTAACATTTTTTCCTAGCTGGTATAGTTTCCTCATAAAATTAGGTTGAACAGCGGTGAAGTTCAAACTCGAGCGCCCGTCGTTTCGCTGGCGGTCGCACTACATTATAACACAAAGTAACCGTTTGAATATTTAAATGGTTGTTTATGTAACAAGTTTATAATTTTTAGCAGAAAATTTTTTATATTTATGAATTCCAAATCCAACTACTTACAATTCTGTATATTCCTTAATATTGAAGTAAGATATACAAACTTAAAATGTCTTACGATATGTTTATCAAATTATATGATTGATATTCGACCAGAAATTATTATGTGGGTGAATTAAAAAACGTGTGTATTTGTTTTGAGTAGTAAAGTAAAAAATATTAGAACATTAAAATAAGGATGAACTATTTAATGATTTAATATATTTTTTAATACTGTTTTTGTTAAAGATAAATTTGTATTTGGAAACCCAATATATTGTAAACCCAATACCTCATAAACTGACCTTGAAAAAAATGCTATAGTGATGCTAATTACAAATTAGAATACCTCTAAAGCAATTATTAATGGAAGAAGAATGCGAGTGAAGAACCTGTACCACAACCCAATGGACTGTGAAATACTAACGGGAACTTCGATTGGGCAAAGTTTAACCATATCATTAATAAAATAGTTCTTGAATACTGTAACATAATTATTGTTGTTTAGAAATCAATACATGATCATTGTTTCTCATGAATCATTTATTTCGATTCCGAGCAACGGGTTTACTAGTACATATATATAAAGGAGGAGTTTTCTTACGGACAGCAAATCTCCAAAACTATAAGACCTAAGGAGTTGAAATTTGGCACATGTACTCCCCTTGGGTCCTAGATGCACACTAAGAAACGGATTTACAAAATCCCCAAAGGGTTTTCCCCTGTGGTATTTTAAAGTTTTAATGTAAACTTATAGGGAAGGATATAAGGTTGTCATGGCAACCTTAAAAAGTATTAAATCCTAAAAAAAGACAGGGGAGGTTTTTATGATTTTCCACGGGTGAAACATTGATCAGCTAATAATATAATAGAATAGCTATCTCCCATATGACCTGTACTAAAATGTGATTGTGGAATCAAATACAAAGGAAGGGAAATAATAATAACAGGAGATAAATTCATTCAACTATGAATTTCTTGTGTCAATCATAAGTTATATCTTCCTAAACAAAAAAACCCTTACACCTACTTATTGATTGTTATTCAAAAAGCAAAAAATTGTCTCCAATATTAACCCACACTTGGGTTTGTTTTAGTATTTTTTAACAGTAGCGTAACCACATATGGCTCTCTTTACTTCCACGTCATCGATGATTTTCTCCCCTCCTTTGCCAAAACTTAAGACTTAAAAGCGTGAACATGTTACTTAACATCTATATTTATTTATATAGCAGACTAACGGCTGATTCGTTTAAAAAGATGGAATCCTATACTCTTATACGAGCAGTGTTATCTTGTATGTATGCTTGCTTGCTTGCACAACGATCTCAAAAACGGCTCCGAGGATTTCCTTCAAAATCTGGAAATAAGTAATTTATGACTCAAAAACGTATTTTATGCAGATTACTTGGCCAGAGAAAATCTAATAACGTAATAAATCGAATTTTAAAGTTGTAAAATTTTAACATTGGCCTTATGGGTTGCCGTGATAGCAACGAAAATAAACAAGGAAAGTGTAAACAAATGAAGTAATCATAACAGCTGTTTGGAATCTACATCCATTAAGGGAAAATACAGCAAGTGGGATGAAGAGTCCATGGAGCAATAAAAAAGGTTTCTATTTATCAATGTTATGACATTGAAATATTTTATAGTAACTGGATGAACTGCTAAACATGAAATAACACCGAGCAATGCTCGGTCCACCAGGTACTCGGAGTTATAAGACCAACGCTTTTTTATATTTTAATAGTTTTTTATTCTTTGAGTGTAATGTTAATTGTCGTACAAATACAAACTTTTATAATTTTTAAAATTGCCGAACAATAATTCGTAGAATTGTATACAACTAATTAAAAGAGAACATCATACTCATGTATAAAATAACTTAACTAATGTATGTTCACTTTGGTATGTTAAATAGCCTAGCTAATGTAGACCTATTTTTCATATTATAACAGTATTGTTATTTTGTACAATAAAAATCAAATAAAACGACTTGCGGAATTAAACTCAATAACCACTTACGTTTCTTAAATAATTTTTTGATTTTATGATGACGAGAGCCGAACTTTATATTGGGGTTTAACCACAATAAATCATGCACTTTTTATAATTTAACAGCATTTTAATACTAAGTTGAATTCCATAGTAAAAAACAACTGACCGGCTAGGATTTTTACTCATAAGGTTTTAGCATACATATATATAGATAAATTTACTATTAAAACCTACTTTAAAAAACACTTATAATGCTAAAATAAATTAAACTAGTCAAGGAATACAATAAAATTAGACTAAAAACATCTACAAGAAAATGCGGCGCGGAGAATCGCGCGAAGCCGATGATAGAGAACGACACGACGCGGGCGGTTCAGGCTACTTCTTGTGCGGACTGTACAAGCGTTCGCGGCGCTGCACGGCGGCAGAGTCACTTTTGGCGACGTCGATACCTGGGACATTTGACGCGATGCCTTTTTATTAAAAATAAAGCACCTGGGACATTTGAAACCTGGGACAAATGATGTAACTTATATTTATTATTTAATTTAACAAACCTGGGACATTTGACACCTGGGACATTTGATTTTATATTAATTTGTGTAATATTTTAAAGACCTGGGACATTTGAAACCTGGGACAAATGATTTGACAAACTTTGAACAATTATTTAAACCAACCTGGGACATTTGACATCTGGGACATTTGATTTACTTAATATTTATAATTTTTTAATGACCTGGGACATTTGAAACCTGGGACAAATGAAACGCACCCCTTTTTATTTACTGTCTACATTTCGTTTGTTTTTATAGTGTTCACCCATAAAAGCTAGGCCTCCCCAATACCATTTAAATTCTAAAACTCCCTTTTACTCTCATATTCGTATTATAGCTGTTAAAGTAAGAACATCGCTGTGCTCCGAGATAGAATAGTAGGAAAAACTAGTTTCGATACAACTATTTCTAAATGATAATATTTTTGTAATCAAGAAAATATATTTTTCCAAACAAAAGGCTATTTTTAACGCTTAATACTTTAATAATGAATGTGGGTTTTTTCGAGATAATATGGTGATAAAAACACTTAGGTAAATGACTTTTACTTAAGGATTATGTTCCGGCTTTAATTTACAATTATATTAAACATGAGGAAACCAAGAAACCTCGTTCGACAGTTAACTTAAGAGCATGTGACTCAGCTATACCCAGGCCGGCAGAGCAGGACCGAAGTGTGTTCAGGTGTAAAACAGAGAGTAGAACGTAAGGGTAAGGCAAACACGTTGCCCTATAGTCAACACCGAGGTTTCCGTGTCATTTCCACCCTTGCACAACTGTAAGTTGTTTTTCCTCGTTCATTTGGTCCTGTGTCAACTAGGGTCAATTAATGATCAGAGGTAGTCATTTTTTGTTATGTGAAATACTAAATTAATCATCTTATCATTTTGTTATTGCATAATGTTCGAAAATAGGTTTTGATATATTTTGATTTAATATATTTTATAGGGGGTACTTAGTCATTTGAATTTTTCCAGATACAGATTGCGGTGAGGATTTAATTTAAATCCACCCCTCATATTGCCTCCCCACCAACAGATGTTTTAAGCAAACCATATATAATTATATCTGTATTAGTTTTTAAGAAATAAGGATTCGAATAAAAACTCAGTCTTTTTTATTTATCATTTCAAATTAATACTATATACATGGAGGGAAACATTATTAATAAGCATAGTAAAGCACGCTACTCATAGATTACCAGCCTAACATCAGTTATATCATAATAAGCGTATTAGGGCGCTGTATAATTGGGCACTAATGATGCAATGTACACGCGATCATGTCGAAGTAGACGGATTATTTCTAACCCAGAATTCTATTTCAAGTTCAAGTTTTACTGGCTTTTAGCTCATATAAAGTAATAATAGCAAAGAACACTTAAGGACTATCATACAAACATAATCATCTTATTGGAAAGCTACACGGCTTCAGCTTTTTTGTGTTTCAGTGCATTAAATAGTTCTTAAAGCATTTAACTTAAGAATCTACAACTAAAACAATTAAAACAAAACACGAATTCCTACTGAATAAACAAATTGGGCTTGAATAGTCAACGGAATAGTGGCTTAAAAGAAAATATTAACAAAAAAAGAAACATGATTTCAATTTCCCATGGTTTGAAAGCAGGCCTTGTGAGCTTTCGTTAAATTATGCTCTGATCAAGCTTTGAGTTTTATTGGAAAAGCAATCAAAATGTCACTTATTAATATTAATACAAATCAAACAAAGAGGTTACTTTTTGGGAAGTGCTAATAAATCCTCAATAGCAAAGGTCCAGTAAATATTTCAACCAAAACTAATGTTTTATTTTACCTCTATTTGTACAGATAAAATTCCAACAAAAGTATTACTGAAAAAAACAATAGCCCATTCCTGACACTTTATGTTTGAAGGATGAAGACCTTTTTTATGGGGGGTGAAGTCTGGGATAGGCAGTGATTTGGAGTAAATTTATTTTTATCGTATCCAAGCAAACAGATTCAGAAGCAAGCACATTGAAGCATAATATGCAACATTTCAAGAACGTACTAATTTTACCTTTCTAAGACTTAAAATTTACCTGTAATAATATTAATTACATCGCAGCTTGAGCATATTGTTGCGATTTCCTTTGCCAGTTTTCTGATTAAAAAATTGATATTGTTGATAAAAAAAAGAATAAGAAATGACTTTTCAAGCTTCCGTTTGTGAAAGGCGCAACCTAAAGCTCTGTGGTCAACCGTTGTATGAAAGTCTTCAGCTTAGTTATTTCGTGTGCCAAAGCTGCTTGAATCCCTAAAAAATAATACTCAATTCCGTTTTTTTCGCTCCCCTCCTAAAAACCAGTAGGTTATTATGAATTTGAACAAAACAATTGGAAGAATAGTTGTGTAATAAGCATATGATTCCTGGAAATACAATATATAAGCCAAAATTATTTAGCAGCAATGAACAAGTTGTTATACTCTTACAAGGAAATTTTTCTTACAAGGAAATCCGTAGCTTATGAAATGATCTTGATAACCATACCTCTGCCTTGTCATCAAAGTTTGTTTTATTTTCATGTCCGACGGTGACACCGTAATATATATTACTTAACCGGTCAGCTGGTATCTGATTGGCATAGGATTGTATATGCCTCTCAGTCACGCAAAAGTAGCATGAAATATGCTGGTAGTAACGTTATGTAAGGGTATTATATATATATGTATGTGTGTGTGTGTGTGTGTGTGTGTGTGCGCGCATGTATATATTTACAATTATATATATATATATATATATATATATATATATATATATATTATATTATATATATATATTTATGTGTACAGTGTTCATTTTTTGTGGACACCATCGGGTTCTCGTAAATAATAAGAGATACAAGAAAGGTTAAATGAGCAAAGTTAGCGTTTTAGTATTATAAGCCAAATGGTGGTGATAAATTTAACATATTCCTGCCAAACCCGTTCATTATGCTCAAGAAATTATTGTTACCCAAAAACGTAAATTGACCATAAATCGCTTTTTAAAAGATACTAGAATATAAGTGAGGTAAAATTTCCATGAAAAATTTGAATATAACATAACTATAAAAAAGTATAATCTATTTATAACAAAATTTGATATTATTTATAGTTTTCCGAGAGAAATGACTAAGTCCACGATTTGAAGGTTTCTTTGACCATGAAACTTGGCACAAAATGTTCTTTATAGGCTCTAGATGCATATAAAGAAAGGATTTTAAAATATTTTATCTCGATAGGCTAAAAGAGGGTAGATTATAAAATCATAATGGCAACCATTCCAGTTTCCAAAACTATGGATGGAAGGCCTATAGGATATTCCAGAGACCAATCCATAGGGTATTCCAAAATGTACGAGATCCAATCTACCAAAAAAAGTGCAAATTTATTATTGCCACCTATTTTTGTCAGTTACCACTTAAACATTTTCGTTGCACGGACCTCCCGAAGTTCAGTGCATTATTGTAAATTCCCACTTTTGTAAAATGGGTTGTCAATCTAATAACCGAATTGAATAAGCATTCAAACTAGAATCTTGAAACTCGCTATGGACATTCCATTTTGAGTGTTCGTATCCACTAGAAATGGGGATTTTAAAAATTAAAGATTTCAAACGGTTTGCGTTGGTGATGGCGATTTGAAGTCCATAAAGTATAATCTCTAAACAATACATTTTCAAATCTATCAACTGAGTGACTTATTTCCTACTTAAAATAAAACTAATCTATATAAGTTTAACTGTACTTTATTTATGTTATCAAAATTAATAATTATTTATACAAAAAACAATAATAAATTAAAGCATCATATGGCTATTTAATCATATCACATGATTGACCCAATCTCCGATGTGAATGAGGAACGTTTTGGGAAATAGCTTTTTGGCCAACACATTCACTGTCTTATTTTTCTTACTGTTTTTGGTCTATTTTAAAAATTTTAGGTTTAAATTTGATGTTAACTCAAATACCCGCCATTTTTCCTTATTTTTGTTGACGGGGCTATCTCTCATTGTCTCTGTTGGAAAATGGAGGGAGGTTAATTCTAACCAATTGCTTATTTTAAGGGAAAAAGTTTTAGAGATAACGTCACACCTTCTCATTTCAATCTAGGTTGGAACCATCAGCTACACCTGGTGTTATTGCACGCACATATCCCGTAAGCCAAATCAGCCAATATATCAATTATTCCTAAAAAAAACTGCACATTGCATAGTACGATTGCATTAAACATTAATCATTCATCGGCATCATTCGTCAGCGGGCGAAGCTGCGGGTATATATACTAGGAAAAACATAAAATCATTAATTTTATTCATACTATCGATTATGATTTTCTCACTTAAACAACACGTTGTGGGGCTTTTGAAAATCAAAATGGTTAAAAACAACTCAACGGTTATGAGGTAACGAAGTGGCACAAAATTTAATAAGAATTATTAGAAAATGAAAAAGATCGTACCATCCAATCTTTAATAACATGAAGGAAACAAATGAGTCCATCCCAACAATAAATACAATCACACATTAAGGAGGTTACTGAATAAGTTGACGTAATAGGAGGGGTGTGCGAGTACTCGAGAATCGAGCTTTTTTCGAGACGAGTATACACTACTCGACTCGACTCGACTTATTGCTAAATACTCAAATGTTCGAGTTGAGTAGTTACTCCTGCCGTTAACCCCATATCGTTACGTGAGAAATAATATTACGGCCATTTCCCACAATGTCAATCCATCTTTAACGAATATAACTGAAACCTTTTGTTATTATTGAAGTTAAAAGTTCATTTTAGTTATTAAAGACACATAAATTTTTATATCACTCTATCTTGTCTATAGTTTGAGGTTATTTATTATTACATCTCTTAAATATTTTTGTTATATTTTATTCTCAATTCCACGTTTACCTTTCAGTACAGACCTTATGGGAGATAGCTATTCTATTACCTTTGCTGTGTGTATCTATATTACTAATTCTGTAAGTGATTTTTTTAAATCAAAATTTTGAGAGTTTGACAGCTTGCAGGATGATGGGAGGGGGCTCAAATTAAAGGTCTCGGTCCCAGGGGGTCGGGAAAAATAGCAGATTATGCCCAAATCTACCAGAAAATGAGAAATAACGAAAAATATCTTCCTTTTAAAATGCATTGGGATTGGAAAACGTCTGCTTTGTTTACATTAATCATGTGGTGCTAATGCTTGATTCAAAGCCATATGCTAGATGTTGACAAGTGGGATTTTTTCAAAATGCAGCTAGCTATGCACGTCCAATGTACTATAACAAAAAATATTTTAAATTTAAGATTTTCCGATTTTATATTAACTATTTAAGGGTTTGAGTTTTATCATAATTTCAAATCATAAAAAGTTAAATACATTTGTTTAGTTTATATAACGATGCAGATTTAATACCAAATGATTTATATCTATCTATCTACCTATATCATCATATATTTAATTTCGTAAGGCGATTCTTTGCCTCGAAATTGTGGGCGTCTGGCAAGTCGTAGAAAGATGGGAGAGGGCTCAAATTAAATGTCTCTATTCCGTGATGGCGGGAAAAATATTGAAATTGCTTAAAATTCACCAGGAAACGAGAAATACCGTAAAATATCTGCCATTTAAAAAGCATTGGATCTGAAAACGTCAGCTTTGTTTACATAAAACATGTGATGCTGATACTTGATTGAAAACCATGTGGTAGTCTGGATGTCAATTAATTAAAGGTGGATTCAGTTTGCTATGAAAGTATTTTGTACTATAATAAATAATAAGGATTGTTTGAATTCTCTCTCATTAGGGGCTTTTAGCCCCTTCAAGCCACTGTTCAAATGGGGTGTTTACTAAATCTGTATCATTTGATGGTAAAATCATCAGCTGATTATTATTTGATCACTATGAACTTAGTTGCCCAGTAGTCACAAAAAAATTGAAATTGGAAAAAATAAAAAGGAAAATGTTCCTTGGAAAAATAAGAAAGATGTTGATGCCAAAAACAAGTTGATTTTTTTAGAGTGTATGTTAGCTGAATCTCACAGCCAAAAGCTGAAAACAACTTATAACTGCCATAAAAAAGCTTATAATAGTCTATTGGTGGATGAAAAAAGGAATATTTTGAAAATAAAATTAAGAATTCAGAGAATATTAGCAAAGACATGGAATATTATCAATTCAGACCTTGGTAGAAACTGTAAAACTATACCTAATATAAACTTAAGTATAAATAACTCTATTGTACACGATCCTAAAATTGTCTCTGAGGAATTCAATAATTTTTATGCTACCTTACCCCAAGTACTTGCTAATAGTTACAATAATTTAAAATATACATTTAGAGGTGTTAGAACTGTAGAAAGCTTATACTTAGAACCAACCAGTAAGGCAGAAATAATTAATATTGTTAATGATTTAAGAAATAGTTCACCTACTGGATCGGATGACATAGGTACAAAAATTATAAAGTCAGTTATTCATGTTACTGTCGGGCCTTTATTAGATGTTGCAAATTCTATGTTAGAAACTGGTGTTTTCCCCGATCATCTGAAAATTGCAAAGATAATGCCAATTTATAAGAACAAAGGATCTGGCCAATCACTTGAAAACTAACGTCCTGTTTCTATTTTAACAGTTTTTTTCTAAAATATTCGAAATGATAATTTAAAATAGAATCCAAAATTTTTTTAAGAAATTATTTTATTTAAAAATCAACATGGATTTCGGCAGGGGAAATCAACAATTACTGCAATATCAGAGTTTCTGTTGCGTATAGTGGAGGGTTTGGAAAATAATTGTTATACAGTGGGAGTTTTTCTTGATTTGCAAAAGGCTTTTGATTGCGTCAATTTAAACATTTTAATCGAAAAACTAGAAAGTTATGGAATAAGAGGAATATAACCCAAGTTATTAAAATCTTATATACTTAATAGGACACAGTTTGTTTCAATAAAATATGATGGCGATGAAATTTCTTCTAACAACAATGAAATCAAATGGGGTGTTCCGCAAGGTTCAATCTTTTGTCCACTTTTATTTTTAATCTATATAAATGATGTATTGATCATAGAGCCAGGTAAAATTATAACATATGCGGACCGCGGACGACACATCTTTGATATTTTCAGATAAAAATTTACAGAATTTATAAATTTTAACAAATACATCAACTAATTTTGAAATTCAATATTTCAATGAAAGTTTTCTGACAGTTAGTGCAAGTAAATCAGCTCTTTTAAATTTCAGTTCAAATAAAAAATCGGATTTCAAACTAAAATTATTGTCTGTGGAAGAAGATCAGATTATTAATGCAGTTTCTAAGATAAAATTCTTAGGACTCATGGTGAATGACAAACTCAATTGGAATGACCCTATTGACAACCTTTGCCAAAAACTAGCCAGATCTGTTTTTATTTTAAGAAAACTAAAATTATCATCTTCAATAGATACTTTAAAAACATTATATTACTCATTTTTTTATTATAATTTAACATATGGTATCGAGATATGGGGTTTCACTTCAAAATTCAATATCAAAAAACTTATTGTACTTCAAAAGAAAGCCGTGAGATGTATAGCAGGTTTAAGCTTTAGAGACTACTGTAAGGATGCATTCAAAACGTTAGAAATCCTTACAGTTCCATGCACTATTATTTATAAAGTATTGGTTTATATTAAATTAAATAACTTTTTCCAAGAAAGCCACGAACTTTATTTATATAACACAAGGGGTAGGGGCAATATTCACATAAATAAGCATAATATTCGGCGACAGTCATTGGCTAGCTTAACTTTTGGTCCAAAACTTTGGAATCAGATACCAACAAAACTTAAAGAACTACCACTGAGACAATTTAAGTTGAAACTAAAAATGTTTTTGGCAGACCATCTATTGTACGCATTAGACGAATTCTGGCAGATAAGCAATAGTCAGTGGTCCAACTGCTGTTAATATTACTTAGCAATTTTCAGTGGTCTCGGTAATTGCTGGTTGTTGATGTGAGGGCCATACGTAGCAGTAATTACAAGCATGACGAAACGGAGGATACTATGTTTGTGCAATGTACTCGTTTGTATCTTTTCCGCAAATAAAGATCTTGTATCTTGTATCTTGTATCTTGTATCTTGCTTGTATTTAATATGTGTAGTACAACCTTAATTGTCATATGAAACATATGGTTTATGAAAATTCTATACTGTAAAGTGAATGTGGAATTGAGTATGGAAACCATTCCAAATAAATAAAAACTTAGTTTTTTTGTTGACCGTTACATGAATAAAAATGTACCTTTGTGAATAACTCAAAGGAAATATATTTTAATCATGAATTGAGTCAGGATTTGGTCATGGCTTTTTCATTTAACTTCGGTAAAAGTCGGTGTTTCCATTTCATTTCAAAACCCAGGTAAGCCTTAAACACAAGTTAGGCTTGAAAAATATATCAAATCAAGAATTATTGTGAGTTTAAGGAAAAGTGTTTCTTTCTTTTTTTGTTAAAATTGATTTGTATATCTGCTCTTAGTTCAGTTAACTATTTTAAGTTTAATTACCTCAAAATTGTAATTTGTATTTGAATAATGATAATTATTGTTTACCATTATGTAGAAACATTATGACTATTATATTATAAACTTAAAAAAAAAACTCGACGCGGAAAAAGCTCGAAACTCGCGGGTATTTTTCAAAACCCGACTCGACTTCAAAAATCACTTCTCGCACATCCCTACTAATAGTTATTTGTGTTTTGAGGGAGTGGAATATAACATTGTTTCACTAGTGAAAAATGTTGGCGCCCGAGCTTGCGAGGGTGACAATTCCCACAAGGGAGACAAAGTACTCTCTAAATACACACAACATGTTTCCCTCACCTGCAATATACATATCCTGACCATAAAAATGTATTTTATTAACTTAGTAACTAATAACAATATCCATTTCGTTTCGTCCTGCTAATAGCACCTGCATCTGGATAGCTGCAACCATGCATGCGCCAGCGGTCAGGTGATTGTTGCAACGTTCTTACATGCTTAATTCTTAGACGTTCTCACAGATGAGGATTGTTAATGTTAATTTTATTTGATAATTCCTACCACTAAATCAGCATTTAGTGCCTGCATTCGTTGCGCTGCAACATATTTGCATATGTGTGTGTGGAAATTTTAAGGCGCTCTAATTATTGAATTATTGATTACAATGTTATTCTTAGGGGTTTACTTTGTCTCCCGCGGGGAGACAAAGTAATCTCTATACTACTGCTGGGAGACAAATTATGATTTTACCCACTCATCACAAGGAGCCAAAAGCGTCTGAATATAGCAGGTGGGGGAAAATAATTTTTTTTTTTCAACCTAAAATTAAGGTCAATAAGTTTATTCAACCCGAGTAAATAAAACTTGAGACCCTACGAAAATAAAAATCGGTGCTTTTAACACCAAAATGCTATAACTATTGCTACCTAATGAGACAAAATTAATAAGTGTCCAATATAGGTATAATTTATTTCCTTACTAAAGAAGACTAATATGTGAATATTAATACTATCTGATTACATGGATTCCTCTCAATATTGACATGAAGAAGTAGCTAGATCCTAAACAGAGTCTAACATTTCAACCGCATCATATTGTTTTAGCAGCAGCGAGTTTTTGGGACAAAAGGATGAATGTCTATTGTAATGGAAGAATGCATAATGGAGGACTTTAACGTCTACCTAATCTCGAATCTTCCGAACTTACTACTTTTTTGACTTCAAAAGGTATTTAACCTATTCTATAATCCTCACATTTACCAAATTACTATTGACTTTCTGAACCATAGCTCAATATTTTATCTAAACCACTTTATGTATTAAGACTTTCATAAAAATCAATTGACAAATAGATAAGAATATCAATAATGACAGTTTAGAAAAACCTTAAATAAAGGGTGTTTTTTTTTCAAAAACGCAACCCATTTTTAAGGTTGAATAATACAAACATAAATAAGTAATGAGTATTGTTTTATTGATCTTTACATTCTATATTACCTATTATTTAAGTTTGATCGCATTTAGTTTAAATTATGTGCTCAAACAGTTCGTCATTGACATTTGTATAAAGTTATGCTCTCTCCATCAAATTCCCGAAAATGTGTTGCAAGGTACCTCTTTGAATTTCTTGCATTAAATTTGTTATGTTTGTTTTGAGGTGCTGAATATCTTGTGAATTGTTTTCGTAGAATAATACAACTTTACATGTCTGTGGCAAATTTCATTCCGATCGGACCACTTTTACGCGAGTTTTCGGGCTTAAATACACACACTAATAATGCAACACAAAACTTCATTTTATCGGTGAAGGATTCACCCCCCCCCCCCCCCCCATAAGATTCCCGGATTTGACCCCACTATATTACTTTATTTGGGGATACATAAAAATTAAGGCCTACGAAAACTGTTCACAGGATATTCAGCACCTCAAAACAAACAACAAATTTAATGCAAGAAATTCAAAGAGGTACCTTACAACACGTGTTTGGGAATTTGATGGAAAGAACATAACTTTGTACAAATGCCAATGGCGGACCGTTTGAGCACGTAATGTAAATTAAATGTAACCAAACTTAAATAATAGGTTGTATAAAATGTAATTATCAATAAAACAATACGCATTTCATATTTATATGTGCATTAGTCAATCTTAAAAATGGGTTGCGTTTAAAAAAAAACACCCTGTAGTAATTAAAAGACGTTACCAAAACGTCATATTTCACTAGTAAATGGTTATGAAAACTATGAATATTTTTGTTCTAATTTTAATAAACTTGAGCACTTTATCAGTAATAAGCCTATTTTAACCCCTTTTTGAACTAAGTTTTTCCGAACCCTCACAAAAAATAGCAGGAATAACTTTTTAAATTATGCAAACGGCTGGGAAAACAAGCAAATATATTTACAATTAATTACTAACTGCAGGTAGAAAACTATATTATACGTAATGCGAGGTACGCAAACAGCCACAGAAATCAACCTTGTATTTTTTCTCATGGTGGGAAAATAATGGAGGTTCCTTCAAGAAAGATCAATAAAATTGTATTCATTATGTCCCATTTCGGGGCTCGATATTGTTTTACATGCTCAGCTTAGGCTACGCCTCGCAAGTAAAACACTATTTCCCGAAATGGGCTACTTTTGTGACTAGTAGTGAAATATACTATTAGCGGGAATATAAATTGTATGGTATTCTTTTTACGATGGAATAGTAAGTTGATTTTTTACGAGAACATTGGTTACTCCTTACGTAAATAAAATATCTAATAAAATACAAAATACTTAAATATTAATTTTAGTTTTCTTACGACACAAGACATTTTATTTTATTTTTTGGAATTGGAAACGGTTTTTTGCTGATTTTTACAAAAAATCAGCAAGCTGATTTTTACAAAAAATACGTACTCATCATATTATTCATCATATTATTGGTTGAAATTGAATAGCTGCCCAAAAATAATTTAGCTTGCAATAACTCTAGTTAGTGATTGTATTATAATGATAACATCTTTTTGGAAGAAAGAAATATACAAAAACATAATTATAAATTACAATTGACGACATCAAATAACAAAGTCCTTTGAGAATTCAACGATTGCCACGATTGTTTTGTTTCGTTTCAACGTTATTTACTCAACTCAACACTTTTAACGGTTGTTTATTTTGAAATCATAATCATCATCCGACCTGAGTAAATTTTTGTACAGTAATAAAAAAAGCATTTATTTTAATGTTATTGCGTTTTTAAAATTATTGTTAATTGTATATTATTAACTTTGAGCTACTTATATATGCCGCATAATTGTTATAAAATGATTAATATATCCCTTATATTAAGTGAAATTAAATATAGCTATTTAGCAATAACAGCTGTTTAAATACATCTGTTTGATCAAATGTAGCATCAAAGAGTATGTTCGGTCTGGGATGCTATCTGGAAGCAGACTGGTGATCAATAAAACGGAACTAGTGAGTCATGCTGAAAAGTAGTTTTTTACCCCTTTTTCGGAATAGGGGAGGAAGAAGCTTTTTAATTTGTCTCTACAACTAAAGTGTAGTAAGAACGTAGCATAAATAATAAGATCAAATACTGTAGAAGATTGTAGTGTCTGTGTCGTAGATTAAATTAAATAAGAAGACATTTTGTAGGTAGAATATAGTATTGGATACTAACGTGAGGATTGTAAAAAGAGAAAACATAAACAAAACAAAATATAAACAGAGTAGGAAACCCAATTTCAATAATATCAGCTGATTGAGTATACTACATCGTTCCCCCTTCTTATAAGGATTAAGCCTGGCGAAGTTGATCTGCGTGGCATCGTCTGTTTAGTCCATTTGTGTTGACTACGTACGAGTACGGGCCATCCACTTTCACAATTGTTCTTTTCTTAAACCCAGATCCCGATTGGTTCAGGACCCAAACATTGTCGTTTTCTTCAAACATTTTTGCTTTGGTTCCAGGTTTTGTAGTCGCTGTTGAACCAACTCTTCGTCGATTTTTTGCTCAACGTTAGGAAATAACAAATCTAATTCAGAGCATAACTCACGACCGAACATCATGAATGCTGGTGTTTTCCCAGTAGACCTTCTCGGTGATGTTCTGTATGCGAACAAAAAACTGTTGAGCTTTTCCTGGACAGTCCCAATGTTTTCTTTTGAGGAATTCATGCGCTCTTTAAACGTCCGCACACATCGTTCCGCCAACCCAATGCTTTTAGGGTGATAAGGAGTGATTCGAGCATGTCTGATGTTCAGGCTTTTACAAAAGGTTTGAAACTCGTAGGATGTTAGCTGTGGTCCATTATCGCTTACAATGACCTTTGGTTAGCCGAATCTTGAAAACAACTCTTCCAGAGCTTTGATTGTTGACTTTGTTGTTGTTGACGACGTTGGTATTACTTCAAGCCATTTCGACCGTGCGTCCACTACAATCAGCCAAATTTTCCCCATAAAGGGTCTGGCAAAGTCGATGTGGATCCTTGACCAAACTTCTGCAGGTACCGGTCATGAGAATAACGGCATTTCAGGGTTTTTGCTCCTATTTTCTTGACATCCAGTGCAGTGCTTTGTGTGTTCTTCTAAGTCTTTGTTTAGTTTAGACTATAACATCGACTAGGAGACAGGCGACTCCTTGTAATCCAGCCAATACTTGATCCATCTTGTACTGAAAAACCCCGGTCGCAATTTTAATTCCGAAGGGTAAACGTTTGTACTTGAAGAATCCTTTGTGCGTAGAAATAATCAGGTACTGTTGTGCTGATTGTTCGACCTACATTTGTAGATACGCATCTTTGAGATCTATGACGGAAAACTCCTGGCCACCTCTAAGTTTTGAGGTGATTTGAGGTGATTTCCTCGAATGTAGGCATAGGATACTTATCAGGGAGCATATGTTTGTTTATAGTGTTTTTGAAATCCGCGCATATGCGGATAGCTCCAGACGGTTTTACCACTAATACAATGGGCGAAGCCCAAATGATAGGTTCTATCTTAGCATCAACTGGTTCTAAAACCCCACTATCTACTAGTCTTTGAATTTCATTTTCTACAGGTACCCGTAAAGCAAAAGGAACTGGGCGTGGCTTTGAAACTACAGGAACTGCATTTGATGCCATGTGAAATGATACTTTGTGATTTTTGATTGTACCTAAAGAGGGACTGAACACGATTGGGAAACTGTTAACAACGTCATGTACAGTTTGTTCACTTACTTTCTTCGTTTCCTGTTTGGACAACGCACATACCGTAGCCCCGGGTAACAGTGGTAAGCTATAAGCAAGGACCCAGTCTAGACCGAACAAAGGTATGAAGTTTTTCTTAACAACGATTACCGGTAGCTTGCGTTTGGAACCAAACGCTTCAACAGAAATATACGTTTTTCCCAGAGTTTCAATTGGTACCCCTTTGTATGCACTTAAGTTTTCGGTAGGAAATAGTTTAGGAGCTCCTATTTCCTCCCATAACGTTTTACCAATGATATTGAATGCTGCAACCGGATCGTACAACATTTAAATCGCATGTTCGTTTAACTTGACTGAAAGCATGACCTTTGAACCTTGATTTATCTGTACCAGATCTGTATTTGATCTGTATCAGAAAAGGATTTTACACTAGAGTTACTAGACGAGGGTCTTTTTTGTAACATATTAAGTCGTTTACCTTTGTTGCATTACCCAATTTAAGACATACGCGTGCAAAGTGATTTAGTCCTCCACAGGCGTTGCAAGTAGCATCGAGAGCGGGACAGTTCGTTCCTTGTTCATGTTTCTTGTAACCACACCGAATGCAGTCAGTTGTTTTGTTAAGATGTAAGATGTTTTGTTTTGAAGTAGCGTTTCTTCTTGTTTCTTGCTTCGATTGAATTGCTTCGATAGTATTCTTTTTGTTATTGTTGCTTATTTTGATGACTGTTGTGTGTGTATCACGTAATTGCGACTGTTGATTGGTGACATTTTCCAACAACGTAGCAGTGCTTGTTACTTTTTCCAATGTAGTATCTGTTGTAGCATGTAAGCGTAAAAGTTCAAGTTGCCAGCGATCATTGTTGATGCCCAGAATAAACTGATCTCTTAGCCATTCATTTAGGTTGTCACCAAAGTCACAGAGACCTGCAACTTCGCGCAAAGCAAGTTCGAAATAACTCACAGATTCTCCCTCTTGCCTGAAACGGCGAGTGAAGACAACCCGTTGCGATAGTGGTGCAGACGCTTTTGTGTAGTATTTCCTCAGTATGTCAATAACTTCTGTAAAGTGAAGATTACTGACGGGAGTAGGACGTGCGTGGTCAAATACTTGCTTGAATGCTTGAGGTCCAATATTTCCTAGTAATAGGTCTCGTTTTGTATCTTCATTCTTGATTCATCTGTTTCGTAATGCAATTTTGAAACGTTCATGCCAGTAAGTCCAATCTTCAGAGTTTCCATTAAAAGCATCTATTCGCGAATCGTCGGTTCGTTTCGTGGACTGCGCCATTTGCAGTGTCTGTGTCGTAGATTAAATGAAATAAGAAGACATTTTGTAGGTATAATATTGTATTAGATACTAACGTGAGAATTGCAAAAAGAGAAAACATAAACAAAACAAAATATAAACAGAGTAGGAAAACCAATTTCAATAATATCAGCTGATTGAGTACACTACGAAGATAAATTTTCCAAAAAAATATTTATAAACAGAGTATATTACTTTACCTATCAATGTGACCAAGAAGTTATCCCGTGTTGGGCCGGGACAGAATGTCCAACAGTATCCCCTGCTTGTCGTAAGAGCCGACTAAAAGGGGAGGGGGGCGCACGGTCCTTTTTCGCGTCTCCTTTTCACAACTCCATTTTCCGTTTAATTTCAATAGCCCGGTTGTTTTTTCTAAATCATTCCGGCCTATTCGCCGGGGTGACTCTGTGTTCTTCAGCCTCCATTGCGCTGGAGGTCTGGGACGAGCAGAGGGTACAGCTTAAAAACTGGGTTCTGCACCTCCCAGGTTGCCGGATAGTACAGGGGCCCGGGTCAGCTCAGCCAACTGACCTGGCTGCCCTATCAGCCGGCGAAAATCCCCTTGGCCGTGGCGGTGCCGGTTGGCGACCGGGTAGGGCCCTGCTGCGGTCACGGGGGGGCTCTGCCGAGGCCACTGCTCGTCTAGGACCGCCGGTGTTTTGGAGGCGGTCGAGCGCGGATATAGTTGCTCTGGTGACGGGTCGGTTTTGACAATCACATTGGGGTACTGTTTTGGGGGGTAACAAACGCCCAGTCTTGGGGGCTAATCCAGACATCATGAGCGGTTCAAAAGGAAAAACAATTCAAAAGGTGCAGGAATCTTCCCGGGGTACCCTAACCCCACAAAGCAACAAACAACGCTCTTCTCTGAGCGGGCTCGACGACGGGGTGGCAAGCCCCTTCGAAAGAAGGTCGCGGGTCGAGAGATCGCCGCCGAGCCGTGTCGTGACACCTGCCTCATCGGTTGCCAAAACATCAGCGGCCACCGATGAGACACCCACTCTAAACGAGCGGATGGACGATGGAACGTCTCCTTTCGAGGCAGTCATCGCGCTCGCCAAGCAGCAGGAGGACGAGCACATCAAAAAGTGCTTTGACATCCTCGCTGTGATGAAGGCCGCGACCAACCGGCAGAAGAATATCAGCCAGGATGTGAAGGATGGCATCGTCCAATTGGAGGTCAGCCTTCACCACATCATCCAGTTGAGGAGGTCGTGGCAGTCATGTGAGTCGGTGACTGCTTCGACGCAGACGACCCCGTCACTGCGGGTAAAGGCTCAGCCGGCCGGTGGGAAGCGGGCCGCTTCTAGCCCCGCCCAACCGGAGGCTGAGAAGAAACCTCGGGGAAACGGTCCAGGGGAGACATCGGACCCCGAAAAGTGGACCGACGTCGACAGGAAGAGGGGGAAGAAGAGAGACCCTCCCCAGCAGCCTGGAAGCCAGCCTTGAACCCAGGACAAGAAGAAGGCGCCGAGGAAGAAGTCCCGCAAGCAGCGGCCGGACGCTCTTCTCATCAAGCCGTCGGAGGGGAAATCCTTCGCCGACGTGCTGGGCGAAATTCGCAGCAAAGCGAAGCCCGATGAGAAGGGCGCCGTCATCAAGGGCATGAGAAAGACCCGAGCCGGCGATCTTTTGGTCGAGCTCGGTGACGCCTCCAAAAGTAAAGCCGCCTTCAGCGAGGACCTGCAGACTATCTTGGGGGCGAACGCGACCGTCCGCGTTCTCGAACCCAAGTCGACGCTGGAGGTGAGGGACCTTGACGAGCTGACGACCGAGGCGGAGGTGACTGCTGCCGTCAAATCCGCCATCGGCGACAACGTCGAGGTGAAAACCTTCCTCTCAAAGGCGAACGCTCGGGGTCAGAAGGTGGCGATCCTCACGCTGGGAGCCAGAGCAGCTGAGAAGCTCCTGGAGAAGGGCCACCTGAAAGTCTGGTATGTGAGCTGTCGGGTGCGCGAGAAGCTCGTGGCCTCCAGATGTTTTAAATGTCTGGGGTTCGGTCACGTAGCTAATCGCTGCCCTGGACCCGATAGAAGCAAGCTCTGCTTCAAGTGCGGCGGCCAGGATCACAGGGCCAGCGCATGCAATGCAGCGTTGTCATGTGTTCTGTGTACAGAAGCCGGCTTGAAGGGCGACCAGGTCAAGCATTCCGCTGGGTCTGGTCGTTGCGGGCAGTACAGGCGGGCCATCCAGAAGCTTCGCCAGAAACAACAGAAATGATCAGTGTTCTGCAACTTAATATGCAGAGGAGCAGGACAGCAAACGACTTGCTGTTCCAATTCGCTACGGAGCAGGGTGCTGACCTACTGCTTCTCAGTGAGCAGTACCAGAACCGACGCTCCGCGCAGTGGTTCTCGGATCCCTCAAGCACTGCGGCGATTTGGATCTTGGACCTCGGGAAGGTGCCTGTTCTCGATTCCGGATCGGGCAACGGCTTCGTTTGGGTGAGGAGCAGGGGTTTCACTGTCTTCTCCTGTTACCTCACGCCTAACCAACCGATCGCAGACTACCGCCACATGGTCGATTCCATTGAGGATGAGATCATGAACACCTCTGGCGGGGTCATAGTCGGTGGCGATTTTAACGCCAAAGCCGTGGAATGGGGTTCCCCGCGGACCGACACTCGAGGTCGTTACGTCCTCGAGTCGGCTGCCAGGTCGGGCCTCTGTATCCTTAACGCGGGCGGCATTTCCACCTTTCGCCGTCCGGGGTGCAGAGAGACGATCCCTGACATATCCCTTGCCTCTGAAGGGATTGTCCAGCGGATCTCCGACTGGCGTGTCTGCGAGGAGTATTCCTCTAGCGACCACCAGGGGATCCTCATCAAGGTCCTTCCCGAGGGTGCGCGCTTGCGCGCTGAACCTGCTCCTCTGGCTCGACGCTGGAACACCAGTCGTCTGAGCAAAGACACTTTTAATGAAGTAATTAAAGACCAGAGCATTGTGAATTTCACAGGTGCCGAAGATCAGGCAGCATCGACGATGCGTCTCATCGCGACGGCGTGTGAGCAGTCGATGCCCGGAGTTTCCCGCCGCCACAGGAAGAAGCCGGTTTACTGGTGGACGCCTGAAATCGCGGAACTCCGGAGGAGATGCCTTGGTCTCCGACGAGCTGCACAGCGAGCCAGGAACCGCCCTGATGCAAATGCCAGATCGGCTGAGCACAGAGCGGCCCGCCGAGAGCTCCGCGGTGCCATCAACCGGAGTAAAGTCAGGTGCTGGAAACAGCTGTGTCAGGATATCGACAACGACCCCTGGGGGATGGGCTACAAACTTGTAACCCAGAAGCTAGGGGCTCGCTCACCACCTGCGGTCATGGAACCACAAGCCATGGCCGCCGTCGTCGACACACTGTTTCCCAGCCACCCAGTTCGGCCAGTCAGGGAATTCGGAGAGGTAGGCGCCTTCCCAGTCTTCCGGGAAGAGGAACTCACCGCCGCCGTCCGATCCCTACGACCCAGAAGAGTAGGCATTCCGGCGGAGGTGCTCAAGCTCGCTGCGGAGGCGAATCCAAGGCTTCTGCTCGATATGTTCAACGCGTGTCTGGCGGAAGGCGTTTTCTTTTCTTCGTGGAAGGTTGCCCGCCTTGTTCTTATCCCGAAGGCGAAGAGCACACCGGGGACCCCTTCTTCTTTCCGACCCCTGTTCTTCTGCTCGACACGGCCGGGAAAGTGCTTGAGAAGCTCCTGCGCGTCAGGCTGACCGAGGCCATCGTCTCTGCGGGGGACTTGTCCCCGCAGCAGTACGGCTTCAGATCCGGCCGCTCTACCATCGACGCTATTCAGGAGGTAGTTGAGGCAGTGCGGAGGGCGGAGGATCACAACCATTGGTCGCGCCGCGTGGTCCTTCTCGTCACGCTCGACGTGAAGAACGCTTTTAACTCCGCCAGGTGGAGCGATATGCTGAGGGCGCTTGAGCATACGTTCCAAGTTCCCTCCTACCTCCTGCGTATGATAGAAGCGTATTTGTCAGACCGCGTTCTGTTGTACGACACGACCGAAGGTCAGCGGCGCATTCCCATCACTTCCGGGGCTGCGCAGGGGTCCATTCTCGGACCAGATCTCTGGAACGTGTCCTACGACAGCTTGCTGAGGCTAGACATGCCCGATGAGACCCGCCTCGTTGGCTATGCTGACGACGTCGCTGCCTTGATCGCTGCGAGGAACGTCGAGCAGGCAAAACTGAGGCTCAGCGTTGTAATGGCCAAGGTCAACGGGTGGATGCGAGATCACGGCTTGTCCCTGGCTATCAGTAAGACGGAGATCGTCGTCCTCACCAAAAAGAGGATAAACACCGTGTTCCCGGTGCAGATAGGTGACGTCACACTCGAGACTAAGCCTGCTGCAAAGTACCTGGGAGTCATGGTCGACAGCAGACTGTCTTTCGGCGAGCAGATCCAGCGCGCCGCCGACAAAGCCGCTAAGGGTGTCGCTGCCCTTGGTAGGCTTATGCCCAATGTCGGCGGTCCTCGTTCCTGCAAGCGCCGTCTGCTCATGACTGCCCTCCAGTCAGTCTTGCTGTACGGGGCGGAGGTATGGGCTCACGCACTCGAGAAGTGAGTCTTCCGAGACCGGCTTGCCCGAGTCCAGCGTCGAGGAGCTCTGCGGGTCGCTTCGGCCTACCGCACAGTTTCCGAGCCTGCTGTGATGGTGATCGCCGGAGTCATCCCCGTCCTCTTCCTCGCGAGGGAGAGGCAGGCGATTTACCGGAAGAGGCCTGAAGTGGGCCGGGAAACAGCTGCCAGGGAAGAGCGCGATCGCAGCTTCGACTCCTGGCAGCGCGACTGGGAAGCCGAGCCGAGGGGACGTTGGACCTTCCAGCTCATACCTTCCGTCCGACCATGGCTGGAGCGGCAGCACGGCGAGGTCGATTACTACGTGACCCAGTTTCTTTCTGGACACGGGTACTTCCGAGCCTATCTACACCGGATGGGCAAAGTCGCCAGCCCGGACTGTCTGTATTGCCTCGGCATCCCAGATACGTCCGAGCACACCTTCTTTCAGTGCGACCGTTGGCACGTCCGCCGAGCCTCACTTTCATCTGAGATCGGCGTGATCGTCAGCCCAAACAACATCGTCGGAGCTATGCTCCAGAGAGAGGGCAACTGGAACTGTGTCCAGCACTACGTCCAGGCCATTCTTCGGGCGAAAAAGGTCGACCTCGATCGGCCTTAATCCTCAGCATTTCCCCACGGAGGTTGCCCTAGCGGCGTAATATCAAAGGCCTAGCCCGAAGTAATGTGTGAAACAGTTCCAGGCTAGTGTCCTCGGTGCCGAGGGTGGTGGTTTAGTCGGTAGTTCACGGGACATCGAGCTCGTGGGAGTCCGACACTACTGAGGGGACAACGAGCCCCTCAGTGTGCGTAAACGCATTCCACCTCCTACCCAAAAAAAAAAGAAGTTGCCAAACTTCCATAATAGACGTCCAAACGAAACCTTCATCAACATGTCTGTTGTCACTAATTAAAATGGTTTTCACGATGGATAATTTTACATTAAAAAAAAATTATTTGCAGTTAAAGAAACGGTGACGTGTACCCGAATCATACACGTATTATCGTGGATATGGCGGGGCTAAATTTTCTCTCAAGCCAAAACCTTAAATTAGACGATAGTAATTACATTAATTGACGATATATTTATGGCTTGGCAGTATGTCATGGACGCACATTTAAATTTTTTTGGCTGATTCTTACCAATGTTTACATCTTAACTTTACATGGACAATTTCTCAAAAACAGTAACATATTTAGGGGGATTAAGATTTTTCTTGGAAAGCTATATTCTATAAAATAAAATCCATTTCAAATAAACCAGCAGAATGCAGTATTTGCTTTACATAAGTTGCTCATATAGAAAAGTAATAACCAAAACCCTTTCAATCATAGCCCGAAATTTAAAGATATGCTTGAAAGGCCTAAACTTACAAACAATAACACTAATGTAAATCTCAATCTACCCGTGGATGCAAGACTTATATTGATCCACATTGTAGAATTTTCATAATTATGTCCAATACTGACAAGTTCAGGAATTAATTTAACATATATAGAGTTAAGTGTTTGTAACGAAGATTATTCTTTAGACAAGCAATTCACCAATTGTCATAAATAGTTTGATCAAAATAATACATCGGAGCAACGCACTTGTTGCGTGTCCGAATGGTAGAACACATGTTCTCGGTAAAACAGAAAGAGACTAAGTAGACAGTGGCCTTGGATTGCAAATAAATCAAAGTGATGTTGAAATTGGGAGAACAAGTTTAGTGGATGCCTGGATGCCGCGACCTGGTCGTCGCGACTTTTTAAATCTTCTTATGAATAAGATAACATTGGGAGCGTACTTTTGACGCCATGTTGCCGCGACCAGATAAAACTCACGAACACCTTCAATTCAATGCAATTCTTTTTTTTTTTTTAATACGCCCCGACTAGGTCGCTAAGTGAAGTCGGAGCCTAGCGGCCACTTAATAAATTCACTGTAATAAAAACTTAACTCACATTGATATGATTTTGAGAACCTATGCATTGGCCCAGGATTTAGTTTTGAGATCGAAACAACTTCATGGCCTCAAGATTCGTTGAAGTTATATGATAATTTAAAAAATATATATATTTCAGCCTCTTATCCTATTTATGTAATTTCATTAGAATAAAAAATATTTTTAGGCCTACGTTTCATCAACTGTAAAGCCAAATAAAAAAAATACTATTCGTTTCTTTTTTTTATTAAATATCTGCGTGCCTTATAAAAAGCATATCACAAAATATTACAGTAAAATGTTTTAATTACTTACAGTAATTACTTTACTTTTATTTACAGTGATGGGGCCCCAAAACGAAAACATTTACCATAGTCTGGAGTTGAGACTAAGAGACTTACGATGCGATGGCACTAAAATAGGATAAATCTAAGAATTACAAACTTTTTAGACTATTATTTCTGTGTCTTCCATACATAGGTATTATTATTTATTAATATTTAACGGCAAAATACAAAAAAGTTGGTCAAACTAACGTTGATTCTCTTTGATTTTTCTTGTCATTATAATTTTAAAACCAATAAAATTAAAAGAGGAGGAAAATGTAGTAAGTTAATAGATAAATAAGAAATTAGTGAGGTTCTAAAAGGTCTGTTCAAAAAAAAGTTTGCTTTAAGACATTTATTAAGCTAATCATTTTCTATACGCTTTAAATTACTCTCCTTCTTAAGTTTTCTACCTAAAATGAACTTAAATATAATATATTTGAAAAGATAAATCCTGGCTTACACATTAATAACTCGTCATAAGATGTTTTTTCTACAATAACAGTTAAAACCTTCACCGGAATTGTGCCTGGTTTACATTAAATTTGTGATATATAAAAGAGAATGATAGCTATATTATATGAATATAATTTTTACAGGGAAAATGTGTTATTCATATTCCACTGTGGAGGGAGCAGTAAGACATGCATTACTAAGCCTTTTCATGAAACATTTCATCTATTGATTGATTGGGTAGTGGGGAATAGACTCAAAAGGTCCCAGCACGTCAACCGAAACTTATTGTGCTCCCCTGATCTGCTAGATTGGCAGCCCTATGACTGTGCCCTCAACGAGGCTTAAGAGCTTCTTTCCAATGCTAGCATCTTTTTCACCACCTGGCTGTCGAAGACCAAAAAGGGCTCTTCTCCTTACCCCCAGTCTTTCACATTCCAAGATGATATGACTTGCAGTCTCGACAGAGCTGCCGCAGAGTCTGCACTCCGAATCATCATGAGTAATACCAAGAGTGAAGATATGTTTCCTGAAATGGCCGTGTCCAGTGATCAAGGCAATTACCCGCCTAACCTGATTCCTGCCCAGACTCAGCAAACAGCTGGTGAACAGAGCAGAACTTTCAGTAAGCAGCTTTTTACCCAGTGATGGGCCAGGGTAGTTGCACCATCGAAGACGGTGCTGATCCTTAGCCCTGTTATTGATCACGTTGTGGGCGGTAGCCCTGCTAATACCACAGCATGGCTCTGGGCCATAGAATGGCATTTCCGCTCCCGCTTTGGTAAGTTTGTCTACGTTCTCGTTGCCCCCAATGCCTGTGTGGCCTGGTTCCTAACCGAGAATCACGAGGTTAATTTTTCCAGATCGCAGAGACCACTGAAGCACTCCCACACCAGTTTTGAGGTGATATCATTTGAGTCAAGCGCCTTGAGAGCAGCCTGTCTGACAGGATCATAATGTGTCTGCCTTGAACGCCCCTTGCGAGGGCTAGCTTGGCACATATAAGAATTCCAAAGATTTTGCTTGAATTATGGTGCAGTAAGCCCCCAGACTTGCTGAAATCGCTGTTCCAGTAGCTTTACCATACACCCGAAAACGGATGAGCTTCCAAAAAGGGAGCCTCCAACGCATGACGTCTGAGATCATGTCAAGCATAGGGTCAAGCCAAGAATTTAATAATTGAGGTGTGACCGGTTCTAGAATGGTCTTCCCTCCACAGATTGGCAAGCTTGAGTCGGAAGGGTGTCTTTTGTGCCACCGACTTAATGTGAATGTCCAGGGGTAGACGTCCAAGTGCAACCTCAAGACTTGCTGATGGACTGCTCCTGAACGCACCAGTTCCCAGAGGACTTCGGAGCATCTGAAGGCTCTCAAGTTTGGAGATGGCTGTATTTTGGTTTACCTTTGTCCACCAGACTAGTGAGCCGCAAGTAACCTGAGGCCTGACAACGGCCTCATACAGCCGTAAGGCAATTTTGGGCTTAATGCCCCATGTTGCTCCTGCCGATAGCCTGGACGCTAGAAGTGCCCATTTTGATTTTCGCATTGTCTTGTTCAAATGTTCATTCCAAGTGAGTTTGGAGTCCAACGTCAATCCTAAGTACTTGACTCAGCCAGACACTCCCAACTTGGTTCCTCCCAGTGCAAGCCTAGAAAGAGACTCTAAGTTTTTTTTCTAGTAAAAGGGACTACAACTGTCTTGGAGGGATTGATGTTGAGACCCTCCCTGAGACACCATGCAAGAACGTGTCTGAGATTGACGTTCATGACGTCAGCTACAGTGCTGGTACATTTTCCTTGCACCATGAGGACAATGTCGTCAGCATAGCCTTGGGCAAAGACACCTTGGCGGGAGAGCTCTTGAAGGAGACCGTCAACCACAAAGTTCCACAGTAGAGGAGAGAGTACACATCCCTGCGGGCAGCCCCTCGTGGGAGCGATTACCACAGAGCATCCAAGGAGTTCAGGTCTAGATGTATCGCCCTCAAAGATACAGCCTGGAAAGTGAGTCTCAAGGAGAAGTTTGAAACTTCCGCTACTTCCAGAAGTATAGTTGCCTGTGACATCCCTTAGGGATCCTGGGAGACCAATTGGTTTGAAGTCTAACACTCGCTGCAGTCTAGCTGCTGCGCTGAGTCTGTCTACCTCTCGAGTAAACTGCCTCCAGGAATTCCGTTTGGCTTTTTTAATTGACAGACTGTATTCCGTGAGTGCCTTGTGATATGGCTCCCAGATACGAGTCCGTTTCCATTGGTTTTGGAGCTTCCAGACCTTGGCTCTCTGCCGACTGAGCGCAGCAGTCCACCATCTAGTGTTGGTGCCGCCGCTTCTGCCCGCAGAGGACAATTGCCATGAAAACAACGGATCATTGCTCCCTGTAAATCAGAGATCAGCAAAGCAGATATTGACTATAAATGAAACATTTACTATATGCCATAGAATATTCTGTGCATGTAAATTTTTGCTATAAAACAACTTCGCAACAATGTAAATATAATAGTTAAGTGTTTATATAGCCATATGTTGAAGGTATAAGGATTTAACAAAGAAAATTTGACCTTTCATATTGAAATAAACATTGCAAATTTGTACCAATGACTTTTATTTTTTAACATATAACGTTAAAATTTCATAGATTTACATTTTATTACAGATGTAGTCCTTGTTAAATTGTCGACAAGCAATGCAGATGCCCGCATTACTAATGCTAGAGGTGCTGCGGGTGATAGGCTCATTGCTAATCCAGGCAAACAGACACATCCAGGTTACCTCAACTATAAGCTTAACATTGTTCCTGTAAAACTGTAAGGCAAAATTTTTCGAATAAAAATAGTTATAAATAGCTTCAAAATGCATTAACAATATAAACAACTCAATGGCTCTTATCAATCAATATAATCAAAGCGAGGGATTTTATTTTTTGAGTCACAACTCGATCTCAGCTGAACCGATTTTAATGTTTGAAATGTAAATTTGAAGGCATTTCTATGATTCTTGTCAATATGCCTCAGAGCGTTAAGAAAAGCCAGAAAATTAGTACAGTAAAGGGCCGAACTTTAGCAACACTAACACTATCACTCTTTAAAAAGGTAGTAGCTTTCGATATATTAAAAAAAACGCAAAAAATGGAAGCTAAAATCCAAGATGGCAGCCACTTGCTGACCACCCAATATTGGAGCTTTTTGATATTTAAAAAATACACCTAGGAGGACATTTAAAAGCAATTTTCAGAAATATAAGATTTTTCTTTTTTCAAGAAATTAAATGACTGGGCTAATTTCTATATTCCAAACCTTCTTGATGTGAAAACATAAACTGTATAGTTTAAATTAGCGTTAATAGGTGTGTTTGTATTTCTCACTGATCGTATTGATCCATGATTCATTTATGAAGGAATGTCTTAGTTTTTATTTTAAATAAAAAGTTAAAAACATTTTCGATTAGGTAACCATCTCCTGGGTGTTCCATTCTTTAAGCATGTGGCCTATGTATAAAAATAAATTGAATGATCGTATATCGCAAACATATTTTTAGGCCAATCTTTTATCTAACCCAAAATCTCTTATGTTAACAAGTGTGTAAAATTTTGCTATGCAACAAAATGTAATGCCTTTTACCCTAATTTCTTTCCTGTTTACCCTCGAAATTTGATTTTAATTTAAAAACTCCTCTTCATCCCTTAGAGCAAAACTCGGTAGACGGTAAAAACTGGAATTAACGTAGCAGAAGTAATGGAACCAGTCCAGCGAGAGACTCAATCAACTGATTGAAAATAAACGCCGAGCTCGATCTCTTGGTTAACTTGATATTGTGAAAAATCAAATTTAACATACACTACGTGAACAGCATGTGAAGCAGCATGTAAGTTTAACCTGTCATAGCTTTTCCTTTAATTTTCCTAATTATTATTATTACTTCTCTACAAATTAAGACCATTCCGGGTAAAAAAACTAGTATCAGAATAATTTACAAAAAATGAAAATTACAATGGTTTGGTGAGAGGTAGGACATAAATTCACATAGAACATATTCATATTTTTCACCACAAATTAATTCACGCAGAAATATCAATTATACCACTCTACTACCTCGATAACTTAGAAATATCATAAGTAGTTGGTATTAGGTAGAGTAATTCAAAATAACAAGAGCTATTTAAACGTAAAGTAAATATTTGAGTTAAAATGAGTTTGCATAAATCACCGGCTACGCTGATTGTAACGAGGGGTGTAAAATAATTGCTAAAGAGTACATACACCTCATTGTTCATAACAATAGGTATATCAGCATAAGCATCACAAGAGATTAAAGCGCATATCAATCACGACGAATGTATTCTGAGCAGGCAGCGCTGCGCCGACCGCTGCCCTCTGGATTATTGCGGGGTTTCCATCGATACGACGTCAGAATGTTAAAGACTGGTAGATACCTGTAGCACCTAATGTTAACTTATACATTCTGTAGATTAATATAAATATGTATACTTGCATATTGGTTGCAAAGTATCAAAAACGAATGATTTCTCAAGTTTGAAGAATGTTTATTATTGCATAAGTTTTAAGAACTAGCCTAGAGGCTAAGTATTTATTTCAATGACTCAACAGTCGAAAGAAAATCTCGGTTTTATCATAGTGAACAGTAAAAGAGGTTCGGCACCATTGTCCAATAGTAAGACAATATGACATGGTTTGATATATGACATGGTTTATCACAAACCGTGTCTAATGAGATCCTTTAAAATGCTTTTTTAAGTCAAACCGATCAAAACGTGATAAATGAAGATGATTAGTATAGTTTGAAAAAGGTAAATCAATAGGCTATGAATGAATTAATAATAATATCTGTGTTTGTTTATCTTTTGTATCAAAAAGATATAGTGCAGATTATACCATAAAAATATTCTCTCTGAACCATAACCTTTATATTTTTAATTTAAATGACATTTAATATTATATATTTGCACTTTCAGATGACTAATCAATATACAATTCCCCCCAAAACTTTAAACCCAAAATAAAAGTATAAATTATAAATTATTTTTTTAACGGTTGATTACTTAAATAAATTTGTAAATTACATTTGATGGCGACTCTCAAACCTATAGGCATTTACTGAATTGAATAAAAGCTTATGTATTTAAATATCTTATTTATCATAGCTTAAGTAATTATGTTAGTTATTTATGTGGGTAGATATAATAAATAAAGCCAAAGTAAATCGGTGAAATTTTGTCACCTAATCAATTTAGAGGAACAGAATATTACCCTATTTGCAGCATATCTGCATAGTCTGTGAATTTCAAGAGCCTTATAAATTATTTAGACGAAGCCTCAAATTAACTCAAAGCAATGTATGTCTTGTAAATAAGCATGCACAAATATTCTTCATAAAAATAGGGAGTTAGTGCGCAGGTTTTCTGCCTTAATAATCTAGAATTTAGGGAGTTTTGGACAATAATCAAGTAAATCTCAATTAGTTGAAGCCACAAATAAAATTTTAAAATGATATATTCATATATGTGCTGACTAACTTTTTTAATTAAGGTTAAAATGTAAAACGAGTAAATTAGGTCTTATATCCAATACGGTACTTTGGTATTATGCGGAGGCCACCCACATACAGCGCGCTGTGGCGGTTATGTTGAGTTAGGTTATCATAAATATGTTAGTAGGAGTTTCCTCATTTCGTTACGAATCGAACGATACCGAATGAGTCATACTTTCGCCCGCCAAAACCCGTTGACAGGTGATGCGCGCGCTTCGGTCAACAACCAGACTTGTGCCTATTTGGAGGGGATTTGGCGGGCCAAAGTATGACTTACCTGGTATCGTTTGATTCGTAACATAACGAGGAAAGTCCTACTAACATATTTATGATAACCGCCGCAGCGCGCTGTATAAGGGTGGCGATCGGGTGTGGACGAGAGCGGCAGTGACGACGTGAACACTCAGTCCTCGCTGACATCGCTGCCTAATGGGAGGCAGAACACAAATACCGTTCATCACAGTCAAATTTGGACAGTAAATCGATTAACGTACGTTCTTCCCAATGATGTAGTTATGTTTGGTGCCCAGCAAAACAATCGCTCTAAAAACAGTGGCCTCCGTATAATACCAAAGTACCTCCAATACAGTATTTATCAACTAAATGAAGAAGAAAATAATTAAGATAAATTCAGAAATAAGTGAAATATAAAATTTTTTATTCTGCAAGAGGCTATACGGGGACAACGTACTATATTTACCCTTCCCAGTAAAAGGTCACCAAGCAAAGCAATGATTGAAAAGTAATAATGTACAGTATTAGATTTTCGGATGGATTCGGGGGGATTCAACGGTAAAAACCCAAGTTAGAACAATTAAATTTTCCAAGCAAAGATTTTAAAACTGCTTTTTTGAGAGGTAATTACCTCTTAATTTTCTTCCAATGGTCCAATCGGGATGGTAATAAAAACCCGCCTGAAACCTTGCTGGTTAAAAACTCGTCTGTGCTAATTGTTATTACCTCCTGGTAATTTTTGCAAAAAGCATAGTGTTTACAGACGCACACATACACGACATATAGAATTTTGAATGGATGGTGTTTTTGGTAACTGGGTGCCCTTAAATGAATCACGCTCTGCTACCGTTGTAGCGGATTGTGCCGATATTGTAATAATTATTCGCAAAGATTTAGTGCCTAAATCTTTGAAAAAAAAACGGAATCATTGACTCCCTGACTTGTCAAGTCCAGACTGACAATTTTAACGGAGTTCGAGCTCTGACAGCCACGGTTTTAAAGTAATCAATATCTGCAAAACATAATCAGGGTATTTAGAATGTAGAGGTTTGTTAGAGCCTAATTCGGAAGCATATTAAATGAGTCATTCTAGCTCCCCTACTCTCCCCCCGAGCCAAGCTTCAGGTAGTCACTCCTCCTGGTAGCAGAGGCTGCTCCGATGGCTCCGATGTTGACTGGTTGATGTCTCGGCGTGGAAAGACCGACTTCTCTCACCTGATCTTGCTTGCAGCCCTCGTCTCCGCTAAAACTTTGCCCTATGGCACCTTAGGAGGCTGAGCTGGGGACAGTTTGCAGGTAAGCTAGTATTGAATGTTCAGTGGTCGTCACATCCCAAATAATATTCATCAAACTTTATGTACCAAGAGTTCGTTAACGTCACATTTTATTGAAATACTAGTGATAATTGCAGCAAAATGAGTAAACTGAAACATAAACGTGTGTTCACAAAATCATTTAAATTTTTTTATTGTTCATATCTACTCTATTAATGCTTGCCAATCAATGATGTAATTTAAAAGAGCAGGTTATAAAGTTTTTTTTCAGTTATAGACCAATAAACTTTAGCCTTTTGGTAACGCGTGGCTTACATTCTCATAATTACGGAGTCTATGGCAAATTTTCTTAGAAAATATTAGTTGTTTGAAGGCTGAAAAACTTGATTCTTTCATTTAGTGTTAAAACTTACTCACAAAAAGTATGTTCTTTGTCGTGAAAAAAGTAATCTCATTTCATTAATATCATTGATATTGACAATCACCATTTTAAAATTGAAAGATCATTGATTTTAATGTCAAATTGGGAAGTCTCAACATCCTAATTAATACTTTTTATTTGGATTTTCTTTTATTATAGTTTTCTTCTTCAGCCTACTTGTTTATAATAATTTTATTTATACTTGCATACTTACTTCCATACTTGAAGATTCCACCCGTGTCCCATGTAGGGAGAGGGTTGGACAGGTCAAATTGCTCAAAATGTGAGTCACTATTTAGCTCCTTGGTAATAGACAAAGAATCATTTTTATAATGTTTATATTAGAGACTGATAGAGAGAGAGATGGGAGATTTCACAATGCCTTTATTTTTAGAACTTTCCAGATCGTACAAGCTCTGCTTCACCAGAAATAGTTTAAGCTTTTTTTTAAAAAAATGGTGTCTTTTGTATGCTCTGAAGATTTGGTGACAAAAGTTGGAGAAAGTGTAGGCCTGCATATCTGGATTTTTGTTCAAATTTTGAAAATTTGTGATACTTTTTTCATAATGATAATGCTATTTTTCCCTTGTATTATAATTGATTGTGATTCTTAGTTGGAGGTTAAATTTTCTGTGACTTAACATAAACCACAATTTCAAAAACATAGAGACAAAGGTCAGTGAGCAATCCTAGTTCCCCAAACGTCTCCCTACAGCTAGCTTGAGGTGGGAGCCCCCCTGAGGATACTGTGAACCGTTCTTTTCTGACACACCAAAACTCTATAATAAGTTCACTTGTTCCCCATAGAACTATTGAGTAGCTTAAGAGCTGCTCAATAAGTTAAAAATAAACTATTTTTGAATGGTGAAGGTCGTTGAAAGAACTTTTTTATTTAATAAAATATATTTCTTGCTAGACCGGATTCAAATTTGTTTATCCTCCCACCTCAGTTCATCGTCCAATCTCACTTCTAATAAGTCTGAAACTTTTGATTCAATTAATTTAACCTCTCCCACTAAAATTTCTGGATGTTTTGAAAGTTTCCGGTTTGTTGTTTGAATTTTCAAAAAACGTGTTTTTTTTGGATTCAGTTTGAGGCTGTTTTTTAGAAAATAATCAGATCCTGATCATTTTGGTTTGGAATGATCTCCAGCTGATCAACGACCGTACCACTCGTAGCGACCGTTGTGTCATCAGCGTTGTGCTAGCCGGGATCATGTCAGTTTTGTTGTTAATATAAAATAAGAAAGGAGAGGACCCATTACAGATCCTTGAGGGACGCCCTCTAAAATCGGCTGGGAACTACACTGTAGGGCCTACTGATTTGGTTTTGAATTATGACTGATGAGAAATTTTTTGGATTAGTTTTCGATAGGTGGGATATGAAGAAAAATAGTTGTGAGCTGATTGAACCTTGCCTATTGAAGCTCATTTTCAAGCAAAATTGTTCTTTTGACTGAACTGAAGGCCTTGGACAAGTCAGCAACACAGCCAACAACTCTCTCATCAGCCTTCATTGCGTCCTTAACAAAATCGATCGAAGCTAATTTGGTTCATTTATTTTTCCTCAAACCGTACTGTCTTTGATATATTTGCATGGTCATGAACACCCCCTGAGAGAGGTGTTGAAAAATAAACCAAAGGATCCAAAATTTCATTAAAACAGTGCTTCAAAACATACATCCTAATGTGATCGGGATTTTGTTTTTATCAAGTTTTGATAAAAGTTCTTTTATTTTGTCCTTGCTTGTCTGAAGCCGGCTCCAGACATGAGTTATTCGGAATGAACGAATTTTTGACGTTAGGAAAACTGTAGTTGTCTTGCTATTTGCCGATTAACAAGCAGACATCTACACACATGTGGGGTTTTCTGAGCATTTTATTAAGTTCCGATTACGAAACATTCGTCCACTTTAATGTTTGCAAAAAAACCGACACCGTGAGAAAAAACAACGAGCACGAATGTTTGCTACTTGCCAAATAGACAAACACCCGTCCACACTACTTGCGATTCGGCGAGTCGCTGATCGCTGCATGCCGATTAATGCTTGTCTGAAGATGGCTTAAGTAAATGCTGGAAAATACCTTATTCTAGTTGATTTTTTGTATCCCGATATAGTTTGTTTATTATGTCCACCATTTATATGTTTTGAGACGTTCAAAAAATAATTATTGAAAGGTTCATTAACTACCTTAGGGTTTTCTGTTATTTCGTCATTGATTTTAGGCTTATATTGCTAGTTTGTGGCTCATTTTTAGTGATCCTTTTATTATTTATAGTTTGTCAGGACGTTTTCGATTTATTTTATGCTGACTCTACGTTTCTTAACGCCCAGTTTGATTTGGCTTTACTGATGAAATCTTCTTATTTTTCCTACAATCCAAGGATGCTTTATTATTTTCAAGACTTGACAATTTCTAGATTGTGATTTTTTTACATCTCAGTTTTTACCAAAAATGCTTCTTTAGGCATCAATTTTATTTGTTGTTTATTTTTTCTTTTTTCTTCCATAGTGGGGTAAAATTTTTTTTGAAATAGTACCGTAATTGAAAATATTTATGAATTTATCATATTTGTCATTTGCTCCAACTGCTCTGTAAACATCCTGCCGACTTTCAGATTTCAATCTAACAATCAGTTAATTTACCTTTCCTGGGCTTGTATCTCTATGTAATTTCTATGTATTTTTCAGAAAACCCGGTTAAGCCTTCAATATTTTAATTGATGTAGATAGCTTTGCAATTTGCTACCCGCATCTATTGTACCTTTATTAAAGCACGGAATATTTGTAAAATAGTCATCAATGCAGGTTTGTGAAAATTCAGTAGCCCTAGTTGCTTCATTTATTACACTGTCAAGGCCGAAACTGCTTATAAAGTTTTCACACTTTTCTTCCTTTGAGTTGACTTGAGAAAGATATACATTAAAATCACCTCCTAAGATTGTTTTCCTATTTTTACACTTATTTTGTTCTAGAAACTCATTATAGTTTTGATAGGAAAACATTATCGTTGCTTTTGTTCGGAAATCGATAAGCAACCCCTAATTTTAACTTGTTTTTATACTGAAATTGTTATGTCAGCAAATTCAAAGGACCATTCGACTATAAGGCTATGTCCCAAATTTGAAGTGTTAATACTTTTAACTTTTCAGCTATTTAGATTTTTGAAAATTTCTACACATCCTAGACGTTGATCTTTACGTCCATACCCATGCATATATTATGCGGCTTTACCATGGACATACACTGCCACGCATGCCATGCTCAGACAGTAAGAGAAAATCCGGTTTTCCTTCCTGCAAAAGTGTAAATTAATGTTTACTACTTTAATAAAAACAGCAAAATTAGTTTGATTGCAATGCCACGCAAGTATTGTCAAACTTATTGAAAGTAAATTTCATTATATATTCAAAACCTTGTATTGTGGGCTGCTTTTTAATCATGTAAAGGGAATTTTTTAAAGAAATAAATACAACTTCAAGCAGTATTGTACAAACATGTAATATCCAAACAAGAGGTATTGTCAATAAAGTACAGTATAGAAACATTGCATAATAATTGGGTATTTTACACTTAATATTAACATTATTAGTCTTATCACTTTACACTGATAACAGTGGGAGGCTTATTAAGTATAGACTCATTGAACTAAAGATCGATGATTTAACAGTATATCTAACAGATGTGTCTTATTTTATCTATGTTTAAGTAAACATGTACACATTGAAACAGACGAGTTTTAAAACTGCTTTAAATTCCCTTCACTGATGTTTACTGAATAATAAAAATTAACCATTCAATAAAAAGGTATCACAGACTAGAAAACTTTAAATTAATTATATTGTAAAAAACCTTATAACGTGTTTACCCCAGTGATTGATTGCTGTTTTTGATATAAATGGATAAACATTAACAATGTAGGTGTACAATTAAAATGTATTGTACAATGACATTAGCTTTTGAAAATTTTCTCCTTCCTCTATTTTTTAGAGTTCTAATAAAATTTGTTGAAGTAATAAAAAAATAAAAAATCTATATTTTTAACGATGCATGGTTAAGAGTGTACTTGGCATCGTTATTTTGTTGGTTCTCTAAAGATCTAAGTGAAGAGAAGCCTGATCCAATTTTATTGTAACAGCATAAAATTAATTACATACTGTAATATTTCTTTTCATATATACCCCAGATTTTTGTCACGTCTATGATACGTTTAAAAACGGTGTACACTTCTAGTAACGAGTATAAGAAACTATTTACAGTAATTTACATGTTGAAATATACAATTAGCGTATGTACAGTATAAACAAGGGATCGTTGCGGCGAGGTGACGTCGCTCAGAGCAGCTCCGTGGTGGTCCACGGCCGCTCCGGAGGCTGTCAGAAGCGGGTGGCGCTCACAGAGGTCGGCGCTCCACGGGCCTCGCGCTCACGCCGCTCCAAAGTAGCCATCTGCTAACGAAAAATACTGTTAGTGTATAGACAGTATAGATAGGGGATCGTCTCCGCAAGGTGACTTCGCTCAGAGCAGCTCTGTGGAGGTCCTCGGCCGCTCCGGAGGCTGTCAGAAGCGGGTGGCGCTCACAGAGGTCGGCGCTCCACGGGCCTCGCGCTCACGCCGCCGGCGCCGCTCAAAAGCACAACACTGCAAGGCACATCTCCGGCTCTGCATCATGATCTTCTCCAACAAACTGCTTAATAGTATAACTGGCGCCAATTCTTGAGGCCCAGTCCGCGTATGGGGCGGAAAGCGGGTAGGCTGGGAGGAGAGAGGAGTAGGAGCGGCAGCTGTGGCCGACGGTGTACTAGCCTGGCTGCGTACATTCGGCAGCTCGCACGTATTTACTGCTTCTCTGTCAATCGTTGTTCAGAGTATCAAGACGTTTTAATAAATACTAATGAAACATTATTCTTAAATCTTATGCTGTATTTTACTTTAATCGTAAGTGGGTGTCAATGTTCCGTCGGTCAATGTTTTAGGACGACACGTAGTGACACGAGATTGTTGCCGGCTGAGAGCAGAATGACAGTGCTGCGCTCTAGCGACGCATTGCCGCGTATGCGCACTAGCCGTTTTTGGTACCGTGCATCCACCGCACTGGGCCTCAAGAATTGGTGTCAGTCATACCTACATTTGAGATTTTACCGGGCTCCATGCACTCTTAGGGAGAAATAATACGGAACGGCTGTCAAGTTTCACACTCCCATTAAAATAAACGTAGGCGCCTGAGGTTCAAATGCTTTTTCATGAGAGTATAACGTGGAGACGAATTAACTTATCTGAACTTTATGCTAATAGGAAAGTTGAGTAATGCACCTATTCAACATATAGAAAAGAGGGAGTATATATAGATTTCTCATGAGTATTGATGAAATCGCTTATCAACTTTCTCAAAGTAGCAAGTAAATAAAAAGTATACACAATATGCAGCCAAACAATATTGTTATATACATCCCTGATGTTCCTTCATAATTCATGAATCATGATATACTTTATTTGTTTACATCATATGTTATCTTTTAAGTTTGTTTTTCAATGTGATAAATAAAGATGCTTTATTTAACTAGAATAATTATTATTAATTTTCTATTTGTCGTAATTAAATATACGACAAATATTTTCCACATTAAGAAGTTATTCAATTTAATTTGATAATAAAGCAATTCTTGAACACTTAACAATTTAAATACCAGTCAAACTATTTTATAAGTTTGTTTCAGCGTTCAGGCGGTAATAATTTCGTCGTTGTAACTATTACCCTTAAATACTGTTAAAGATGGTAAAATCTTTAAAAAAGCGTATTTACCAAATGGATCTTCAGTTGACGTTTAGATATCATACAAAAATAGGTACATTATTCTGATTTGCAGTCACACCTAGATACAAAAAGGTATAAAAATTATATAAAATAGACGGTTACATTGGGACGTTTTGTTACTGAAAGGCCTTAATAAACTTAGTAAGAATTGTTTTTCTACACTTTACTATAAAAAACATTTTACTGTATTGTTTTCTATGTTTTTTTCAGGTAGGCCTACTACAGATATTCACTCTCTTACTTCGTTTACCAATAGCCATTTTTCGTATTTTCAACTCTCATTTTTTGAATGAGAATGTTAAATAATCGATTGTTGCATAGTATTGGTTTATGATCTTCATGTAAATAAGTAATGGTTGAACAATATTAATTAGGTTTAGATAACCTTAAAATGTTTCTCCCTCGCATTAGATCCGAAATATTAAATGGTTTTTAGTATCATTAAGAATATAATGCATTTTACTAAATAAGTTATTATATACGCTTAAGCGTTTTGTTGTAGACTATTATTATTAACATTAGTTTTATGAATACTCTAGAACAATTTTATAGCAAAACATGATTCAATGAATTGAATTCACGTACAATTTTATGAATAAGTTAAAATAATCACTTTATTAATAGGTAACATTTAAAGAGTTAGTAATGTTCAATTTAAATAATAATTTGAAATATGTAAAGCCTTTTATATCATATTGTTTGCTACAAAAACGTAAAAAAGCTCAAAAATGCAACATACACTGCGATGCCACGCCAAACATAACGCAAATACTTCAACAATCATAACGTAATTGAATGCCAGTAAATGAAAACACATTAGAATACAAGGGCAAGGAGTAGGTATTGGGCTTAAGCGGAAGCACGAGTATTTGTACTAACCATGCAACACATATGCAAGCTATACCGTGCTCTCCCTCGCGTGGCTGATGAGGGGGGTCTCGGCGGTCACGTGGCACAGTGACGCGTCGATCTGAGCGTAGACCGTCTGCTCGTCGGCGCCTGCGCAGTGCACGGGGGGCCGTGACGTCACCAGCGGACCGTAGAGACCGCCCGCGCCGCCTAGCTGCAGCTCGGCGTATGTTACCTCCTCCTTCTGTACAATTACGCACTGTAGTTTCATTGGTGTGAGTGAAAATATAAGTGTGACAAATCCACATGACTTTTAATTTCTCTTCAATAGAGTGTTATGTGTCCTTAATCGTTAAACTACAAGGAGTAAACAAATATTAACAACATTTTCTTTCCTCTAAGCGGAACATAATTTGATTTCAAATTTTAACGTTGCAATTTGTTATGTCTGCAACGTTTGACGTAAATCTACTATCGCTATATTATTGAGCGCCTCTGGGAAGCGCTTATTATGGTTAACATGTCAAATAAAGTTATATTAAACAACTTCCAATAGAATATAGCAAACTTTTAACAGATAACTTTAATAGCTAAGTTGCTGTTAATAGCTAAGTTGCTGTTAATAGCTACAATAACTCTTTAAACACAAAAACTAAATTAAAAATTCATTATACTTACTCCTGTTTTTCTTCGCCCATCAACGGTTATATGGGTCGGATAAAGTCTTGAGTTGAGCTTCTCAAATGCTCTCTCGTCTTCATGATAATCTGAAAGATGATATATATGTAATTTTGGTAACATAATATAATCTACTTACCGCATTTTGATCTTACACACTCTGAACTCCTGCAGCTATTTTTAAGCCACAATTAGTTACTTAAAATATTATGATACATTTCTAAATCTGATAATTATTTACATTTTTCCTAATTTTTACTAATAATATGCATCAATAAAAGTAATGATAATTTTTCACATATAACTCTAAAGTCAATCCTCATGTTCTTTTACAAACAAGATGTGTACCCGTGTTTTGAGGAATAATGTCAGGGTTCTTCTCGAGGCTGTCGACGCTCTCGTTGGAGCGCTTGAGATCAGCGGCCACGATGGTCTTGTTGTGCTTCTCGTCGCAGTCCTTGCCCCGCAGCCTCAGCACGAGCACGATGCCCAGAGCGATCAGTATGAGGGAGGCCACCACGCCGGCCAGCACTCCCAGCAGCGGTGTCAGCTCTATCGCCGCTGGGAGGGCTGCTGAAAAGAGTTTTGCTCTTTAAAATAGTGCATAGACTGTGGGAAAGTAGAATGAAACTATTCTATGACATAATTAAATTGTAAATCCCGAATTTGATTCTAATAAAGCTGGGAAAAATTTAAAATTAAAAGACGTTAAATAGATCTCTGAAGTAAACCTTAAACATGACTCAAAAATAATATGTTTTAAGTTAAAAAATAAATATATTTTGTTTTGTCAAGTTCTATTACTGGACAATCCTATAAAACGAACTCCTGACACTCTCACTTTATGACAGGAGATTCACTTTCATCTCTGCTAGAGCCAGACATCACAACAATTCCCGAAAACCGGCCCTCACGCTGCCAGAGGACTCAGCACCTGATACAGCAGTTCTGGCGGCGCTGGTCGACAAAGTACTTGTGCGCTTGACAGTGAGTGAAGTGTCTTACCAAAACCGAGTGTTTGCAAATGCATCATTCATAAGGATATATATTCATATTTATCCATGAAAGAAATTTCACATTCTATAAGTTGACATTTATAGTTGATTTAAAACTTTGTACAAAACTTGATTTAAAATTTTGATTTAAAACTTTAAAACTTTGTACATTCATGTTTGATTTATGTTTGCATTTTGACATATTAATTTTAAATGTGGATGTTAACTTCTAGTTTTTGCTAATTTCGTTGACAAACTACTCGGATTTGAAAATACAGTACTATTACTAAGCATTCCAATTTGCATTTCTTATCAACTTATTTCTTTTCATTTACATTATTTTCTGCATTTAATGTGTTTTTCCAATACAAATGTTCATATTGTCCTTACATAGCATTTACACCGCTATGCAGATTATTTTTTATGTGTGTTTATACTTACTTGCTCCAATTTGTGTACAGTTTGATTTGGTAGTTATTTTACATATTTTTTGAGACATTGAAATTTGTATGATTCTTGTCGTGCATTATTGAAACTTCATTACTTGTAAATGTAGATTTAAATTTATTATTTTCATGACTGATATACTCATCTTGCTTATAGTTATTTACATTTGTAATAGAGCAATCATTGTTTTTTTTATTTCGTTGTTTTATTAAGATTTTTTTCGAAAGGAAGCCTTTCAAGGCGGGCGGAATGTTGGCGCGTTTTTTGGCGAGTGCCAACCCTCACCCCCGGGAATGTCGGGGTTGGGGACACACGGAGCAGTTGTGTTCCAACAGCCGCTCGCGCCGGGCGTCAAACTCACACATTTTTTACATTTCACTTAAAGTAACGTTCATTTACGTTTCATTCAAGTTCATGTTCATTCAACTATTCATTTATATAATGTTCAATTACTTTTCAATCAATAAACAGTGTTTCATCAAATTTTCAGCCGTCGTTATTATTTTCATTTAATTTAAAATCTGCACCAATAAACATTACGTTCATTAAAATTCACATACAGTAAATCCACGTACACAAACAATGTCCTTTACATAAATTTTGATTCAGTACATTTGTTTTCTATAAAATCTGACGTTTTAGTTTAGTCTGCTGTTTTCATTTTTTGGTGTTGCAAATGCGGTTGACGCAGCAAGCGAGCTGAACTTCCTAACTTTGCATATCCTGCAAGTATGTGAAAGTAACGAAAGGCCAATTCAATTTGTTTACGATTTAGCTTGGTTTAACAATCAAAACAAAGAGAACCGACTTCCGAAAATGGTGTGTAGTATAAAGGCAGTTTATCAGGTAGACGTACTGAACTCCCCAGAGAATGTAGCTTTCTCCTTGAGCTGCACCCTATAGGCTTTCAAGGGCTTGATAAATTTCATCACGAATAATGATTTATTTACAATATATTAACAGCTGTAATTTCAGTATAGGTTCAAGAAAAATGTCATCAAAGGTATCACAAGACTTCCAAAATGTGTTTGCAAATGAAGCTGCAACTAGCCCAACCTAAAACCTTAAGACAAATTGTAATCCATCAACCCGTCTTATATCCATATACCGGTGCATCGGTCCACAAGGGAAGGCTTACTCTGGCCGGTGCGACGCGCCGCCGACTTGAGCGTGTGGGCGCTGAGGCGCGTGACGTCGCTGGGCCCCTTGCTGTTGACGCTGTAGACGGCGACGTCGAAGCCCAGCCCCGAGGGCAGCCCCGTGGCCAGTAAGGCGCCGGCGCGGCCCGACACGTTGGTCACCAGCTGCTGCGACTGCGAGTCGTACACCTCCATGACGAACTCCTGCGGCAGGCCGCCGTCGAAGCCCGCGTCGCACTCCACCAGCAGCGAGTCCGCCGTCTGGTTCTGGATCGTGCAGTTCTCCAGCGGGTCCGGCCTCCCTGCACCGAACACCAGTTAGAGAAGAAGCTGCAGTGCAGTAACTGGTCGACAATGATCGAGAGCGAAGACGCAAGATGATTAGAAGTAGAAATATTAGGATCAAGTGGGAAGTGATCGAGAAATTGCGATTTGGGTTGTAACATAGCCACGTTTAAACTCCAGCTGTATATAGGATGATAGCCAATTTACATAGTAGTTTAAAGAAAAGACATAAAATCTCAGAGTATTTTAGAACCAACATAAACAGCATATCTTCATTAAGATATACAAGAAAAATAATCGAATTATTGTGGTTTAGTCCACATCAAAGAAACCAAACCTGCAGTTTTGTCTGGCTACTCTACAATAAAACTAAACTCTGTATCATTTTATAACGTTTTGTAATGGCTTAAAAATGTTTTCCAAATTTAATATTTCAACTAATAAAAATTCTGTCAAAGTATGCCAATTAGAGTAAAATTTAAATGAGAATAGTAAATATTATAAAGTTTAAACCTGAAGGGATGTATTAACTAACCGGATTAAGTCTTCGCCGGATTTATAAAAAACCAATTTGTCATGACAACGTTATATCACCAACAACGCTGCTTTCATTTTTACTTCAAACGATATAGCCATCACAATTATGATTTTTTAGCCCATCTTTTCCTTCAACCTTTTTATAATCATCGTTATTCAACAATTTAAAGAAGTTTAATAGACACCTGACTCTAGGCCTACAAGACAATAACGAGCAAAGTTTGCTTAATATTGTGTAGAATCTTAGGCGGAAAACAAATTTTGAAAAAGTGATTTATTTCACTATAAGCTTTATAAATCGTTCAATTTTCATGATCAATAGCTTAAATAAAAGCCACAAAATCATTGAGTATTTTAAGTCAAAAATAAACAGCGTATCTTAATTAGGATATTTAAGAGAAATAATCCAAATAATATTCTAAGTCAAGTATGAAATGTCTATAAGAAATTTATAAGGTTAAATCTTTATTTGAGTATATATTGTAAACGGTTAAAATTTGTTTAACGGATTTCAAAATTATGATCAGGATTGACAAATTTAGTTTATAATGATTTGACACAACCTTTTTTTATTTAAATGATAACTTCTATCGAAAATGGTGAATCTAAGATGGCGACCAAAAATGAGTACCCTGTAAAATTAAAAGCCAACTACCCATCAATAATCGGTGGCGGTCCAAAGTCAATATCTCGTAAGAAAGTTGATAAAAAATGCAGTTGAGTGGACTTGTTTCGAACTAGGGAAGACCCACAATTTTTATAAGTTATTTTAGGATGTTTCCCATGGTCTGGGTTTTTCCCATTTTGGATACTTTAAAATAAAGATTTTTTAGTAGAATCCCCTCAAAACAACCTTCTTAAAATTTTTTTAACTCTTCCTTTATTTGCTCATCGAGTAAATTGGGAGGACTATTTTACCTATTCAGAAAAGCTCACATCAAGCACCTCGTTAACAAGAGTTTATTTTTATTGTTATGTCAAAAATAAGACGACCACCATATGTTAATCGTTTAGAATTAATTTGTCTTATTGCTCATTTGTATCATTGTATCATTTGAGTCTGTGATGACATTATGATACAAAACAACGACCGCTCATGTACGCACATTCTTTTTTCACTGTACCATACGAACCCTACGTAGATCAAAGTATGAAAGCAGCTGACTGAAGACGGATCGTATACTATCCGAAATCAGTCTCAAGTTTCACATATCGACACCTCTAGGCCCCTACCTACAACTAGTTAGGTAACTTTAAGCTTTAGCAGAAGGTGTCAAGACTTGACCACTGACCGGCAGGGACGATGTGGAAGACGCAGGGCTGCAGCTGGGCGCCCAGCTCGTTCCTGCCCCAGCACAGCAGCGTGCCGTACTCCACCTCGGTCCGCGGCGTGTACGAGGCGATGCTGCGGGTCCGCTCCGAGGCGACGTGGCCGACGGGCAGGTCCCACGTCTCGCCGCTGTTGTTGAAGCGCCACGTAAAGACGACGTCCGCGGGGTTGGCCTCCACCTCGCACAGGACCTTGGCCACCTCGTGGCGCGCCACGCCCACCACGCTCTGCTGGCCCGGCTTGCACACCGGCGCGACTGTACAGTAATGTACAACATGAGTACAACAAACCTAATCCTTACATCCTTGGGTTGGCCTCCACCTCGCACAGCACCTTGGCCACCTCGTGGCGCGCCACGCCCACCACGCTCTGCTGGCCCGGCTTGCACACCGGCGCGACTGTACAGTAATGTACGACATGAGTACAACAAACCTAATCCTCACATCCTTGGGTTGGCCTCCACCTCGCACAGCACCTTGGCCACCTCGTGGCGCGCCACCCCCACCACGCTCTGCTGGCCCGGCTTGCACACCGGCGCGACTGTACAGTAATGTACAACATGAGTACAACAAACCTAATCCTCACATTCTTTATTTGAATAACTAATGATGCTGCACGAAGGAATAATTTAATAATCAGACTGAGCTTGATAAAATGTTTAAAGACATTGGATCACTTTACAAAAAAGATAATTACTTTTATAGGTTTATAATTGGAAAGTCAACAGTAACATACAGGGTTTTTTAACGCAACCCAAAACTTTAATTTATCAGTGAAGGATTATCCCCCTCCAAGATCCCCTGATTTGACAATAAAGCCTACGAAAACAGTTCACAGGATATGCAGCACCTAAAATCAAACATAACAAATTGAATACAAGCAATTCAAAGAAGTATTTTGTAAAACGTCTTCGGGAATTTGATGGAGAGAACACAACTTTGTATAATTAATTGTCAATGGCGGATTGTTCGAACACATAATGTTAGCTAAATGTGATGAAACTTAAAAAATAGGTTATATATAATGTAAAAATTAACAATAGAATACTCTTTTCATCTTTATATGCGCATTAGTCAATCTTAAAAATGGGTTGCGTTAAAAAAAACACCCTGTATAATGAATTATGTAAATAATCAGGATATTTTTTATCCACCAGGTAATTGAGTGAAACAAGGGCTTGTACTTTTATTTTATGAGATTGGGTTTTCACCTGAACACAAGTAAATGTTTTTAGTTAATTAAAATATATAAGAGACAACTAATTACTTTTACAAATAGCCAAAGTTATTTTTCTGCTCAACATAAGAATTGTTATTTCCAAAGAATATATTACTATTATTATATTAATGAATCAACTAATTATAAAAATAAATAATAAATATAAAACTCCCTCTCACTAAATTGTGTCTTTAAGCTTACATTATAAAGAAAACAAATTATTAAAACTATATGTGTCACCTGTGAAATATATGTTTTTTTTGTAAGAAGTATGATTAAGTTTTTATAGCATTCCAAAAAAGTACGGAAAATACCTCATACAAATTTCTAAGGGGAACAGGCAAAATATGGCACGCGAAGCAATGTATTCAGAGCGGAGAACAGTCTGTGTCACACAGCGTGCATTGATCATGGCTATATGGCGATTGTTCTTTCGCATTTTAAACTGCTATGCAGAACATTTTATTCATATTTCTCTCTTTTATTGTGTTGAAAACTTTCAATAAAAAATCAAGCAATATTTCAAGATGTTTAATTATTTGTTTTTCAAGGCAGCTTTGAACTAACAAAACATTATGTCATTGAAAAAAACACTTCTATCAAATCTGATATAATACTTGTTAACTGTTGTTCCAAAACCAAGTAACCCGACTATTTGATAACTAAGCCTCAAAATAAAATTGTTTATAGGTTTGGGAAAGATTGTGGAGTATATTAAACATATCTTGATGTACTAATAAAAATATAATGAAAATTATATGTTTATGTACGCCTAAAGGAACTTTGTAAAATGAGAAAATTTTATGAGAAGCGGACTACATGCTTATAATCAGCAGGAGGTATACCGTACTAGTGACTTCTGTGAGTAGACGTCTACAAAAGAAACCATTATTCTTTTTAACTATTAATTCCTATCTACACAACTTTGAAATGCTATTAACTCGATAGTTTAGTTCCATGAGAGTGGTGGTTTGCTCACATTTGACGTCGAGCGGCACGGGGTTGCTCTCGCCGTCGCCCTCCTGGTTGCTGCCCACGCACGTGTACAGCCCGGCCCGCGCGCGCGACACGCTCTGCAGCACCAGGCTCTGGTTCTGCACGATCGTGCCGGCCGCCGCGTTGTTCACCAGCGTCACGCCCTGCAGGCAGCGGTTTGTATTACCCTACGAAACTATTCTCTCCGCAGAAATATAACAAACACAAAATTACATAACAGCATCTAGGTTCTTAAAAATGTTCAATCCATTAAGCTAAGTTTACACTAAAATGTAGCAGTGTCGTCCACTTGAACACACAAGTAACATTGTTGTTATACCAATACAGGTTTACCAACACCTCCGTTGTGTTAACATTTTAAGTGTTACCACTTCATTGATTACACTGGTTTAGAGCAATCTTGAGTGGTGACACTAATATTTGTAAAAACAAATATTCACTGAAAACAGCCACAAACAGAAGCTCAAGATAGCATCTCTCCAATAAAACATTTAGTGTTATAACACTTATGTGTTATCAGAACGGTCTTTGGTAAATCTGTATAGGTATAACAACAATGCTGTAAATGTGTTCAAGTGGACGACACTGCTACATGCTAGTGTAAGCGTAGCTTGATGGAAGTATGCTGAATCCTCATGTCGTGTAAAACGTTTGAAATAAATGCTCGAGAGAAATATCAGTAGTTAGTGATGGTTACTTACGTTGTGTCTCCAGCTAACCCGGTACACCCAGGGGTTTGACTTGATGTTGCATTCAAAGTATACATCGACTCCCTCCCTTATGGTGCTGGCGTTCAAGTTGCTGCCGAGCTCTAGCGTCACCAAAGGCACATCTGGGTACGAAAAAGAACCTAGTCAACGCTTGAACTTGATGGTAATCTAATTAACTTCTAAGGGCTGTTAAATTATTGATGAGAGATAGCTTTAAAGTAATCCATTCATTACAAAAAAAAGAAAACTCGTCCTTGTTTGCTTAGTATAGTTGCGCTTACGCAGGACGTTGAGGGTCCAGGAGTCCTCCAGCTCGCTGTCGGCGATGGCGGCGGAGGCGGCGCGGCACGTCAGCGTCTTGCCCGAGTCCTCCATCAGCGGCGAGAACGTCAGCGTCGAGATCGTCGTGTTGCCGTCCCCCGTCGTCTGCATACAATCATACTTGCATTACTTTAAATATGGATTGATACGTTTAGCTAACTTAAAACCCTTTATTCTCAAATAATTAGCCCTTAGGGAAATGTCTCCTGTGTAATGACTTAGTAGGCTTTATTTCCATTTTTGTGTCATAATTGTTTAACTAAAACAAATATATTGAAACCATAGCAGGGTCATCTTTTTACTGAGAATCTTTTGCATCTATTCAACGAAATATTTATGTGCGGGTTAGTATGGGAGTTTTAATGAAGAATAGTTAAGAGCGTAAGCAGGTTCCACCAACTTAAATCAATAAAACAATGGTGAAAATGGTGATAACAATGATGATACATTTCTAAATCATCGGAAATGATCAACTGATATACAATAAGTCCTTATTGTGTAAAAATATTATTTATGAAAGAGTTTTTACCTATTTTCACAGTTCAATTAATGCATAGTTTACAATGAATGAGCAGAAAAATCCCCCAAACAAAAGAGCCCCATTAAGAATATAAATTAATAATTTTGACCATTTCTTTAAGATGATTATATTGGTGGTTAGTCCTTGTAACCCAAAGAATTATTTGAACTACAAATAAAATTTAAATTGGTCTGCTTTGGTGTTATTAGTTGTGTTCCAGGTACTGACCGACTCCCTGGTGTTGCGCAGGAGCGTGCTGCCCTTGTACCAGGAGATGGTGGGGGGAGGCCGCGCCCCCACCACCTGGCAGCTGATCTCGTACGTCTGCTCCGACGACAGCGGCTTGTTCTCCCCCACCAGCTTCACCCACAACGGTCGCACTGTTAACAGATTTCAAGCGGTTTGTCAATATAGTAGACCCCCTCTTAACCGACCCTAACGGGACCGTACCTAGGTCGGATAACGTAAAAGGTCGGATAAATCGGGTAATCCTCTAAACACTTAAAATAAAAGCTCTATTGATTTAGGGTTCTATTAACATCATTCTAAAGCCGTTCGTGAATTGTTTAGAAAATATACTGCAATTTTCAGCCTATTTTCCTAAATAATTATGTAGAAATCTTATAAATAACTCCAAAACACGGTCCAAACAAAATATTTCAATAAATTAAATATAAGATAAATATTCAAAATATTTTAACCCACAACAAACTGTATAGTCGAGCGTAACGTTTCTATCGCTGGGTGGGAACGGAAATGCTGATATTCCTAGAAAAGGGCGATTAAACCGAACTGTTCTCAAAACAGGGTCGGTTAAAACGATCTTTAATATTTGACCAACAAGGGCAGATAATCCAATCGTTGGTTAAAACGAGGTCGGTTAAGAGGGGGCTACTGTATTGCTAAAATCATTTAATTAAGTGGTTTTATTTATTAATGTAGTTTATTTTTATGTTATGTTTTGCTTTTAAAATGTCCACCAGTTTGACACTAAAAACATAAATTGCCTTTCAGGTATTGGCGTTACATTATTATCCAAGAGTTTAATAACATTTTTTTATTTATATCGTTTAATATCTTAAAACAACATATACATATACCTTAAAATCGTGACATTACGCTTTTAGTGAATTTTATTTCACATAAATTATTGTATTCTGTAAAGGGGGGGGGGGTTACCCCCCAGAGGTGGAGGTAATAACCTGTTGAAAGTATAACAAAGAAAACTAAAACTCATAGATAATATTTTAATTTGCTACAACCAAGAGCATATAGTTGTTGGTGTTTAATGTTCACGAACACTAATTGAAAAATAACACAACAACCGTTACATGTTACAAGAAATACAGGGAAACATGTAATGCATTATTAACCTCTGCCAGTACTAAATTTTGCTAATTTCAACTCCATGGAAATAAGTGTTGGAGAATACATGTTAGTAACTAACATGTTAACCTCATTTCAGTAAGTAAACGCTTCGTAAAATTCTCAGAGGAGCGATTCTGTTAAAAATATTATCAAACGTTACTCATTTTATCATTGAAATTGTATATCATAGCTTATGTTATGTTTTAAGGAATGTTTGTGGTACGATATCTCTCAAAAGTGGGGATTATACACTGCAATACCGCCAGTCGACGAAGCAAACTCATGTGTTAGCTTTATTACAAGTCGGGGAGGCAGTTTAAATGAGGAATGGAGGCAGTTTGTTCTGCCACCCTGCATAATACATGACAGACAAAACTTAGTAACCCTGTTTGTATTGGTCATAAAGTACTTAACTAGAGTCACTAACACGGCTCTTTTACCTATTTGTTTGGTATTGCTAAAATAATCATGGCTGTGGATAATCGTGATATGTACATAGTAATGTGAGTTTAGCCTGTAAATCGGGTCTCAAAACAACTATTATTTTACACAATTTTTTTTACAATAGTACGAGTTCTTTTAAATTTTGCATTTTACTTGAGTAAAAACTCATTTTAAAAGGTTATCGCTATTTTTTAAGAAATTTATTTTATACATAAATAACAGTTTTGTTCAGTGTTGTCAATTATTTATGAAGAACTACATTACAGGATCATATTGTATTGTTGGAACATTTTAATAGCCGCCGGAGTGGTTTCTATATTGTAGCAAACGATGTCTGTACTTTTAGCGATTTTCCCCTATAGGGAAGAAGCTATTACCGTAGGTCTCATGGTAAGACCTAAGCTCGGGACCACTATAACTTTTCGTTTTGGGGCCCCCAGAAACAAAAAACACTATTTGTTAGAATTTATATATATATATGTGTGTGTGTGTGTGTGTGTGTGTGTGTGTGTGTGTGTGTGTGTGTGTGTGTGTGTGTGTGTGTGTGTGTGTGTGTGTCTGTTAGGACGATAGCGGCCGCAAAAATGGTCCGATCTTTATGAAATTTGGTACGGACATGTAAAGTGGTAATCAATTGGACGAGTTCGTGAACCAGCCCGATCGGACCGCCGGAAGGGGTGGTAAAGGTTTTTTGAGTTTTTACATAGAAAAATAAAATTTATCGAATTTTTGTGGACACCCTTCGATTCAGCTCAAAAAAACAAACAATTTAGTATTTTGAATCACTGCTATACGTCCATTGGTTACCGAGATATTGAAAGTGGTAAACACAGTACGTTGTCCCAATGTTAACCTTACAGGAAATAAGTAAAATTCTATATCTCGGTTATTTCTCAACATATCTTGTTAAAACTTGGTAAATAGCTTCTTCTAGTTCAGATCTACTAAATATTTAATTAAAACAACCCAGTTTTAATATACCTTTAGCAGCAAACCTGCATACTCATTCCCCATGTTATTCTTATGGAGCTTACCAAAACATGTCAAATCTTGCTATGTTTGATTGAAATATGTTGTTTTGCATTTGAAATTCGCTGAGTATGCAGGTCTGCTGCAACAGGGGTATTTACAATTAACTATATGACTAATCGTATAAATAAAAACAAAAATCACTTATAACATATCAAAAGTAATGGTTTTGTGTTTTTACGATGTCGACCAGAGCAGTGGGTTTGGCGTATGAAACAGTTAAGACTTAGATCGACTGTAAGTTTTTCAGACAACCCTCATGGTAACAATCACCTTTAACGTTAGTATTCATTTTAAGTCTGCGATTAAATTCAATACTATAAAATAGGGACGTATATTTTACTAAACAATTTTAGTAACACGAGATAGTAGTTTTTTTCTTTTTTAGTAAGTGGGATAGCTGCATGTTTACAGTGGATAAAGTAAGCATGCAAATAATAAACAAGTATATTAAACATTTCAGTCGGCATGCAAATGGCTGTCCGCTGTCCACGCACGGTGGGGACTGTCGAGTGTCGACCCTGTTTGTTTTCAACTTCATGTCCGCACGTTCAAGCTATAAATATTTTGTTTGGTGGCCGCTTGGTTTCTGATTGGCACTGGGTTATACATGCACCTCTCTCACGCACTCCTGTGCATCGCCAACAGTTACCACTGATAAACATTCGTTGTTTAGGCCCTATATATAGTTTACGTTCAATGAATATATGCAAAGTTTTCAAGCAATCAACTTTTATTCAATGAAATACTTCATAAGGCAATTTAAAAATTGCATTTAATGTCACTTATGAAATTTGGTTTTCAAAATTCAAAAAGGTTTTAGAAAAGGCAAATAGTAATATGTTGGGATAAGGTTATGGAATGTAAAGTAACGATAGTAGCCTGTTTGGAACAAGAGCACACTTATATTTTTGAGATGTTTCTTAAGGTTGATCTATAATTTAAAGACAATGTTTATAAATAACTGGAATTGTAAGAACAAAGCACCAGCTATATTAAAAACATATTTCCTATACCACAGTCGAAAGGCAAAATCTCATATCCGATTGCCAATATGAGTTTCAATAGCCGACAAACTCAGATTATTTCGTCGCGCTAGATTAATCAGGCATTTAACTTTTTTCTAACTTTATAACTAGGTTGGTTTTTAAGTCTACCTGCTTTAATATTCTGTTTATTTTAGGATAACACTTTATTGTTATTGGTATCCTTTTGTAAACGGTACCCTGCTTATATTATGAGCCCACGATTGTTACAAAGCATTGTTAAAATACAAACACAATGCTAACACAATGTTCCTCAATGCTTTACATTTTAATCAACCCAAGTTGTAAAAATGTTTAAAAGATCGCAGGTATCCGAATTTTGTAAAACAACAGAGGTAATTGTAAAATGTTAAACGTGTGTTCGTAATGACTCAATATTCATGTAAATGAGCCTTGTTCAGGTTTTAATCACTTTTAACTACAATGTAGCCTATGTAGTGCAGTGCTCTCGTTGATGAATATATTACAAGAGGGCCCTCGGCGTCCCATAATCACCAGTAATCGCGCATAAAACCGACGTAATGACCTACGACTGCAGCATTTACCACTCATTATTAGCTCATAAAAATTCTTTTGACGCTGATTAAGTTTTAAATATTTTAATAAAAGCTGTAAAAAATTTTACTGTGAGCATCACGAAAAATGATTTGATTAAACTTTAATCTCGTTAAAGTTCATGGCCTCGACAGAGAAAATTCCTACTTTCGTGTTTTTATAATTTGTATAATATACAGTAGGTAACTATACTCAAAATTAAATCCGTTATATAAAAATAATTGATATTTTACATTATTTAAAACGTGAAAAATTAATGAAGAACTATATTTTAAGTTGATTGTGATCTCCGAGGGTTTATATAGCAGGGAAATGGATGTATCTACATTAGAATAAACATCTTATTGACTCGATTAATCAGAACAGAATTTAAGATAAGGCGAGGACGAGAAAACACCATCCGAATTCCCCATTAGTTACCCTTATATCATGTTGCTTCGCTACGCTACACCAATGTAGGACAAACTACAAGGATGCTACTCAGATGAAGGCTTGCAAGTATGCTTACAGTTGAGATCAAGCGTGAAGGCACTGGATATTGGCGGCACGAGGTTGTTGTTGGACGCTTGGCAGGTGAAGACCATGTGCAGATGGACCCTCTCCACCTTCTCCAGGCTCAGCACGTTCTTCACCCGGCGCTCGCCGAGGACCTCGTACGAGTCGTCCAGCAGCGCGTTCTCCTGCCACCACGTCACCCTGGGCACCGGCCTGCCTGCAACGTAATGCGTAATGAAGACCTTGCGTCACCCGCCGCTCGCCGAGGACCTCGTACGAGGCATCCAGCAGCGCGTTCTCCTGCCACCACGTCACCCTGGGCACCGGCCTGCCTGCAACGTAATGCGTAATGAAGACCTTGCGTCACCCGCCGCTCGCCGAGGACCTCGTACGAGGCATCCAGCAGCGCGTTCTCCTGCCACCACGTCACCCTGGGCACCGGCCTGCCTGCAACGTAATGCGTAATGAAGACCTTGCGTCACCCGGCGCTCGCCGAGGACCTCGTACGAGTCGTCCAGCAGCGCGTTCTCCTGCCACTACGTCACCCTGGGCACCGGCCTGCCTGCAACGTAATGCGTAATGAAGACCTTGCGTCACCCGGCGCTCGCCGAGGACATCGTACGAGTCGTCCAGCAGCGCGTTCTCCTGCCACTACGTCACCCTGGGCACCGGCCTGCCTGCAACGTAATGCGTAATGAAGACCTTGCGTCACCCGCCGCTCGCCGAGGACCTCGTACGAGTCGTCCAGCAGCGCGTTCTCCTGCCACCACGTCACCCTGGGCACCGGCCTGCCTGCAACGTAATGCGTAATGAAGACATTGCGTCACCCGCCGCTCGCCGAGGACCTCGTACGAGTCGTCCAGCAGCGCGTTCTCCTGCCACTACGTCACCCTGGGCACCGGCCTGCGTGCAACGTAATGCGTAATGAAGACCTTGCGTCACCCGCCGCTCGCCGAGGACCTCGTACGAGTCGTCCAGCAGCGCGTTCTCCTGCCACTACGTCACCCTGGGCACCGGCCTGCCTGCAACGTAATGCGTAATGAAGACCTTGCGTCACCCGCCGCTCGCCGAGGACATCGTACGAGTCGTCCAGCAGCGCGTTCTCCTGCCACCACGTCACCCTGGGCACCGGCCTGCGTGCAACGTAATGCGTAATGAAGACCTTGCGCCTTATTTGTAACTATATTTCCTGTCGACTCATCAGACTAAAATGACAATTGTATGTTGTTTTATTTATTTACCTTGTTGGTTGGGATATATTAAACAGGACTTTTGTTATAGAACGTAATCAAAGGTCTATTTTTGTAGTATGCTAAGTAGCAAGGGGTTTTGTTGTGGAGGGAACTCGAATAGTGTTTCAAAGCAGTTCTACACAATTTATCACAATAAAACTCAAAATTTAAGAAGGATTTTACGTTTTCTTATTTCATTGTTCTTTGGCGTGTTAAAATATGCTTTCGCCATGCATTTGTTTTAATACTTTATGAAAATTGTTACTTAAATATACTTACTACGTAATCATAACGATATTCTCGTTTTTAAACACTAATATATCTTAACCATAAAAGGAGCCGGGACTAAATTTTCAGAGCTAAATGGAACAGAGTTGTGTCAAAATCTAATACCGAATTCTGAGCCCGTGTGATACATATAACGTCTTACCTAATCTGTGCCCAATAGTTTAGACAAGTTTACGTTTAATATTGGTTGAAAAACATTTTTAGACAATATGCTTTTATAAAAAATACGAATTAAATAGGCTACTTTTAAACAATAAAAGGCGAAAACCTTGTGGGAGAAAATACAATTTTACATCTCGCTTATTCAATATATTTGAATAAAACTTCATATGTTGAACAAAACTGAATGTTAGTTCTTGTTCTTGTATTGTATTAGCTTGCTTATTTTTTTCTTGTACTGTCCATGTAATGAAATATTGGAATAGTTCTACATTATATTTATTTATTTATTGTGAATGTATCATTGCATATGTAAGATTTTGGTCTTGTATTGTGTTACTTTGCTTTTTCTTAAACTTGGCATGTAATGAACATTGAACCAGTTTTACATTATATTTATTCATTGCTTGTGAATGAAGCACTTCTGCATGTTAGATCTTGGTATAGTTTGTATTAGCTTGTTCCTGAAGAATTTTTCACAATTTATTGCATGAAGCATGAAGATTAGTTCTTACTTGCCTTGAAGCAACCAAAATACTGGACTTTATTTATTTATTTATTTATTTATTTATTTATGTATTTCTTTTGTTGCCGCAATTTGTAAATTGGCGTATGCCGTATATGAAAAATAAACAAATAAACAAATATGGTTGATACCTACTGGATAATGACCTGAAATACCCTATTCATCTATTTCAGTGGCAGGAAACCTCCGTACTCCCTTCCCAATGTTAACCTTATGAGAAATAAATAAAATTTCACATCTCGCTCACCCTCCACACACATGAATAAACCTTAGTATGCGGCTATATCTAATAGAGATAGTTTGGATTATGGCCCAAAATGAGTCAATTTTATATTTCCGTAGCAGCAAATCTTCATTCTTACATTCAATGTTTTTCTTATGGAGAGTATTTTTGCATGCCTATTGTGGGATTAAAGCTGGATTTATTTGATTCCAGGCTCCCTCGAATCCATACAATAAATAAATAGACCAAATGATTTAAGCATTTGAAAGTCGCCGTTGTGTGAAGCATTTGACAGCGGTATTTTAATATAACGATTAAGAGATAAAAATTAGATAAAAATACAGATAAAAATTAAATGCTATCTATATGACTTAACAATTACCTTTAATTGCAGACAGCATATTTTTCTTACCGATGGAAAGGAAGAGAACTGAGAAACTTCAGGTTAATTTGTTTGCATACACAGATAGTAGACTAAACATACCTCCAGTAGATATGCAGGTGATGTCTATTGATGATCCCTCGTTATAAGGCCCCAAAATATAGTCTTTGATGAAGTTTCCACTCCAATCCAGCACTGTTAAGTTTGCTGGCGGGACTGAAACCATTAAATTCCAGGTTTTACAGGACTTAAATTAACTAATGAGGAAATTTCGAGAATTGAGCTACATCTTAATGTTTTCATACATCACTAAATTTCTGAACAAAGCAAACAAATCCAAACCTAACATATTTCTAACATGTCTATATCATTTTCGAATCATAATGAATTCCTTTTCATGAAATTTATGGGTTATTTTTATTGGTTTGCCCATTCAATTAAAAACTACCAAACAGCTTTCCAGCAATGAGTCTCCTGTACAGCATAGGCCAACACATTGCAACTTCACTTCACACGCACAATCATTATCTAAAAATTAGCTGAATATGCTGTTTTCTATTTTTTTGCGCAGGCGTATTAGAATTAGTATACAACTAACAAGTCTTCAGTTTATTTACTCTTAATCATTGGATCGGGTTAATTGTTTTAATACTGTATATAATATTTTTGTATCTACGACCATTGCAATAATCACCAATAACGGAGTTACAACTAATATCATAATGAGGTCCATGATTAAATCAAAATACAAACCCGTTGCATAAAGTTAACATTATACAACTGGTGTCACTTTATGATACAGGCCCTAGACCAATGGGAGCGCAGCATTTGACGAAAGTAGTATCATAATGACAATTACGCAATTCGCACATCAGCTGATTATTGCATTACGATTCATGTTTGAGTTGACTTATCCCATCAGCTGATTGTTCCACAACGATTCACGGTTAAGTCTGCTTATGTGCCTAACCTCAAATTTGAGTTGACCTATTTCATCATTAGTAAAAGTCATGAGTTTTGTTTAACTTTGGGAGAAATTATGACGTATATTGTTGGACGTAGATAAAGTAGTATATGCAACAATTAATTGTATTATGCCTTTAAGCCACTCGTGAGATATTTAAAACGCTCCAAATATCGTGTTCTAACTTACATCTCACGTCGTGTTCTAACTTACATTTCACTCGTGGCTTAAAGACATTCATAATACAATCGTTGCTTAAACTACTATTACAGAGTAGAGCTGAAAAACAAATTTCAGGAGTTAAAAGTAGTTTGTGTTATATAGCTTACATTACCAAAGTTTTAGAAATTTTTTAATAGTAGTTTATGCAACGATTGTATTATGAATGTCTTTAAGCCACGAATGAGATGTAAGTTCTAAATATCTCACGAGTGGCTTATATACATAATACAATCGTTGCATACACTACTTTATCTCCGACCAACAATATACGACAAAATATTCCCCAAAGTTAAACAAAACTCATGATTTTTACTAATGTTGGAAAAGGTCAACTCAAATTTGAGGTTAGGCACATAAGCAGACTTAACCATGAATCGTTGTGGAACAATCAGCTGATGAGACAAGTCAACTCAAACATGAGTCGTAATGCAACAATCAGCTGATGTGCGAATTGCGTAATTGTCATTATGACACTACTTTCGTCAAATTCCGCGCTCCCATTGATCTAGAACCTGTATCAAAAAGTGACAATAGTTGCATAAAGTTAACTTTATGCAACGGGTTTGTATTTGGTTTAATAATGGACCTCATTATGACATTAGTTGTAACATCGTTATTTGTGATTATTGGACGTAGATAAAGCAAATAAACACAATCAAAGACCGAGACTCACTGATGACGGTGAGGTTGACCTGGGTGTTCCTGGTGGGGGACTTCTTGAAGTCGATGCGGCAGCGGTAGACTCCGGCGTCCGAGTCCTTGACGCTCTCGACGGTCAGCTTGGCGGGCGCGTCGCTGGTGCGGAAGAAGGCGCGGCTGCCCAGCACCGAGCTCTCCGACCAGTGGCTCGCCCCGGCCGCCGACTTGCCGCGCACGTCGTAGCTGGCAACACGTCGTTCAATTATTATGAGACTTAAGAAAGTTATGAATGTCTGCGATGAGGGTCGTTGTATATTACAAATACAAATATCATAAATATTTACAAAATTCAATAGGAAGTAAATTGGCTTTAATATTTGATCATGACGTAAAAGATAGAATGTATTGGATTCTGAGACGTTACATTACATTACCACGTTAGACGCTGACCACTAGAAAGTTTTTTATGACGATTAAGTGTTTTATGAACTATGCTTGTAAAATGGACAATATGCGAGTTTTGTTACTGGCAATGACCAGTTCATTCTCAAGCCAGGATCAGCTCTCCAATAAACGTTTAAATGTACTTTCAAATCAAATCAAAATCAAAAATCGTTTATTTCGCTTAACAGTAATTTACAGAGTTATTACATACGGTTTTAGTTACATTGAATCTTAAACTAATCTTAAATTAACTCTTTTATTAAAGGCGAAGTTAATCCCCACATAGAAAGCCCGTGCGTGGGGATGAGTCATCATTTGATACAAAAAAACTGCTTAAATTAATCAATATTCTATATGTTTATTGCGAATTGGTGATGAATGAAAATTTAACCCTTGAGCGGGCGCTTCACCGGCAAAACGCGAGAGGGCGCATGCGGAGTTTTACTCCGCAACACTATATTGCACAAATTTAACCCATTTTACTTGTTTTATAACGAAATATTGTATTTAAATGTTGACAAACTTCATTAGGAATCATTTTTCATCGTCGATGCAATTAATTGTTCAACTTAATAGGTGTAATATTTCAGCTAAACATAGTAAGTAATTTTCTAGTATAAAATATGTATTAATTATTATTTACATTTTTGGACTTTTCCTTCCGCTTCTTTTTTTCGAAAGTGAAAGGAAAAGTCCAAAAAATGTAATTATTACAAATCCTTCGCTATTATGAATTTGAAAAATATGTATCACTGTCTTTGTAACGGGCAAGGGTGCTTCGTAAACTGAGACGGCATCTCTGAATTGCAAATAACGAGGTACCAAAAGAAGGGGGTGGGGGTATAAATAGCTTTAGGAGATTCCTGGAATGAGGGGCGTAAAGTACGGAGCCGGACACGACCGCCGACACCCATTATGTCCGATTATTTTAACATAAAAAACACGTGCGGAGGAAAATTCCGCGTGCGCCCGCTCGAGGGTTAATCATTTAAATTGGTTGAAGGAGACAGACGAACGCTCAAGTAAAAAATTACAATTTTAAATGAATGAATGTGGCAGAAAGGTAGAAAAATAGATAAAAAAGATTGATAAACTAAATTAAATAAAACTGATTTTCAACATTGAGTAGTTCTCACGAAGAAGGCTACTTGAAGATTAGTTTATTTCCGGAATAATAGAGGTATTTCCACCCACCTCTAAGGATAAATAAATACATAGTAGGAAAACATTTACTTTTTTGACAGGAAAACACGATTGTAAACACAAGTTGATTTACTGTATTAATTTACAAAGCCTCAAAACCTTAATTAATACAAGCTGTGTGTTCTCTTCCGTTTTGTAGCGCCTACATTCATTGAACAACATATTTGCAAGCCTGCGAGAAAATTTTAAGTAGCTCGATTTTCTATTATTATTGATTTCAATGTCATTCTTACAATTTTACTTTGCCTACCACGCCGGGAGGTTAAGTAATCAATTTACTTTATGAGGGGCACAAAGTATTGGTTTCCTCACTTATTACAAGTAGTAAAAGACATTTTAACCTAGCATGTGAGGGAGAACTGATTCAAAATTTAGTCTCTTGTGAAAAGTAGTTTAAATTTTAATACTATTAAGTTAGCTGAATTCAAATTCATACACACCGACATTTTAGAGAGTAATATGTGGTTTTTTGAATATAAATTTATGCTTGCGTAACTCAAACCAATCACCGAACTCAAACCAATTCCTGCTAAATTGTTTTATTTGAGAAAAACATTACCTTACGAAGCTCTTGTCATAATTTACAAATCAATGTTTGAATCAATAATTCGGTACGAGATAGAAATTTGGGGCGCGGTGCCAAAACGTTTTTTAAGACGAATAGAAGCCTTGCAAACCAAAACGCTAATAATGATTTCCAAACAAAAATTTCCAGAAACTAACTCACTTGTCAGTATCTTCAAATGTATAACACCCTCTACCCAGAGGATTTTTATAGGTATAAAATTATTAAACTTTTTTTTATAATAGGTGCACTTTCAAACAACCAAATGTAAAAGAACAATATTCCTTTAGAAGTCTAGAAAAATACAAATTACCGAGATATTGCAACACCTATGGTAAGAACTCGCTCAGTCACGTGGTTCCAAAGCTGTTCAATGAACTGCCTTTTAATTTAGAAAATGCAAGACGTTTTGATATTATAAAATTAGATTTGATTTCTTGGTTACTAAAGAAAAGCCAAAAGTACACAATATAATAATTAAAAAGGAAAATAATGTGTGAGTCAGTGAGTGAATGTGTGAGTGCTTGCCATTGTTAAGCTAGTAGGCTGTTTTCAGTCTTGATTTTGATCTTGTCCTCTTAATTACTAAGTAGTAATCTGTATTTGTGGGTAGCTGTGTATGGTTTCTTTTGTGTTCTTTTTATTTTCAAACTTAGTGCATCATACGACCTTTTACGTAAACTTATGCTGAGTTCATTATTATATATTTTCGTTTTTTATAATATCATACCATATATTGATCTCAATTATTGGTTCTCCTTGAGATGATCGCTTCCTAGTTTAAATACGTTGCAATGTTCTGAGTTTAACCAATAGGTAGAAATATATAGTTCGTTTGTGCACCGCCACCTGAGCGCTTTGTTAATTTTTGTATATTTTTAGTTGTACGTTTCTGTGTCTCTATGTAATTATGAGCACCCAACGACAAATCATGTGGTTTGTTGGGACTCGAAGATTGTATGTTTTTATGCAAATAAATATTCTGATATTCTGATTCTGATTCTGCTTATACTCATTAGATTAAATACACCCATCTTTAATATTATTATTCTTAGTAATGTAAAATAAAAGTATAGATTGAGGCTAACAGGTCTACTTATTAAATAAAATAAATAAATTTTGAAATAAAATAAATCAGGCAACTTCGAAAGAAATCCTAATGTAAACCTTATTTAATTTGCAAGGCGGTAGTTATGTTAGGCTATTATTTAATTTTTTGGACTTTTCCTTTCGCTTCTATTGTTTAAACTACACTACGTTTCCTGAGCTATTGAAACTCCTCTCGTTTTCAAGTGACCCTACTTAAAATTACACTACCTTCTTGTTTATATTTAACCTACTTTTTATCTTTTTTTGATCCTTTTTGAGTAACGTGCGTGGGTGCGAGTGGTTATGTGAGCGTGTCGTGCCGCTGCCAGCCTGGAGGCATCGCCGTCAGTAAGGTATGTGTTTTTGTTGTAATTTTCATTTGCATATTCTTTATTACTTTCAATGTGTCTTGTATGAATTTTTGTGTAAATGAGATTTATTTTTTTGTTGAATATCCGATGAATGTAAATTGTGTCAAGAAAACGTTGGTTGGATAGAAACAAGTAGGTGATGTAATTTTAAGTAGGGTCACTTAAAAATGAGAGGAGTTTCAATATCTCTCGAAACCTAGTATAGTTTAAACACTAGAAGCGAAAAGAAAAGTCCAAAAATTGAATAATTACAAATACTTCGCTGTTAAGAATTTTAAAAATACAGATGTTAGGCTAATGCTAGACAATTCTTGATTCTGACTATATTAGGAACATGATTAAATTATTCAAGAAATTTCTTTTCTTTTTAAAATGTATAAATTAAACAAATAAAATTATTCCAAATGATTTAATAATTTCCTACTAATTTCTTTGTTGATGGGTGTTATTTTATATGTTTTATAAATACAAAAGTCTCACAACACTTATAGCCTGCTTAGCTCTCTCACACAATACGGTAAATATTCCGCTAAGAAACGCAAAAGAAGAAACCACCACCAAAAATATTGTTTGTTGTTTTGTTATGGTTACTTCAATCATCACCAAGCCCAATGTTTAAGATGTGTAAGACGAGCAAAGTGCTGTAAGACTTTTTGTTATTTATTTATGTCCAATAATTAAGTATATTGAACCCTCTTATATTAATTTTCATTATGAAAACAAAAATCGATGTGAACGAAAAAGTCATACAACATTTAAAAATACATTTACACTTATACTGTATTTATATACAAGGTGGTGAGGTATTTATATACATGGTGGGAATTAGCGATCGATTTCGATTGGTCACAGCAATCATCATCAGGCCCATTGAGAGACTGGAAGATCCCAGGGGAAATGTAAAAAAGGGAAAGGGGAATTTAATGAATGCATGGAAAGAATTATATATATCTTTAAAGAAAAATGTAATGATAGAGACAAACGAGCAAGTAAACTTTGGTGGGACGTTTAAGAACCTGTTTCCAACGGAACTTCCGGCAGCCAATAGGATAAAAGGACGGCCGCCATGATGGATCTGCCAGTCTCTCATTGGGCCTGATGATGACCGGTATGGCGATCGTTATTTTCCACCATCTGTGTATGTTTACTATCTTGTACGTAAATACAGTACAGTGTAAGTGTCAATATATTTTTGAGTGTTGTAAGGCGTTTTTTATTTACATCCAGTTAATACATCAACACGTATCATGCTAATCAAAAAATTACTTAACTTAGTATACAAAATGATCAACTAATTTTACATCATTATTTTGACAAATTTACCTGTATATTGGAAGGTCGATAGACTCTTTATACCATATGACCAGGTGGACCTTGTCGCCGACCAGGGGCGGGCTGAGGTCGCAGGGCAGCTTCGCCACGCCGCCCACCACCGCCTCCGCCTCCGACATCGACACTGCAACACAAACAACAGATGACCAGGTGGACCTAGTCGCCGACCAGGGGCGGGCTGAGGTCGCAGGGCAGCTTCGCCACGCCGCCCATCACCGCCTCCGCCTCCGACATCGACACTGCAACACAAACAACAGATGACCAGGTGGACCTAGTCGCCGACCAGGGGCGGGCTGAGGTCGCAGGGCAGCTTCGCCACGCCGCCCACCACCGCCTCCGCCTCCGACATCGACACTGCAACACAAACAACAGATGACCAGGTGGACCTAGTCGCCGACCAGGGGCGGGCTGAGGTCGCAGGGCAGCTTCGCCACGCCGCCCACCACCGCCTCCGCCTCCGACATCGACACTGCAACACAAACAACAGATGACTAGGTGGACCTAGTCGCCGCCCAGGGGCGGGCTGAGGTCGCAGGGCAGCTTCGCCACGCCGCCCGCCTCCGCCTCCGACATCGACACTGCAACACAAACAACAGATGACCAGGTGGACCTAGTCGCCGACCAGGGGCGGGCTGAGGTCGCAGGGCAGCTTCGCCACGCCGCCCACCACCGCCTCCGCCTCCGACATCGACACTGCAACACAAACAACAGATGACTAGGTGGACCTAGTCGCCGCCCAGGGGCGGGCTGAGGTCGCAGGGCAGCTTCGCCACGCCGCCCGCCTCCGCCTCCGACATCGACACTGCAACACAAACAACAGATGACCAGGTGGACAGGCAACACACACATAGTAAGATAGCCTTAACTGAGTTTTGCAATGGTGCACAAGTACTTTCTATTTACTTGTACTTTAAAACACCAACCTTGTAATTTTGCCACCCAATCAATATGCTACCAATTACCAAGTAAAATTTAGATGAGAAAATCTTCTGGTTTTATATTTTGGGTGTTGTTTTTAGAAAGAGCTCGAGATATCCTTATGAGATTAATCATTTTTGCTTTGTGCCCAAATGTCCTTGTTAAGATTGAATAAAACACTTAAACACAACAGTGTTTTTCAAATGTCTGGAAATAGATTGATAATAGTGCTTGTTGCTTGTTTTATAATCAAAGTTTTAAGTGTTGGAAACACAAAATGTTGAGATATTATGAGATTGAATGCTCGATTTCTCCCTGTGAAAAATTTGTGGAAAGAATACGACTAGAATTATATCTTCTAAAGTTATTACCAATTAATTACGTCACTTATTATGTTTAGCATACTCATATCACCTGTCTTAAAACTCTTTATGTATACAGGGTGTTAATAAAAAACCTTACAGACTTCAGGATATGGTTACTTACATCAAAACTAACCTATAAACATGGGTCCTAAAATGCTTGGTTATCCATCTGTCGGTCTGGATGTGTTTTAACATGATTTTGCATAACTTTGGAACAACTCATGATATCAACTTCAAACCTGGTACTTATATGCTGACTATTAGGACCTATTTTGGTGCGAAGTATCAAGTTTCTACTTTGTACCATTTCAAAATGGCAGCCTTTTTATATTTTAAAACTTAATATATCAAAAACTGTATTCAAACCTTTTAGAGGACACAAAAAAGTTGCGCAATGTTATTTCCTACAAAACCATATAAAGGTTATTAATAACAAACTACAATTAAAGGAGTTATTGCAATTTTTCCTAACAGAATTCAAGCAAATTTGATATAGCTACAATAAAACAAGCATGTATTCTGTTAGGAAAATTTGCAATAACTCCTTTAATTGTAGTTCGTTCTTAATAACCGTTATATGGTTTTGTATAAAATAAAATTGCGCAACTTTTTTGTATCTTGTAAAATTTTTAAAAAAATGTACAGTTTTTGAGATATTAAGTTTTAAAATATAAAAAAGCGGCCATTTTGAAATGGTACAAAGTAGAAACTTGATACTTCGCACCAAAATAGGTCCTAATAGTCAACGTATAAGTACCAAATTTGAAGTTGATATCATAAGTTGTTCCAAAGTTATGCAAAATCATGTTAAAACATATACATACCGACAGACGGATAACCGAGCATTTTAGGACCCATGTCTACAGGAACTTTTTTCTTAGTTTTGATGTAAGTAACCATATCCTGAAGTCTGTAAGGGTTTTTTTATCAACACCCTGTATAGATATATTTAAATACAGCACAGTTGCATTTGTACTTTACGAGAAGTAGCCTGCGTACAAATTTTAATTAAAAAGTTAATGGTGATGAGCCTCTTAACATTAAATTATGTAGAACATTAGTTACATTGTAACATATGATTTAATATGATTTTGGAAAATATAAGCGCAATATACAAAGTTTTGTATATGATGCTGTAATAAAATCCAAATTTCGCTGGCAATCAGAGAAATGTCGATGTTGAAATCTGCCCTCGGCCCGACGTCTAACACAAAGGAAGGACGTGATTCAGTTAATCATTCCGGATTAGAGGCTTGGAAGTGAGCGCACTTCGCTGAAAACGTTTTATTCGCAGCATTCAATACGCAGACCGTCCGTTGCTGTTCATATGTATCGTCCTCTCTCGGTGGTTTTATTTACTCCGTATTTATTACACTCAACGAACAGCATGTAATTCAATTACTGCAAGCTTTAAAAATATGATACCAGTGGGAATGTTTTATTAAATCTACGAGATTTGAGTTTAAGCTGGATGAGCGCGAAACGTTTGAACAATAGTTTTATAGCAATTGACTATTGATTATGAATTGTGTTTCCATCTTTTTGTTGTTTAATACATGAAGTTTTTGTCCTTCTTTTCGTTCTCATATGTATATTTTGTCTTCTTGATTGCTGCAAAAAATTCATCGCAATGAACAGAAAAGATTTAAATTTGAAAGGAATATTTCTTTTATTTGTTATTCAAGCTATATTACTTTAAATTACTAATTTTGACACACTATTACAATTAATGATAATTCGAGGACGAACGAATCCGAACGAATAAATTTTTAAAATATCCGTTTGTTTCTCATCTATTTTAAATATTTTTACAAGCTTTCCTTCTCTGTCAGAAAATGATAGCTTCCAAACCAATCCTTTGTTTTTAATTGAGTCTCTAGCTTTGCCTGCGGTTCGTTACTACTGTTCAACGTTAAATATACAATAATTACGCTTTAATCCTGTAAAACTTTACTAATTACTAGCTTTACTATTGATCGTTTGGTTCAAGTATTTTAAATCTAAATTAAGCTAGTGTTAATAAAAAAATTGCAAATGATTAAGTACAAAGGCAATCCTATTAGCTTTGATTCAAAAGGAAAATTCATTGATTGTCTTCATTTTATCATCGTTTACCTCTCAAGTATTAGCTACAGACCTGCCCAGCACTTTTTCATGGCAAGACTGATTTAATAATAAACACTCCTGTTTCTTTTTACCTGAAAATTGTTCCCACGAAATCGACAAAAAATTCCAATCGCCACTGTATCTGTTGATGAATAATTCAAACCAGACAAGGATTTAATGATCCGTAATTTTTATAACACCAAAATTGGTGTGGGGTAGTCGAAAGCGTTAATCACGGTTAATTTACGATGGATACAAAGTGTTTGATATGGTAATAGCCGACCACAAAACTCATCACCCCGCACTTTGTTGGTCTTCAAAACGCGACGTAATTAAACGGAAGCTGTTAACATATTAAGTGACGACGTCTCCGTGGACCCTCTTCTCACTTTATGGTTGAGAAACGAGTTGAATGGAAATGCGATTGAACCGTATAGGGGCAAAATACTCGTCTTAATTCTACTCTATTTTGCTGCTTGATATGCCTGGCTTGGAAAACATGTTTTCTAGCCGAAGAATCGTTATGTTTGCAAACAACTAAATTGATTGTACAAGTATTAAATGAAATATATAGTTTTTCACATTTAATTTTCAAGGTAGGATGGGGAGAGAAAGGGTTTGGGTGGGGTCTAAAACTTTTCGTGAGAAATATAGTGCTAATGGCGATAATTGTTTCAATCAACATAGAGACATATCTTTTACTTTTTAAATTAATGTAGATCTAAGAAAAGAAACAATGGTGAAACACACTTTTTGACGTTTTGAGTACTAAATATTACGAGAATGTGTTATGGGATTAATATTAATTCTTGTCCAACAAAAATAAAATTGTTTAATCTTTTTTCGCATTTTTGAAGAAGTTTTTTTAGATTAATAACTTATGAGTTAGGGATAGCGGTGGAGATAGGGCTGATGCTGGTATCAAATTTTCATGTGAAAAATGTTTTTCTGTGGTGGACGGTTCCAGCCTAGCGGTCATAAATATTTATTTCAGTTTTAAAATAATTCAAGACACAAAATCAAAATAACACGATGTATAAAACCTTATAGTGACGTTGAGAGGCAATTTTATTTCTTTAGCTGGGTTTTATAGTATTTTATCCTTTATTAAATGAATATCGGTTAAAATATTATGGTTAGTGTTTTTGAAAAGAGTTCCATTCAGTGCATTTTGCTGAAGTCGTTTGTCTGCTTATAAATTAAGTAAGTAATTAAATGAAACTGGAGCAGTTACAGTTTTTTTTTTCAATTTAAGGAAGACGTGGACAAACATATTCATCTAATATCAGTTGGCTTCTACTTTCTTTGCTTAAATAAATTAATTATGAATAACAGTATTACACTACTGCATGTGGGACGTAAGCTCTGCTAAAGAGGTTTGTCAGATTGCACCACAAGAGATGCAATGATCACTTCATTGTTCTCGGAGAAGAGACAGAAGGACAATTGTTCATTTTGAATAAAAGACTCATAATCGTGGCACTTTTACACCAGCTTAACCAGAAGACTCACTATTTAAGTGTATAATATATCCTTTTAAGTTTTAAATAACAGTTAATTATACATTAGAGTAAACCAGCGTATAATGAAAAAAGAAAAAAATATTGTATTCCTCATTATGTACAAAAAAAATTGTATCCTAATATGTTAAGTACATTTATTGTTGATGCTGTATTTATCACTTGTTACTGTGTCAAGTGGGCTTCATTATTTTGCTCAATTGTATATTATCTATTGTTTTATCAATCGTTAATGGCTTTTTCATCATACTGACTCTGTTTGCTGTTCCATTTTGTTGACTAGAAAGTTAACCATTGCCGTCCTAGTCTGGGAAAAACTTTTTCCCGTACTAGGCCGGGAAAACGGAAGTAAACAATCATCTGATTTGCAGCAAACCGACGTTTTAAGCTTGTTTATTGGTTACTTTTTAGAGGAATGTAGTGGCAGCACTGGCAGCAGTAACAAATGTTTGCTCTATTTGTTATAAAGGTTAGGTTTGAAGGATTGAGGAATGTATTGGTTTGCAAGCGCCACGACTCCATTATGATTAAAAGTATGTTTTTAATGTATCGTACGTTACACGGGCAGAAAGTTTTACCGTACTCGCATGACCATCTCGCACTCGCTTTCGCTATCGCGGGAACTATTATGCTCGTCCCGCAAAACATTACTTCCCGGCCTAGTAACTATTCCAGACTTTATTTTGAGGACAATGAAATTATCACAAATTCTCCATCATGATAACAATGATATGGTTGATTTCACTTTATGAATAACTAGCAGTTTCCCGTGGCTTTGCTCACGATAAAAACTGTAACTCCCTCTGCTAAATGAAGATATGGCCAAATACTGAGTTTATGATTTGATAGGTAAGGTACAAAAACGAATGACGACTTTAATTTAACTAACTAAACTATATTTAATTTTTATATAGTACATATAATCTAAAAAATCAACAAAACAACCATAAAACCATTATGAAAGTAACCAAGTTATAAATCAGCTGTAAAATCGTATCCGTATGTGAAGCTGAACCACCTGCTTGTTGAATGAACATTGAAAACTAAACAAAAGATCATCCATTCCACTTGTGTAGGAAAATTTATAAACTTCGACCCCGCCAAAATCCCTTAAAACTTCGAATTTAAAAAACTGTAGTTAAGTAGTTTGGGCTGTACATTGATAGGTCAGTGGTATCGGACAAATATAAAGAAGATGGACTTTCATTAACCAGAAAGATGTTCTCAGGAATCCTCAAAGTCCGCAGGTTAGCTGTGACTGGAGTTATTCTATTTCTGCCCCCCGCTGGAGGTATTTCTATTTTGCCTCCCTGTACTGTGAGCAGATTCAGCACCCCGCCGATAAAGGCCTCAAGGGTGCCACTGCCCTGGGAAGGCTTATGCCCAATATCGTTGAATCTGCTCGCATGCATGGTATATTGTGGCCCTTAAGTAGGAATATAAATAAATATCTCCGTCGCTGCAGACCTTGCGTACTTAGAGAATCCTAAAGCAGTTTTCTGTTTCATGAAAGTATATGTAAATTGCCTTGATTTAATGTCAAAAAAATTCTAAGGTTTTTAGGGTCTATTTTGAACATAAAAACACTCCCCTTGCAGCAAACCTCCAGACTATGTGCATGACCTTATTTTATTTATTCCAAAAGAATAACATGGGTAATGAGTGTGCAGGTCTACTGCAACAGTCATGCAAACATTTGGTGGTTTTAAAACAATATCAGGTGAATCTGAACCAAAAAAGCCACATAACAAGTTTTATCAAGATATGTTGAGTAATAACCGAGATATTGAATTTTTCTAAAGGGACAATGGACTGTGTTTTCAGCTTTAAAATATAGTTTGAATAGTGCGTTTTGCTTCTGGGAGCTCCAAAATGAAAAGTTATCATGGTATCGGGCTTAGGTCTTGCCGTGAGACCTATGGTAGTAGTTTATTCCTTCAAGAAAATTCGCTAAATCCAGCAATGAAATTCGCTAAAAGACAAAGGCAAAGTCTTTTTTTCTAATGATGTAGACAAAATAAATGGTTTAAATTAGCTCTTTCAATGACAGCTGTTACAGGGAAGAAAGGTCTTATCAGTATCTCTAGTCAGTAATCTATTTTATGTTCTATTCCTGAAAGCTGGTTTGACATTCTGCTAAAATTTTTGCTTTTTACATCTGTTTAAATATAAACATTTCATCAATATGTATTCTGCCATAAGGATAACATGGGATCTTTGAGAGGATCCATGGCGGAGTCCGAGGGTCAGATCAGGATGAAAATCATTTAGTTGTCCTATTTTATGCCTAAACAATGAGTGTACAAAATTTCAGCCTTCTAAGTGTATGGGAAATAGGAGAATTAGTGATGAGTGAGTGAGTGAGTGAGTCAGTCAGTGAGGGCTTTGCCTTTTATAGGTATAGATTCACATGCATACAACTATCATATTTTTTAAATGGTTTGAACCTCAACAATTTTAGAGGAAAGTAGTTAAAATTCTTAGTAAGCTGTGTGATCAATGACACAAGAAACCTAAAATATTTGTACCTTAATCTCATTTGTATTCAAAGGGAAAATATACATTCGTTCCAAACAAGGAATGTGTTAATCAACGGTACCTTACTTATCATTTTTATTGTGTCAAAAGGGCTTTAAATACATTTTTGCTACTGTGATATGCAGTTTTGTACCACTCAACTATCTATAATATCTCCTTTAATCAAACATTAATAGCTTTTTCTCACTCTGTTTGAATTTGTTCAAAATATCGTAAAACAAATCTTTTACGATCAGGAAAAGAATCGAAAACGATTTACTTTTCTTTATAAGTAATTATAACCTAGATATTTGAGGGTATTTAACTGTCATACTTCGGCTTATTCATTAGACATTAATTTTACCACAAAAAAGTTAATAAAGCTATAATTGGAAAAAATATAATTTTCGTAAATAAAATAGAAATTTTTTTTGTTTTTGTCAACAGGAGTTAATTTTTATTTACAACAATAATTTTTTGGGGGTTATAAAGCTCAGAATTTGCAGTAGACACATACATCTACATTTATTTTAGTTGTATTCTTTCATTAAACACATGTTGTTAATGAGAAAAGTTAATTAATTAGATTCGTCATTTAATTTGTCTGTAATTATTAACCACCAGGGATATTTGGGACATTCGGAGAAAAACGAACGTATCACAATATTTCTATTCATCTCACGTTCCTGGAGCAATGCGAAGTAATTAAACGCGTCTACAGAGGCCACAGGAAATCATTAGTTGACGTTTGAACAGTCCGCGGAGCGATGCATCGCCGGCATAGCTGGCCGGTGGTCCAGAACACCGCAACTCATGTTCTCACGCTCTCGTGTCGCACCTCGCCTAACTTCACCACGATGAAACCATTGTTGCTATGAGCAGTGGTAAGCGAGACAGGTAACGATGTTTTTTAGCTTCCGTGCTGCACAAACCTTTTATGTCAGTGCATTATCGCACAAACCTTTAATGTAAGTCCATGTTTATCGATCAGCGTATCAAAACAAATAATGAGCTCGCCATTGATGGAGATGTTGTCCAAATGATTTATAAAAGACCAAGAGCTAATAAGGAGATCCTATATTTCACCTCTCTTTACAACCTAAGGAAAATTGATCAAACAACAATAAGACAAAATATAACTAATGTTTTAAAAAATTACTGAGAAGTAAGTAGGATAGTTTTAAGTGATAATTTCTCATTACTTACTACTAAATTTATCTTGAACTTCGTCATAAATAATGTTGTGGATAACTAACTTAGAAACATTACAGCATGCTCGCATTCACCTCCGATTGCGAAAGTCATATTTCATGACATAACTGCACAATGAACGGATGCACCTGTACGCCGAACGTTTCACAATCGGCTTCCCCTTGGTACGTCTCGAGTTCTCACGGGCCTCGGTGATTGAATTCGGTCAAATTGCGTGCGGCAAAACCTGTTCCGAATGAGACATCTGCGCGCCAAAAAGGATTTCTTAGCAATCTCCTTACGTTAATGAAACCTTTCGTTGTGTATTTCAGGAGTAGCTGTTCGCTAATGGAACTTCAATTAATTGTTTGGAGGAAAATATATTTGCATTTTAGGACGTGTAGAATAATACAGTTAGGAATTTGTCATGACATAGTTCAGTAAAAAAGTGATAATCACTAAATACTTATTGAAGTAAGTAGTTGTGCTTCGGTACGTTATAATTTGAAATGATTGCAATTAGATTCTTTAGTAGAGAGATTTTATTCCACGATATTTTAGAGGTATTAAGGATGAAATTAGTATCAGTTAACTTGGACACACATGTAACTTTACAATTAACTTTCATTTGCATTTTCTGCTAGAAGTATGCATAAAATATTCCCAATTCGTAGACATTAGATTACTTTGTTGCAGCTTCGCTTGCAAACACTTGTGTAATTTTCATTGTGAAAGTGCTATAGTCTGAGATGAATCTTTAGAATTATTTCAAATTGAATCTATATGTTTATTTGTAAGCAAAGTTAATTGCACATGATCGAATGTTGATGGAAAGCACTACTAATCCAAAACTTTAACTCATTACTCTACTTAAGTGGTGCACTCTTAAAATTCTGAGAACTACTGGCAAATCTTCGTAAAATACCTATATGTTGACACTTAAAATGTTAAAATCCTTCCAGCCGTTATCAAGTTATGACTGCGAAAAAGGAAATCCCTCGCGTATCAATATGCAGATTTTCAAAAGTAACTTCTCAATATAACTCGGATATAAATAATTCCCTGGTTAATGTAATAAGAAAAAAACAGTAGGTTTATTCTTCAAAATACTTTATATAATGATTTTTATACATCAAACACAATTTTATTTTAGTGATTTAAATTTTATGATAATTTTAAAAAGCTATAATTTTTATACCATGTTAAAAACTGGCTTTGATATATTTTAGATTTTTACAATACAAGTGTTTTGAGCGCTGATGAAATCTAATTCATGTCGCAGGCGCCGGAGGCCCGTCCACGCCGCGGCGGCCGGTGACGTCACAGCCTCATTAGCCGCGATAACTGATCAGTTTATCAGATGGCGTTATCTTTCAATTGGGCTTCTGTATCCAGGCCGGTGTCTTTGAATACGCTTTGTATGCTAATTAGTTAGTTAAACGGTCAAACTAATATAATGCTATAAACAACCTTACCCTGTCTGGAATTTTTCTTTCCAATTGTAGAAACTTTAGGACAATACATCACACCCTTGCAGTTTCATTACAAGAGGGAATGATTGAAAATGCAATCCAAAAGTTAGCAAATGTACAGATTTTCATCAACCCTTCGTACATAATTGATTGTAGCCTTTTTGTATACAAGATTCCGAGACGTTTGTAAGTTTAAGCCTTTGGTGATTAAATTGTCCCTTATTATTTAGAAAATTTAGTAGGTAACAATTCATATTTCACAAGATCAACCATTTTTCGTTTTCTAAAACCTCTCGATACACTAACATAAAACTTTGTTATTATTTCATTCATGAGTATGTTGGAGCCTATCAAGAAGTCCCACGGTGCTCCGCAGCATTGCTTGAATTTTGGTAGTAAGAAACAACGTAAATGTGTTAGATGCTTATCTAAATTGAAAAACGTAGATGTCAGCCTACATAACTTACAATGCAACCAAATTAACTGGAACTATGTTAGAAGGCCTGGAAATATATAGAATAGAGCTGGGCATGTAGATCTTTGATTGAAGGCCAAAATAAGGTTAAGTTAAGGGTTGTGTTATTCGCCTGCCTAACATTCCATACATTGGAGCAAAATAAACTACTGCTCATATGAAAGTCTGTAATTCACTGATTATTCCAAGACAAAAACTGATTATGTATCTCGATATAACTCGGAGATATACAAAATAAAATAATAAGACAATGTTGCAAATTTGAAATTCCCATAAGATATTCATGGGGAGGAATTCATTGTTTGAGTATACATAAGTCCAGTTGTATGCGTAGATAAAAAAGGGATGCGTGATGGCTAATCTGTGCATGCATGCCTTTGTTTGAAGACATCAACATGAAAATCGGACCGGTAGAAGAGCCAAACGAACTCGAAAAAAACCAATATTTTTTTAAATAAAATTTGCAATGTTTACATTCTTGATTGAAGTAATGGGAACTATCTGATGGAAACAAAAGACTCTTCCGGCTGTTGCTCACCAACCGATTCATCGTATGGTTTCTTTAATTTTCATCGGGACGAACCATTAATTCATTCGCATGTGAATGATCTGACCAACAATATCCGTCAAACTGAAAATCATCCGTTCCAGGTTTTCATTCAATTGTAAAATTATCCGTTCCGTATTTTAATTCGTTTAAAAAGTATACAAGTATCCCACTATACAAGTGAGCCATCGGATGGTTGAAATCAGTCCTTTGTCTTACCTCTACTTGATTGTAAACAACAGAAATATAAACACTCTAAATGACATTGCACTAGGTAGCCTAACCTCAAAGATTCAACTGATGATGATAATTTAACGATTAAATCTAATTTACATAAGCTTCACCTTATTTGTAAAACATGATTGCGCTCCAAAAGTACCAATGTTGCTTTTTATGATGGGAACTACCTTTTTGTATGGTGTGCTACTGTTATTGCAGTAATTCCTATTACATCATGTTTTTTCCATAATGGTCAAGTATTTCGTGCAGTTGTAGGTTTAGGTATTCTAAAAAAAATCTAAATCGGCCACTGTAATGCCTCGCTGCCTTGGGCCACGATATGATAATAATAGACCGGAAAGGTACGGGGCTATAACCACTAATCATTAGAGCAATTCCATTTTTTGCGTCTCGTTTGCAACGCTAGAGACTGCTGAGATTTGCTTGTTTTTGTATTCGTCCTCGGTGAACAAGCATGACACAAATTGGAATAAAACTATCTTCTTAAACATTTTAAGATGTCAAATAAGTTGTCAAATAAGTTAATGAATTGTAAAAATGTTTCATAAAACAAAAAAGTGTAGCCGGTTCTTTAAATAATTACTTACTACAAAATGGAAATTTTATGCTCTTTTCTATTTAGAGCGGGAATCAATAAAGTTTTGCCGCCAGCTGTTTGCTAATGCATAATGCATTAAAACGGTTTAATCCCTCTTTTTCACTGAAAGTCTAACATTTCTGCGATTTAAACTATTACTTTTAAATAAATGTGTAATTTTACCACACTGGAATCAATCAACTATTTAGTTTTATTTCAGGTCTTATGCATTTAGTTTTACTCGTATTTTATCAACCACCAGTTGAATATTAATTGCACACAATACTTCATGATAGTCGTAGAAATGTTTATTGTATATCATAGATCAGATTTATAAATTTACTTGTGACTTTTGTTTAGTGCAAAAAAATGTAACAGTTTAAAGATGTTTACGATATTAATCAACGTGAGGTAGTCAGGGAACAGCTATCAAGGATCACAAAAATGCAACAATTGTTTTTAAATCGTAAAAAAGTACGACAACTCGACACATATTTCCTGGCTATTTTGCCAAATAATTGGTAGTACTTCTGAACGCAAGGAGAATGGAATAAACTATTTAGTCGTGAGCCATGGCGGAGTATTTTCTCTAATAACATAACAAAACATTGTAGTTATCAGAGTTATAGTAGTTATACTGTAAAACTAAATATATGTTTCACAATTCCAAAAAAATGACAAAACATAAATAATTTCCAAAACAAATGTAAACATTGATTAAGTCATAATTAACATATGAGACTGAAGACATTGCACACGCTAATCAGAAAATTAAAAAAAATTTGGGTAATAATCTAAATCAATGTTATTAACGTAAAACAAACTCGTGCTGAAATTGACAAGATTTCTAGGTCTTTTTTCACTCGATTTCGATTTCATAACACTATCCTTTCCCTGCAAGAACCGTCCCCAGAAATATGATCAATACCAACCACAAGCAATTGCAGGTCGGTCAGGCAACCAGGTCTTTAGCTGCAGACAGCCAATCGAGTGTGGAGATTACTGGCCCCAACAAACATTTAGGCCCTTTGATGTCGGAACGTTCACTCTTTGCTTATCACGAAACCACGAACTAAAATGTTTCAAAACTACATCATGCACTGCAAGTAGTTTGTCAAAGATACGTATAGTACGTATTGAAGTGCATCGAACGTATTAAAAGAGCTTAATGGACACCCATTTCTTTACCATTAATGTTTAAAAACTAAATTTACTTTGTTGTTTGGTTTTGCTCTAGGCACCTGCAATTCGGGTAGCTGCATCCGTTCATGTATCAGTGGTGAACTGATTTTACAGCATTCTTATACGTTCAATAATCAGCTGGTTGTCATGAATTATATTCCAGACCCTTTAGCCAAATGTTAGCGTGTGTAATCCGGTGAGCTTTAATATATTTGCGGAAATTAGAAGGCGCTTGATTTCTAAATCATTGGTTTCAATGTTATTCTTATAGGTTTTCCTTGACTCCCACCGGGAATAATGCATAGATATGAGGAGAATCATTTTTTAATAACTAAAAGTTTTCTTAGTATGTCCTAATACAAGCTCGGTGCGGTTTGGAAAATATAATACTGGATAAGAGTAAACAGTTCCTCCCATAAAAGAGGTTAGTTCTGCTCGTTTACTTTTTGAAACTATTTAGATAAAAAAAACTAAAATAGGGAAAATGTATATAAATTAAAATATAAACAATAATATTGAATACCTTATGCAAGTTAAATAATTTCAAGCTTCCCGGAAGCCATTAAACGTTGTATTTCTCATCAATAACTAAATTTATATAGCGAAATTTTAACAACGTGCAACACCCATGGGAAATATTTCACTTAATTAAACACATTTATTTTATTGTATTACAGACAAACATGATATAACATAACTAATTTTAGAACCGAGCAATACATAATATCAAAATTAATATCGTAAAATTTATCTATTCTGAATATCCTATAGCTAACACTATTTTTGAACATTCTCTAAGACTGTACTTAAAACAAAACCTAAAAAAATTCATGAAAAATGTAATAAGTAATCAATAAACCCCACATTAACTGAGCTGAACTACCGTAAACAACCACAATCAGCTTACTGGAAAAATTATAACGATTACGTTGAGTAATCAGCAGTTATAACATAAGTTAAAGAAAAGACTCAATAACTTATTTTAACTTTTTTAGGCTTTTGACGGGTAAATCTCCACTAAGTATAAAGTGAAATAAATTGATAAAGTGTTTCATACTAACTAATATTTCATATCCCTTGGCTAAATCAAGCATCATCAACAAATGATTTCAGAGGAACTATGCCACCGTTTTCCAATGCTAATGTTTTTCAAGTGGTGGATTTCATGCTTTGAGTCTTGTATCATGGTACCTTTTTGGAACTGCTACTATTTTTCATGGGTCTCTGATCTTGACATCCCTATGCCTTACAAGCAAAAAATGTACAGTCTAAAATGAATGTCTGACGAACTATCACTACTACACGCATTCAATATTTCTAAGTGTTCCGTACATGCAATTAATAATATCGAAAAGTATCCAATAAATTGTAAGTGTACTGTAAAATTATATATGGTCCTGCAGATAATTCAAGCAGTTGTAGATTTATGCGCTTGTAGTTTAAATGAAAACGCCGGATCAGGCAGGTAGTCGTGACCAATGAAGGAAGGACCGGTAAGGAAGGGCCGTGTAAGATGGCAGCAAAATGAGTCTTTTTATCGACGGAAGCAATCAGCAGAGGAGTGATCCTGCATCCTGGGCTGTTTATTGAAACCGGTGCTTCCTCGGGTCAGGTGACTTCCTTCAGCTATTGCTACGACTGTTACATACCCTAAGAGTATATTTTTATTTGTAGGGATTTAAATTTTGCCTGATGAGAATGTTAATTGATCACGTTAAAATGTTTGTTGTAGAATTACTTTATAATTTATTGATTTTTACCGTAGGTCTCATGGTAATACCTAAGCCCGAGACCATCATAACTTTTCTTTTTGAGGTCCCCAGATGCCAAAAACACTGTTCGTCCATTTTCATAAATAAATAAATATATATATATATATATATATGTGTGTGTGTGTGTGTGTGTGTGTGTGTGTATCTTAGCACGATAACTCGCGTAAAAATGGTCCAATCTTAATGAAATTTGGCATGGACGTGTAAAGTAGTAATTATTCGGACGAGCTCGTAAACCAGCCCGATCGAACTACCGGAAGGGGGGCAAAGGGGGGTAAACCCCCCAAAAATGGTTTTTTTAGTTTTTTACATATAAAAATAAAAATTATCAAATTTTTTTAGCACCATTGAATTCAGCTCAAAAAAACAAACAATTTAGTATCATGAATCACTGCTCTATGTCCATTGGTTACTGAGATATTGAAAGTGGTAAACACAGTACGTTGTCCCAATGTTAACCTTATGGGAAAATAAGAAAAATTCTATATCTCGCGTATTTCTCAATATATCTTGGTAAAACTTGGTAAATGGCTTCTTATAGGTCAGATCTACTAAATATTGAATTAAAACCATCCAGTTTTAATATACCCGTAGCAGCAAACCTGCATACTCATTCCCCATGTTATTCTTATGGGGCTTACAAAAACATGTAAAATCTCGCTACGTTGGATCGAAATATGTTGTTTTGCATTTGAAATTCGCTGACTATGCAGGTCTGCTGCAACGGGGGTATCTTATTTTCTGATCTTTTCTTATTTTGGAAATTAAAAGGATTAAAAATTATATATGTTTAACTTTTTGTAAGTACTAATATGTTAATCTACAGTCATATAATCCAAAAATATGAAAGATAACACTAAGTTGGAAACTAAAAACTTGTAATATGATGTGACTTCCCATGCGATAACCTTTAACTCCGTATTTGTTTGGTCTAGGCAAATATTTTAAATAAATGTGGACCCTTTAAAACACATTTAAACATTTTGGATCCAATTTCAACCATGCATATTTCATATGAAAACTAAATACGTTTATATCTCTATTAACTTTTCTCTATTTATAGGGATATAAATATACATTTATATCTCTATGAAAACGATAATTTCACAAACACATTTTTATACGCATTTATTTTGAAATCAACAAGATGACCATGACCAATCATATATTCTAGACTCTTCAAAAACAAATTATAATATTCCGGAGTGTCTTAGTATTGCAATATGCCTGGTATTAAATTTTGTTTATTTCTTAACTTTCTTACATTGGGTGTTGCATAAACTGACGAAGGAGCAGTGCTGTGAATTGGTCCTTGCCTTCCAGGCGTAGACTGTAAATAATAAATGCGGTCCCTGCAGGGGAAGAAAATCACCAGTTGCCGCGGCAAAGAATTACATCCTTTCAGCCTGAGATTAGAAGCTTCATTCCGTTGACTTATTTCAGGCGGAATCTAAATATAGCCATTTCGTAGCATAAATCATTATTTTGAACACAATATAACTTTACGGGATATTTCTTGACATTTTAACAAACTACTTTAGATTTATAATCATACCTGATAAATAGCATAAAAAGAAAATACATAACTATAAAAAAGTGCGCATGTGAGCAGATTCCTATTCAAAAAAGTGAACGATCAAGTGAATGATCAAGTTCGGGTTTTAAGTTTTTATGATCCAAATAAAAGCATACGCAAACATGTCATGAAACAGATTTATACTTGGTGCGAACTGGAGGACCCATGCAAAGGAGAGAAGCACCTAATGCCAAATTACAGAGCCTAATGCCTCTTTCCGAGCACTATTCGTGTTACTTGTAATTTCTTGGAGTAAATTACAAGCCTGAGCAAAGTGCAAGTTAAACTCTTTAAATTCTAGTTTACAATTAATTTTACTCGTTTCAATTACATTTCAATCGTGTATAAAAGTTGAAAAAAGCTAACTTGAGATGCATAAGAACGTGTACGTGGGTCAAAAGTGTAGCATTAGTGCCTAATAACGAGGAAAAGCATAATATTTAATTTGAAACGTCAGCAAAAATACTGTCAAGGAAAGTTCTAAAGCCCTTAAAAATATAAATTGACAAATGATTTTAAATAAAATCCCTCGAAAGTAAACGATTAAACGGTTTTTTTACCTTACTACTTAACGTAAGGATTTTTTAAAATTCTGAAATATATTTTGCTTGACTGGAACTTATATTTGTTTATCTAAGGAAATATATATTTAGTAATATGATGAGAGTGCGAAGTCTCTAAAATGGCGAGGTTAATGCATTGAGTTCATAGATATTCGATAGTTATTATTTTGCTAATAATAAACTATAGCTCCGATATTAGGCCTGAAGATTTTACAGACAATTATGATATTGTCTTAAATCAATGGTCTTTTATGCAGTGTTGTCGTTGTCACCGTGGGTTCGACTGATGGATTGGAACAATTCAAAGACACCCGCTTGAAAAATAACTAAAACTTGTTTTTTATCTACTCGATATTTTTAATCAGTTGAAATATTCAATATCAGTGATTTTTAACTGATCACTTCAATTTATTTTCAACAGCTTGCATATTATTAATGGTAATTATTGGTTAAGTATTAGACTTTTTGCTATGTTTTTAGTCCTTAGTTTTGATTTATCTCAATAGTTTTACTATAACTAAACACGGCAGTAATCTTGAGGGTTGAAAAAAATTAGAGGATCATATAAACTGTGAATGCCTGTAGTGTTGCAATTTCAGAAGCGAATGAGAACAGGTCATGTAAAGTCTCTGTAATCCTGGAACAATTTGTCTGGAGAACCTCATTGTTGTCATTGCCACATCTTCCACTCTTGTATTTTACTCTCTTTTATTCAACCTTTTTATAATATTTTAATGTGTTTTTAATACGTAATAAATACATATTCTCTCTTGCGCATAATATTTGTACATAGTATTATAATCATTTCCTTAATAAAACAAATAAAAGAAAAAGATAAGGTCTGCCTCTCACACGAAACCGATTTCATAAATACAAATATCATGTGGGCTGTGTGTGGGCTATTTTCATAGGGTTAATAAGGGAGAATGCCTATTTTCATAGGGATAATAAGAGAGAACCCCTCTTACACACAACATTTCACAGTATTTTATGATATGCCCTACAGTTCTTTTATCGACTATCTTTGTGTAAAGGTTCTTTTAACAAAAAGGCTGTTTTTTAACCTTTAAGTTCACAGACGTTACTACCTTCTGAGTAACCTAAAAGACTTTCAGACGGTTGAGGCTAGACTCCCTGTGCAATATAATAAAATAATCGATAATATACTAAGAAATATGTGAAGGATACTGTGGTTTGCAGGTTTACAATTTATACTACTTTTGAGATCTCGCTTTCATCTAGTCCTCTCTGTTTTTAAGGCTCCTGTTTGTACTCTCTTATAAAAAATGCGCATTAAAGGGTTAAAGCAACCAAATTAGCTTTGGTTTAAAATAAATCAAATTTATGGGAATAGTGAGTTGACGCATAACCGCTGTTGAGATCGAAGGGTCTTACGATGACCTGACTCTATAATTCTCAAAACAGGTTTGTGTTTTTGCCAGGTTTGCACGCCAGCTTCCATGTATTGCCAGGGGCTAGGAAACGATCGCTTGTTTTTGTGTTATGTCTCCGAAGAAGTTCACAAGGCAAGGAAAATATTTTATCTTTCACTATGTTATTTTAAAACTGTAACTTCAACAAACTGCTTTACAAGATGTTTAGTTTTAGTTTTGATTCCTCTCTTAAAACGCGTAGAAGTCTTCGTTTTAGCTGAATTAAAAACAATAAAATATAGCTTGAAAATTGTCAAAGAGAGATAACGTCTAAACCTCAATGTAAATATCAGTATGTAGGTAAAAGTAATAGCATCACAAAAAACGCAGGTTTGGATAATTTTTTTAATGTTGTATCTATTTTTTACTGAAATTAAAAACACTAAAGTGTGGTAAACACTGTTAATGAATAATAAACTCTGCAACGACTACCTTCAAAACAATGGAGAAGTTTTTCATTTTCAGAGCTTTTATTTTACTTATCTTTCCACTTCAGTCGTGAATACTTTTTCATGAGTTCAGAGTAAATGAACAAACTTGTTGATCACCAAACGCGTGAAATAGTTAAACTAATGATTAAATAGTTTTATTTATAGGATTATTTTCTTATTTATTACGCTATACTTTCATACGACGAAGAACATTTACGCAAAAATATGTTCAAAGTCTCTTAAGTATTTTAATTTAAACTATTACAAATGACTAAAATATGTTATGGTGTTTTATTGAACGTTGCAATAACCTATTAGGCGTACTGAAAAATGTAATATATAAAAGTAAAAATTTAAAATATAATCTTAAATTAAAAATTTCATGTATGACTAACCGTATAAACTATCTATCAAACATTTTAATGTAAACTTTGCACACAAAGGTGCTTTAACCTCGATTATTATTCTGAATAGTTGTCATTGTACATATATATTTTTAAATATATGGTAGGGTATCTTTAGCAATTGCCAAAGCTTCTGATACAAACATACGCCTTCCACTTTTTCAGTAAACCAGTCAATATGAGGGAAAATGATACTTCCTCTTATTTTGTTAGTCGGCCCAACACGAGGTTCGCTCCATCGTCAGTCAGGAGTAGATGCTATCTGACATCAGGCGGCTGTCGGAAGCTCAGCTTTGCCAACGGAAAGTAAGTATCGCATGCAGTTTGGGGGCGGGGCGGATCATGAACATGGCGGTATCTCAGTGTAGATAGCATCTTGCGCTATTGGTGTAAATATATCTACCCTCACTTGCTACCTATTAGGACTTCAAAAGCTAACCTGCAGCCGTCATTGGCTTAACAACAGATCGTGAACAGTTTACCGACTACATTAACTTCTAAGCTGTGTTTTCATGAATTGCAATATCGACTAATTCATATGGTTTGTCTTGGGAAGCTGACAGAACGTAAGAACGTAAGAAACGTTCAATCAACTGTTAGATTGTCTCGACTTATTTGCCCTTTCGTTAGAATTACTGGAAGTATCTATCCGCCTATGAAAATCCTAATGCTTATTGTTTCAACGTATCTCTTTGATGAACTTCTTTACTTCCTCGTCATATTACTGTTCAGGCAATAGCATTTTGTCATTTAATTTGGACAGATTTTGAAATTGGTATGAGTAAAAGAAAAAATGTAACAAATTATACTGTGATGTGTCACCACTGGTTTTAGTTTATAATGTAATATTTTTTAAGCTGAAGTGCAGATTATAAGATGATATGAGCATGCATTCTATCATTTACTTTATTTGTTACTACAATTAGTCCTATGTTTAGGCTAAAAAGTAAAAAAAAAGTACATATACGTATTAATTGTACGGTTACAAATAAAACCCGGCACTTTCATAAATCCGACTTTTCTTTATATTTTTTAGCTTCTGAAAATCACTATAACAATGATGATATAATAATAGTATAAAGTATAATAAGCATAATATTGAACTAAACATCAAAATAAAATCAGGTCAGTGGCCACACTGACGGGGTCCAGGAGGCCGTGATTGGCGGCAAACAGGTTCCCGCGCACCTGCTCGCGGTCCGCGGCGGGAGGTGTGAACATTCGGCTTCTAATTTTTTGTTTGCTTATTTCTTAAGCGGCGAAAACAGAAGTGGGATGGGTATTGTTGGAGACGATAGGTTTAAGTATAGCCTTAATTATGCAGACGTGTTGGTGAAACGTAGTAATAATAATGGGAATTAGGATTTTTATGTTAGACCTACTCTGCCTCTTTACATCAAAATACCTCGAGAAAAATAATAGTGTAGTGTTATAAACAAGTAGTGTAATTTGTAAGAAATTTAAAGTACTTTCTTTTTACAAATCAATGTCCACCTCATAAAATATATGTTTTTTTAGTCATAAGCAAAAATACGTGAACAATTCAGAATTTTTGCCTTTTTGCATTTTAGCCCATGTCTGTCATTAAACATAATTTACTATAATTATTAATTTCATAATGTTAATGACTATTATTGTTTGAGGAAATTACTGGATTCTGTAAAAATTACCGTGTAATCATCACCTCAAGCGTTAAGAAATATGGTAAAACAAAACCGAGGCTGGGATTATTCGTCGTACCCAGGTGTGAGCGGAGTGCCGGGAGGGACGGCATTATTGGCTGTCCTGCACATGTCTAGCCGTCATGCTTATTGTGTTTAAACCAGAGCGCCCTCGGTATTTTCATCGTCTATTCCCTTGCCCAGGCACCGGTATCTGTACAGGTGGTAGCTCACTTACTTGACAACATTAAAACTTAGGTTTTCCTATATTAATATCGTATTTTAAATTAATAACCATGAAATGATGTATTTTCACAACAAGGAAATGTGTACATCATTAATAGGTATTTATTTATATCTGTTCAATAACCTGTAAGGTTTTCATTCTATCAAAATATTATAACTTTTAAAACTGTGATTATTCATTACACTTATGTTTGTTCTTTAATAGTGCTTTACTTAGCACATACTGTTTAGTCATACATTCACTAGTAACTATAAATTCATACACCTAGTTTTACAACATCTGGTAAGTACTTGAATTATTATTGTTTTTATATTTTATTAAATTAAATATTAATTTAATGTTGTGCTAAGTAAAAGTAATAATACAAGAAAGTGTTATTGGATTATCTTAAGTTTAATTGAGTATTATATTGTTATTCAACAATAAAATAATATCATAAAACAATTATATGGAAGAAGAGAAGAAGATTTTCGCCAACTGTCACCGGGGAAAAATCGGATATTGAGGATGGAATAAAACAGTTTCATTGTAACGTTCTCAATCCGTCGGATTAATCGACATTTCAGACAGCCGGACGTTCCTCCCTCGTTGCCTGTCACGGCCCGTCATGTATTTATTTTCTGCTGAAAATCTCAAATCAAAAATCATAACTATGCCGTGATTTTTTGTAATTACTATAATATAATATTTTTTCCCATAAAATCTTATCTCAATTCAATGTTACATTACAAGTAAGAATAATCCTGTATTTTAAAACCCAATATAGACATGAGCTACTTTCATATGAGATCTGATGTTTGAATACAGTTTTTTCAAACGTTGCGCGAGTAGTCTTTTGACCAAGAACTATTCAACAGTGTTTCTAGTCCTTTCAGAGGGGCACGTAATGACCGGGATCAGATGTTTGGATGGCGGGAAAAAACTCGCCCCAGGCGGGCGAATGAGGTGATGACGGCTCCTTTTAACCCCCCAGCTCCAGGGCGGCGCGGCGTCACGTTCATGCTACTTTTACAAAAAACATTCTTCGTCACACCACTGATTTAAAGCGATCCTTTTAGAATGTTACACTTTGATGGAACCATTCAATTTACGAAACCCGTTTTCGAATAACTATGAAAAAATTTAAGAAAGGAGGTTGTCTACATGATCATGAAAAGGGTTTGATCCGAAAATAAGCCTGATCTTTCCACGTTTATAGTTTCAGCTAATCTACTGTCTTTGCTTTTCAATAATTTAGATCAAAAAATAATTATACATTCCTTCTCTTTTATTTAATGAAATTGTTTACAATTGCATTGAATACTTTTGAAAATGGCTTGCATTTTAGCGAATTTCCTTAAAGGAATAAGCTAATACGGTAGTACTCATGGTAAGACCTAAGTCCGAGACCATGTTAACTTTTCATTTTGGGGTCCCCAGAAGCAAAAAACATTCGTCCGAATTTATATATATATATATATATATATATATATATATATATATATGTCTGTTAACACGATAGCGGCCGTAAATATGGTCCGATCTTAATGAAATTTGGTACAGACGTGTAAAATTGTAATCACTCGGACGAGTTCGTGAACCAGCCCACCGGAAGGGGGGGTAAAGGGGGATAAACCCCCCCAAAAATGGGTTTTTTGAGTTTTTCACATAGAAAAATAAAATTTATTGAATTTTTGTTGGCACCATTGAATTTAGCTCAAAAAAACAAACAATTTAGTAATTTGAATTAGTGCTCTATGTCCATTGGTTACCGAGATATTGAAAGTGGTAAACACAGTACGTTGTCTCAATGTTAACCTTATGGGAAATAAGTAAAATTCTATATCTCGCTTATTTCTCAAGATATCTTGATAAAACTTGGTAAATGGCTTCTCGTAGTTCAGATCTACTAAATATTGAATTAAAACCAGCCAGTTTTAACATACCTGTAGCAGCAAACCTGCATACTCATTCCCCATGTTATTCTTATGGACCTTACAAAAACATGTCAAATCTCGCTATGTTGGATTGAAATATGTGGTTTTGCCTTGAAATTCGCTGAGTATGCAGGTCTGCTGCAACGGGGGTATTTTAATTTAAAGTGAACTCCAGCATCGTTGTTCAGTAACATAACAATGTATTACATGATTTAAGTCTTAACTGATCGTAAATCATAATGATCCACCCCATGATGGCAAATATTCTTGTTATGTACAACAGTAGTTTACATAATATCAACCCACTGCTTGTGTGTGTTCTTTATGACTAGAGTATTAAAAATATTGCAATATGCGTTACGAAAACGCTTTTATTTATGTTTTGTAAATATCGCAAATGTTCTTTAAATTTTCCCTTTTATATGTATAAGACCGTAAAGGCTTCAACAAACAACGGATAACCTCTGTTGATTAATTTTGACGATACAAACTCATTTCACAAGCAACTTGCAGGAGAATTTCTGACTTGGCCTACCTCAGTGGACCCACCCCCACTTATGATCGATTTATAGAAAATTAAATGCAATTTATGAGTAGTTATATATTTAATGTCCTTTTTCACAGAAATTTAAATAATAAAATATGGTAAACAGTGGCTAGGTTTTTTTATTCGATCATAGGTATATTGTAGTTGTTTTGTTTAGTTTTCGGATAACTAAAAATCAAGTGACAAATTAAAGGCTTCTTAATGTATTTCCCTTGTCCGAAATCGTGATTGATGATAAAAAAGAGAAATAATTATACAATGAATTCACATAAAACACTGAATTCCGACTCTTTATAGTTTCAGGAGATTTTAAATAAGTGGTACAAATCTGCTTTATGTTGCGATAATTTTTATTAATTTCTTAATATATACTCGTTTTATATTTTATTTACTATTCGGTTGATTATAGACGGATTAGAAACTCGTGTTCACTGCAATTGAGTTCTGAAGTGGTATACATAAAATTATATTAGACGTACATGGTATTAGTGATTTTTTCTTTCATGGATCATATTTTTCTTACATATTTAAAAATAAATTAAAATTCATTAAAATTAAAACGATATGAAATCGGTGCCTACTCTAATTAAAAAGGAAGATTGTTTTTCATAACTTCTACAAGTTTTTAACAAGTTACATAATGATAAATGTAACTCATTTCATTATGTATAAATACATAATGATTCAATTGGAACAAAAACGAAACATTCTAGTGATGACATTTGTATACGGTCAGATCTATCTATAAAATGCGGTAAAGTATGCAATAAAAAGCTTAATATTAATTCTACTATAAAGTATATTACGTTACTAGGCCGGGAAGTACTATTTTGCCGGACGAGCATGGTAGTTCCCGCGCGAAAGAAAACGAGTGCGGGATTTTCATGCGAGTACGCCAAAATTTCCCGGCCGAGTAACGTGCGATATTTTTCATCACACTACGCATAAAAAAACATACAATCAATCATAACATAGTCCTTGCAAAAACATACGTTCCTCAATCCCTCAAACCTAACCTATAACAAACAGAACAAACATTTCCAGCGGATGCGGTGCTTCCACTACATTCCTCTAAAAACTAACCAATAAACAAGCATTAAACGTCGGTTTGCTGCAAATCAGCTAGAACGGCAATGAGTAACTTTCGAAGCAACAAAAAGGATCTGAGAACAGATGTTTATGTGTCAGTATGATGAAAAAATTTAAAATCCGACATAGATTTTGTCATCAAAACTATACAATATTTATTCAATAACTCAAAAATAATTTCATCCTTGTATCCTTGTAGCACTTCAAGGGATGTAAATTCAATTAAATTCAAACAACACCAAATGGCATTTCCTTGGTTTAACTTATCATTATTATTATATGTCATGTTGTTTAGGGAACAGTTGATTCTTATTTTTCTACTTTTAATATTATTTCTGCGATACCTAACACGAAGCGTTTAATTGAGTCGATGACGTGGGCGGGCCCGCATTCAGCAGGCGCTGCGGGCGGACGGCTCAGATCTAATCCGCTTTGACAGATATATTGGACCTGTCAGTGTCCCTTCTCTCCTCGTTATTATGTCTGTCCTCCCGCAAAACTCAAGTTTTTCTATACTTGACACTTTTAATATTAGTAGGAATATACAAAAAAGTAATAAAAACAGTTTGGCATTGCTATCATATGTAAAGTAAAAAGCTCATAGTATTGCAAAGCTACAATGGTAATATTATCTTTTTGAGCTTTTTTTACATTGATCGGAACAAACTTTATTTAAAATTATTTTCCTAATCAATAGAAGAGTTACAAACACAGTTATTATACTGTGGGTAGTGATAACAATAAAGATTAAAAATTTACAACAGAACATTAAATCTCACTTATTCCTGATGACTAATCAATTATTCACCATAGATTAAAACACTCGTGACCGTGGGGGGAACTAAAAAAAGTAATATTTAAAATCGTGTAAATAAACTCAAAATATAATAAGTACGATTCAGTTGCCTGAAATAATTTCATTACAAAAACAGTCAAGTATTAAAGAAGTCACGAACAAATTGTGCCTCCGGGCGGTGCAATTCCACAACTAATCAGCAGCCGAGTCGCAGTAATCGGGCGCAATTGGTTTTGGAGAAGTTTACCTTTAGAATTTTTTTTCAGTTGTCTTGTTTCAAAGGTTATATGATCTGAAATAAATTAGCGTATTAAATAATTATTTTTCATACTTGTCAAGCTTATTCTTTATGTACAAACACATGTAATTAGAACTGAAATACTATATAATATGAAACTTTTTCCAGTTGTCATACAAATTCTCAAGGAAGATAATTACACTACATACAAAAAAAACTAAGAAATGTTGTTAGATAAACGTATTATTTTTAGGCTATGTTCATCAGAACACAAGTCTACAGCCTAGGTTTTGTACATATACTTAACTCTATTAAATCAAATATACATTTATGGTAGCTCTTTTCAAAATTCATACAGTAAAATGCCTTTTCAAAAGTACTAATATGAATTCTTCCATTATATTTTTTTACAATCACATTACAATTCATGACAGTTTATAAATTTCAAAAATGTTAAGGCAATGCTATTAAAATCTTGGAATGGAAAGGTTGTTTTACTTTTTATTCATAATTAATTTTTTAATATTTTAGACACTTGCGTTCAGATACTTGAGTACTTGATAGGCTGTGATACAAATTGTAATTTGATTTCAGTTTTAAATTTATAGTTATTAATATTACTTGGAGTCTGACAAAGAATTAACGTAAACACAGGAATGGCGGTAATATTAATAGGTGGTAATAATTTAATGATTCTCTCTTTTACCAAGTAGTGTCACCTTTACGCCTTGTCATAAAAATATCACTAACTGTATAGAAAAAAAATACTTTTGAAATATTACTTTTGCTGAAATGAAATGGAATTAGAATTGCTTGTATTCTGCATGTGCAGTTTTAGTTGTAATTTCAGTCCTTCATGAAACCATCTGAATGTCAAAATGAATATGATGTAAAATGGAGAAATCCGTGTGATAAATAAATCAATAAATAAATACCTATTTTATTTATGTACATAAAATTTAAACATGGTTAAATAACTGACTTACTCACTCACTGATCACAATTTCCCTCAAACTATAGGCTTTGGGGTCATGAAACATTGCAAAAATCTTTAAGGGTTTATATAAGTATTAGAAGGAATTCTAAAATATTTTCTTCCGAAACGGTAAAACGATGAAATATAACATTATAAAATTTGAAATGGCACCATTTGTAGCTTTTAAAGGCTTCATTATAAGGAAGCCTGTAAGGCTTATGGCCATGGAACTTGGCATAAGTATTCTTTATAGGCTCTAGATGGGTACTAAGAAATAACTTAGCAAAATATTTTTTCTCAAAAAGCTAAATCCATGATATTGGATAAAAAATCCATACAAAAATATTCTATTCATTACATGGTTTCAAATAACGGTTTGTTCATTTTTATAGCTTATTATGATAAAAATGGATCGAAGGCCGAGAGAATATTTTTAAGACACAGAAAAGATACGAAGTTCAACCTCATAAAAGAATGGACTAGGTAGTTCATGCACACAATTACGGCCATCTCCTATATATTTGCCAAATGCCACTTAGACTACTAGCGTTTACTGAGAGCCCAAAGTAATCAAAATTAGAATCTTATAAAACACTGCATAGTCATTTCATTTAGAGTAAACACCTCCCTCTTGAATCAGAGATTTCAAAATTAAAGATTTGAGGAGGGTTTCAGTGTGCGAAGGGGATTTTAACTCAAAAAATTACTTGTTTTCTACCACCCATTTTCGCCTCTAGCACACGAGTGATCAAATATTCAATGTTTTTGAGAAGTTTTAGAGGATTTAGGTTTCCTCACTTTTTGGCAAATGCATTCATTTTATAGTTTTCTTACAGTTTTCCGTCTCTTTAGAAAAAAAAAAAACTTACTAAACTCAGATGCCGTCAAGAGTACTATCAATTATGGGCGCAATATGTTTATTACATTCTAAGCTAACACTATAAGCTATCTCTTTATTATATACATTATTATATATTTGTTTTAATCCATTATGGTGTATAATATTTGTATTTTTACATTTTTTGAAACAACTAAGGGAAGCAAGAATGGTAATAAATCATGGAATGAAATATTCAACACATTACTGGATCTTCTTATAGCCAGCTGACGCGTGTGCATCATTGATGTACTGAACCATTCGTGTGGATCTCTTCGGAACCAATAAGTTATCATGTACGTAACGTGCAATATCGTTGGCAGTGGTAATATGTAAATGAACTAAAGTATATATTGAATGTTAAGGAATATAATTATAAAAACGCTTAACAACCACGTCAATTGCAGTTTTATAAAGTGGTCGAAGAAGCTAAACAATGTTTTACTTTGTTATACCTACATAACAAATATAATTGTGTAAAACCGTAATGCATGTGTAAACACATGCATGATAAAACTGTATTAAGATGAAGTTATTGATGTTATAAATTAGCATTGCTGATGATATAAAATATGTTTATATTAAAACAATAGTTTTCCTGGATATTTTAAGATTCTTTATATTCTGTAAAACTCCGACTCTTCTTAATCATGTTCACAGTAAGGTTATTCATTATCAATATAACTTTATTATTACATACGAATGAATTATTAATTATAAACAAAATTATTGAGAGTTGTGAGATCTGCTAATAACCTGTAACACTACCTAAGTTCATCTTGTGAACACATGATCCTAAATTCAGGTCACTCCGTTGAATTACGTTTGCCAAGAGTTTGGAATGTAACAATCGACCCTCAATTTATTCTGGGTAGGCTCTCCGGGCCCTACTGGCTTATGGTGAGTCTTCTAGCGAAACACAATTGGAATTTTAACCAAACTGGGTTATCACTGTAACACCGACGATATGAAACTAATGGTTGTAGACAATATACCATCGAAAAAAACTACTGTTCCAAAGGGAATTCACCAGAAAGGGGTAAATCCATAGAAAATCCCACTTGTTTAGAGGGAGATATGGCATTTATTAGTAATAACTCCGTTAATCTCATTATTACTAGAGCTTAAAATGTGTTAAATCTTGAAACGCGATGATTATCTTAGAAGATCTAAGTAAGCATATCAATAAACCTTGAAAGGGAAATATTATTTTACATACAAAAAAAGTAAATGATTCAAAATATTAAGCCTGCCAATGTCATCAGTCTATCGATTCCTTATTGTCACAGTTCAACAATTGTCTCCAAGTAATTGTCTCCACTTCAGCGATTCTGTCCTTTATCTGTACATCTTATATAAACGATGGAAACTCTTAAAAACATTTAATTAGTGCAAGTAAATCATCTAACGTTAAGGCTAATGACTTGGACAATTATAAAGTTTCTTAAAATCCGGAACATGTTTAATAAAAAACGTGATAAACAATTATTTTTAGTTCCTTCAAAGAGCTAAAATAATAATTATAATAAATACTAAAATACTTATCAGCTAAATACATGTGACAAACGTTATATACTAACAAACGTATGAGATTGCCCTTCTGCACGTTCCAGCTTATGTGCCAGAAATAAATTATTTATCATTTTCGTTAGCTTTGTTTTTTAACACTAAAGCCCTCCACAAACCCATCTCCCGTAATGAAGGAACGAAGAAACTAATAGGTACATCATATTATTAAGTTCTAAATCCAAGATTAATTTAAAGCCATATTATTGATTTCAACCTCACATTAAATCTTACTGTAGTTTTTTGACAACATATAATAAAACATAGTTTTTTACTTCAATAAATAATAAAGTTTTATGTCAACCCCACAGTTTAAAATTATCAGAATGTGTTATTTCACGATATGTTGAGAAATAAGCGAGATATAGAATTTTACTTATTCCCCATAAGGTTAACATTGGGACATTATACTGTGTTTACCACTTTCAATATCTCGGTAACCATTGGATGTAGAGCTATGATTCAAGATACTAAATTGTTTGTTTTTTTGAGCTGCATTCAATGATACAAACAAAAAATATATTGTTTCGATTTTTGCATTTAAAAAACTCAAAAAACCAATTTTCGGAGGGGTTTATTCCCCTTTACCCCCCCCCCCCCTTCCGGTGGTTCGATTGAGCTGGTTTACGAACTCATCCAATTGATTACCACTTCGTATGCCTGCACCAAATTTCATAAAGATCGGACCATTTTTACGGCCGCTATCGTGCTAACACACACACACACACACACACACACACACACACACACACACACACACACACACATATATATATATATATATATTTATATTATGAATGGTTGAGCTGCCTCAATCTATATATATCTAAAAATTTAAACAAATAGAGGTTTTTCCTTCTGGGGGCCCCATAACGAAAAGTTATCATGGTCTTGGGCTTAGGTCTTGCCATGAGACCTACGGTGATAGTAACGAAAACATATAATTCATTGGTTTACCTTAATACCTTACCTTCAATTTAATATATTTAATTAAGAAACCTAAAAAATATACCTCAATGCAGAATCAGAGCTTAAGGTGTAACGAAATTGTGTTTAGTTTTTGTCAATAAAGATATGTATTTGAGGGCAATATAACTACTCGGAAAGGCCTTACTACAGTTAATGGAGCCTTACAGTTAATGGAGATAAGTCAGTAGTATTTAATTTCAAAAAGGCTTATTATCCATGGTCACCGTGGATCGCATGCTAGGGGCAGAGGCTCTTTTAACTCCAGAATGAGCATCCGCCCCTCGCTCCCTCCCAACAGATAATATTTCGCTGTGAGTAAGGGAATTGTTTGTAGTTATTGTAATATTGTAACAGGTAATCCAACTGCATTGCAGTTCATAATTGGACTTATAAATTAATTTTAGTTACCGTTGAATGTCTAAGCTTGATTAACCAATATAAACGTAGTTTGCTAAGTCCCGTCCTTCAGTATATAAGTTAATCTATCACAAGTTTTGTTAAATATGATTATGAAAAAATATATTCATAAATATATTTATGAATATGATTTCTAAGAATACGTGTCTGTGAAAATTACGATTTGGAATACATCTGAGTTGGGAGATGATTGATGAGTTTGTTGCCCATTTTAGCAGTTATAATTGTGTGTTTTTAGTGGAGTTTCAAGTAGAGTTTACATAACTGAAACACTTTTGATTTAGTAGTAATAACCACGTGTATTCAATTTGGTAATTTTTATAACTGTGCTATGGTAATTTTATAAAACATTTATAGCATCATTAAAGGCGCAAAATATCTTTTAAAAGCTCCATTTCATGGTTAGCTGTTAAGTTAACGACCATTGAACTAAGTGTGTATGGCTGAACTCGTTACTTTGTGATGGGGCAGCGATCGATCCTTCTCAATATTGCTCGGTGTCTCTACTCTGTCACTTTGATCGTTGTCATCAAAGAGAGGCCGCGTAAAACTCTGATTTTGTGTGAGGTGAAGAAGTACGGTAAAGATATTTTGTAATGTCATCAGAGCGCACAACTCATTGGAAACAGTTAGGTCTGCGGTATACTTAGGGTGGTTTTCATAATAATTCTGTTATCATCATAGAATTTTAGGTTAATTATATATGTATTCTTACTAGTATAAGAATTTAATGAAAATATATTGCAAACGTCTCTTTTAATTTGTTTTTGTCTTTGAGTATTTTATATTTCGTTATGAGCTCATTTTATTATTACTTATAATAAATCGGCTGATTCATTAATTAAGAAAGTATTCGCTGTATATATTATGACTCATTGATTATTTCTAAACAACGTAAACTTGGAGTTAAATTGGTGTTTTAAAAAATGTTACCTTTAGTAAGACAAAAATATAATCCGCCAAATAACGCGGAAGTGACATTTTATTAACATGCTCATTTACTACAATTTTAGCTACCCCTCGTTCATAATAATATAACAAATCCCGTCCATAAAACAAGAGGTCTTATAAAGTCAAAAATTCACTTTGTACTATGAAAACAAAATATCATTAGTCTGTCGCACTAATTATTTTTCTAAATTGTATCTAGGTTTCCGTGATAGGGAACATCATCTCTGGATATCAAAAACACAAAGCTCTCTTTAGTTTGAAGCCGAGTTAAAAGTTTAGGCGTGCAGCTGGGCCGATTGGGGGGATGATATTTACAGGGTGTTTTTGTTGTAAGCTTTCCAGCCGGTTGTTGGTCACACATATTTTACTGTCTGACTTTACAGTGAATTCAACCAATAAATCATTTACAAAATGATGTTATTTCCTTGTTGCAAAACCGATGTCTATTAAAAGTCCTTCTAATATATAGAATTAAAAAGTGATGTCTTAAAATATGAAAACCGTTTAGTATTGTATCATTTACTAGAAACGTCTTGGCGGTACGACGTAGCCGTTCCTGATAAGGCTATGGTTTTAAGCATTCATATAAACATTATCTTATTTAGTAAATCACATACTTCAAAATGAAGCGATGTATAACCTTACTACCTTTATATTTCTCACCTTATTTTAAAACAATTTTTATATTTTGGATGATAACTGCTGTGTGATTTCAAACTACTTTCAATTGATTAATTTTAATTTAGGGGTGTGCGAGTGGTGATTTTTGAAAGTCGAGTCGAGTTTTAAATACTCGCTTGAGTTTCGAACTTTTTGCTTCGTTTATTTTAGTAACAAAGATAATAGTTTTCCTAGTTCTTCATAGTTATAATGTCAAAAATAATATTCATTCAAACACAATGTTATACCGTAATGTTATGTATTAGATATGTTCGTGAGTTAAGAGCGAGTAAATGATAATAATACTAACGAAATTAAGACAACATTTGGGTTAAAATATATCAAATTTGATTTCCCTTTGTTTTCAAATAAAATTACCAAAACTCAGGTCATCTTAATTATATTCCTTCATAAAGCCTAAATCAATATTGGGTTCAAATAGCAGCCCACCTTCTTCCTTGATTGATGAAAAGAAGGTACAAGAAAACCTCTGACTCTACAAAGGAGTTAAGTGGAATACATTTATTGATATGAATAACTTTATCAAAATAAAACAAAGAATTTTTTACCTATAGCAAGTAAAAGTGGATGTGTAAAACGACCGCAAAACTGGATCACGCGCAACAAATCCGAGTAACCGGCAGGAGTAGCTACTCGGTTAAAACTTTGAGTATTTACGCGTTTTCGGGTTTGATATAGTTAATCTTTAAAAGAATAGAATTTAGCCTTTTTTAATTACTTACATAAAATTCAAAACTACTGGTGTACTACCAAAACTATTAATTTGTTGACACTAATAATCCTCGTCCGGACAATTACAAAAGGGTGAATTATAGAAAGGCCCTCATTTCATCTGATAAAGCAGTAAAATTGAGTGAAGTGGTGCTAGCTCACTTGTTGTGGACAAACAGATTACTCAATGCAATGTTGATGTTTAAACGTTCGCATGGAGACTGGTCAATAACATGCTGGCTAATGACGCCGTTGACGCTCAACAGTCAATGTGTCAGTTCATTCCATCGTTTGCAACGGAACTGCAATATTAGACAACTTTTTTCTCAGACACACTCAACATTTTTTCGAAAAATAGTTAGGTTATCTCATTCAAATTTTATATTCTCTTTAGCTATGAAGGGTTTATCAAAATATTTGGTCAACTTTTCAATCTAGATGTCAAAATATTAATAAGGTACACTGATAAAAAAAGAAAATATTTTCGCTCACAAATAGAAAACGAATGAGTTTATAAAATATGTTTATTAGACTTTTTTTCTTGTTCAGATACATTCCCTGAAGTTATTCAGGCTTATCGTGAAACACCTTGTACACGCAATGTTTGGGATTCTACAGAACCATTACTATTCAGCTGAATGAGAAGTACAATCAGTAAAATGTAAACTGTTTGATGTGATACAAATTAATGAATAAAAATTACTTTTAGGGGAAGGACCGGTCCGAATAGGACGATTACAATTTTAGAAATACTGTATGGAATATTGACTGATGATCGATTGAGTACCTGTAGAACATTGTCCGACGGTTGGGGGAAAATGGCGGAGCAGAATCTGGCAAGCCGAGTCGCTTTTTACTTCCACTGGGCTGTTCTTGAAGTCGCAAAAACAATCGTGACGCACTTGAGTAGTGTATGAGTATATCTGTGGGGCCACTAATTGCGCGGAAGACGCGGTATCGCGGGACTGACCCGCGATGGACACTTGATTCATAATTTGCAACTCCTCAGGGTTCAAAAATTACACATTAAATAATTAAATAATACGGGGGGAAAAACCTGCTTATTAAGTGGTACACGAGGGTACCAAGGAAACAAATGAAAATGTACGTTAAATATTATAGAGAAAATAAGCCAATAATAATAATAATAATAATAATAACAAGCCAATAATAGAGAACCGGTACTATTGACCATGGAACTGGCCGAGATCCTGTTGTAGAATGATGGATATTATAAAGTTGGAATTAGGCCGTTCAGCGGCTGAAGATAAGGAATAAAGACAATTGAAGCAATGAGGTTTGAGGATTTTGCATCTATTGCATTCATGTTTGGAGGCTAGAATTTGATTAAAAGAAAATTAAATTAAATATTTCTTTCACATTTGATTTGTTTATTTAGGGTCGAATATTATTCAATGAGAACGAAACAAGTACAGTATATATATATATATATTAGAAAAATTCGATTCATAATTAAGTGATAAAACAGTTTTATTAATTTTTGTCCATCTTGTGACATTCTTCAGATAAGAAAAATATAAAATATAAGAAATATAATATATAATAGTAACCAAACTAAACATCCGCAAATTTATATACAGAAAAATATCATTCTAACGTTTTCAATTTATCTCATTGCTCAGTTATACTAACCAAATTGTAGTATAATTTACATATTTTTGTAATGTCAGAGATTTCCCCTTATTTGAAAGAAGCCATTACCATAGGTCTCATGGTAAGACCTAAACTGATTTGACCTGATAACCTTGCTTCTTTCAGTTTTTTACTGTTTGCAAACACTTTCCTGCCTTCATTACTTTCCTTTGAGAAAAATGGTTACTTATACACAGACAAGGGATGCAGGATTTGTCCGATAATGTTGCACATTAGGCGGCCGAGTTCTGTGAAATGTCTGCTGCTGCATGGGAGCGGGCACCCGTCACGTCGACATGGATCAGCTACACCTTTGTCTGCGATGGCATTTTACCATGCTGCATATTTCGAAAACCAGTCCGATCGGACCATCGGAAAGGGGTAAACAGGTATTAACGCCCCCCCCCCCCTTTAAATAAAAATTTAAAGAGTAAAAATTTTTGTTTCTTCGTAAGATTTAAGTAAAAGAAAAATAATCTAGAGTCTGAAATTATTGTTCTATTGCTCTATTGGTCCCAGAGATATCACTAGAGGTAAACACAGCACGTCGTACTAATGATATAACCTTATGGGAAATAATTAAATTTGTACTTTCAGAGTATTTCTCAAAATATCCATATAAAACGTGGCTTCGTACAGTTAAGGTTCACACTGGATTGTAGCTCAGCATCCTCCATTTTTTGTTTGAATACCAGTGAAATTTCACACTCATTTCCCATGAGAACCGGTACTATTGACCATGGAACTGGCCGAGATCCATACAGCCATAAAACCAACATTAGAAATATGGAGAATTGGAATTATTGGTTATTATTGGAATTATTGGTTATTGGAGAATATTGAAGTATGCTCATCTATGAACATACTTGATTTTACCTGAGATGCGGCTTTATCTGAATCATTTATTTACACATCGAAATTCGCTGAATGTGAAGGTCTGCTTCATCGGGAGTAGTTTAAGTACATGAGCACCGAAATAGTGAAGACGTGTAATGCAATTATCAATAAAATAATTCTATTGCTGGAGGCTACGAAAAGAGTTGTGTTCAGCGAGGATAGCGATGTTATCCACATCCGTATTTAGCGATTGTTTCGCTACTCAATGAAAATAAGTGTATAAGCTTAACGGCTGTCGGTAGTAACTTAGCCCAAGGTGGCGGATGCTGGGAATTAAGGTAAGTTGTTTAATTTTCATGCAAGTAACATTTCAATTTAGGTGTGTACGTTTAGCTTGCTATCAAGATCCTCGTCAAGCGCCAAACAGAAAAATCTATCTCTCTAATAGTTCTAATAATTTTCAGTCTGGAAAAGTGAGGAATATAGGATTTATTTATTTAGTCGTTATGATCAATGTTATAATTTTTCTGTCTAAATGTACGAACAACTTTTTTTATTTGAATATGTTTGAAAAATAAATGTTTACTAATATTTTTAATGTGGTGAACTATCTGGACCAATACTATTTTTGAAAGACCTTAAACTTACTTTTAATTGTGCACGATACACCGGAGCATTGGCTTATTAAAAGCTCGTTAAGGTCAAACGGATCACAATTTTGATTACATTTCATCTTTGTACCCTCATATTACTCTCCTCACTGCGTGAGGAATAATTAGTTTTGGTATCATTTTCCTGTAAAATGTAGGTTGCCTAGTCAAATTATGGAGGTGCAAAGTTAATTTTGTCTATACATCTTTCCTGAAGAAATCTTAAATTTTGCCTGGTAAATTGAATTAAATAAAGTGCTTTTAAAATTACATTATTTTGCAGCTACAATGTGTAATTAAAAATTGTGTTCAATCCATGTAATAAAAAATTGTTGTTTTTGCCTAGTTATAGAGAATGTTGGTTGTAAGGCATTCAATTTCTGAATACTTGAAAGGAAACCCATGTGACAATCAAACGATCTGAAATATTCCTTTCTCGTTCATTCTATCAATGAAAGAAATAGGTCAATTATATACTGAACATTTTTGGGCAAGTGAGAAAAATGCAAGCAATAAACGCTCCACTAAAAACCTTTCAATTGTTTCTATTGTGCCACAGAAGTCCCATTTGCCTTATAATTTGTCTCCATGATAAAGTGACTATCTTACTTCTTTTATTGTTAGGCCTATGCAATATGCAGGGATACAAGCTGTTCGATTTTTGAATATAACTCATATTGTAAATTTTCGTATCGATATTTACAAAAAGTTGTTTCCTTGATAATTTCGAAATGCCTAAAAAGTTGTTTCCTTGATAATTTCGAAATGCCTAAAAAGACTCCCATCTATCAATAACACAATCTGAAATATTTCTTTTTCATGAAATACATCAATGAAATAAACAAGGAATTGTAAGAAAATATTTTTAAGAGAGTAATCCAAACATATGCCTTATGTTTTGTTTTGATAACAAAGTAAATTTTCAAGTTCTTTTATTGTTATTAAATATCCTGTGATGCATTGATACAAGCGATTTGAATTTTAATACATCTCATATTCTAAATATCGTATTAATATTTCAAAAATGTATTTTGTTTATTTGCATTATTTACGTCAGGTTGGCAGCGCTGGCTGCTCGAGTAAGTTGAGCTACGCATCGCTCCAGTTAATTTCTTAAATAACTGCAGTTATAGACATTTTGTGAAGTGAAGTTGTGTCACATGTGTTTCCGCAGGACTCTTTTTACTCAGTTAAATATCGCCTGACATATTTTGTAAGTAATTAAATGTGGAATTGTGACTAACTCCTTCAACGGTAACTGCCAAGAGCGGTTGCAACAACTTGAATTTCTGTCTGCAACGAGTGCGCAGGCTCCTGGCGCACGCTCGGCCGCCCAAGCATTGTACCAACTTAACATCAGAGATTTCCCGCTCCCAACTGAGACCCACTGACGCTGTGCCGTTCCGGCAGGCGACGCAACACTCAATACACGCCGGTATCCTAGATTGCTTAGATTTCTGCAGGCTCTGAGAAATCCTCTGCAACTACGTCGACGACCCGACGACACTGCCTGGACCATACCACTTCGTAGCTGTCTGCTCTGCTGCTCGAGCGACCTGCAGTCTTGGAGTTCTCTCTGCACATTAGTTATTATTGGACTCTATGCTTTGCCATTTGTATTTTATTTGAAATAAAATTGTAATTACATGCATTAAGCTCTGTTTATTGAGTTGCAATGGATTTTAAGCTTTTGGAAAGTGTGAATATTGACAGCCGCACTGAAAAATGTCTGCTCGATCTTTCAACTATTCTTAAATCATTTACTGTTGATCTCCCTGAAGTTGATTTTTCATGTTTAGTGGAAAAAATATCAGAAATCCTTGAAACAATGGGTTCAGTTTATGATAAGAATAAAAGTGTTATTTTAAGAAATGATGAGCTTTATAGCAAAAATTTAGAACTAGAGTCTTATATCGAAAAAATCAAAACTAAAACATTTGTTGAACTTAATGAGTCTTTTCAAGTGCAAGACTGCATGGTGGAAAAAAATGAAACTTTGTGCAAAGAGTTAGAACTAGCTAAGAGTAAAGTTTTTGACCTTAAATCCCGGCTTGACAAATTAAACAAAGAATGTGAACACTACAGGGCATTTTTAGAGGAAAACTCAATTCAAGTGTCTAAAGATAGCGAGGCTGATTCTCTTAGGCAACAACTTGATCAGGCTTTGCGAATTAATTCTGCTTTGACAAACGATCTCGATAGTCTAAGAAAGCAATGTAAAGTTTCTGAACAAGGCAGCAAAAGTAAATGGTTTGATGACTCGATGTTGCAAGCATACATCTCTACCTTTAACAGCCACCCTGCATCTATCCAATCCAAATCCCTTTTTATAGGACCTTCTGTTAGCGAGCTCTTTAAGGTAGAACATAAGACTATTGTAAACGACCACCTGAAGGACCTAGATTTTTATTCTTACAACTATGTGTTTTGTTGTTTAAGTAATAGTAAAACTAAAGTATATCCTAGTGGTAGTATTTCTGAAAACCATGACGAAGGCTCTCATTGGAGCTTATTATTCCTTGACGTCTCAAGTAAGGTAGCCTTCCACCTTGACTCCTTAAAGGACATTAATTTAAGTTCTGCCAAAGGCTTAGCAGAAAAGCTGGGTTTTACCCTTAAGACTGTTGCTTGTTATCAACAAAATAACAATTTTGAATGTGGATTAAATGTCCTCATTAATGCCAAACTAATCTTACATTACTACTGTTCTGTGAACAAACAAAGCCACGACTTTCAACAATGGTTTCAACAATGTACTCTATCTTCTTGTGATCAGAATAATGTAAACTTAACAAATGTTGAACAAACCCCTAGTCACTGTAAAACCGCTATAGGCGAAAAAGTTTGTGTCAAGGTACATAGCCCAGTAGTCTTAAATCTAAAGAAAACTGAAGGTAACAACTGGGAAATCGTACAGTCTAAGAAAGGTAAAAACCCCCAAATCCCTACTGAACTGCCAATTGACCTATCCAATAGCTACTCCATTCTTTCCGATCTTAACTCAGAAAGTCTCCCTGAGAACCCTTCTTTAAATCATGAGCCCATCCAAAATCCTTGTAAAACCCCCATCAACAAGGGAAAAAAGGGAATTAAGAAGGTTCCTAGTCCTAAACTTAAAGAGGTTGACTGTGAACTAGAAAACAGTGATTTCAATGGCAAAACGATCAATAAAATTCAAACACCTGTGGTCAGCGCTAGCAAATGCAATATAAGAGTGTTTGCTGACAGTCATGGCCGTTTGATTGACCAGTTTATGTTGAAATCAAGAGATTTTGTTGATTTTAATGTGTTAACAAGCGTTAGACCGGGTGCTAATTTTAAGAAGGTTGTTAGTGATATTCCATCTGTTCTACCAAATATGTGTCAGAAAGATTTCCTTGTTATTATTGGCGGTACGAATAACTTTGTAAACGGACGCTGTAGTGGCGTTATCGAGGAGCTAGAGACGGTGCTGGGGGCGTCGCAGCATACTAATGTTATTGTTGTGGGTTTACCAAAGCGCCATGATGATCCAGGACTTAATCCAGCGGTAGAGGAGATAAACCAACAAATTGCTTCTCTCGTCAGCTCTTTCCAGAACAGTTCGTTTATCTCCCTTTCTGACATAGGAAGGTCGTGTCACACAAGGCACGGCCTGCACCTGAATGGAAGGGGGAAATACAGACTAGTTCTTAAATTGGGGAAATTAATTTATCCTTCTCATCCTATCTCTTCTCAGGACTTGTCGCCTACTCCTGAGCCTCTTTCAGACGATCTCCTCCTTCAACCGAGCTCTTCCAACAATGTCCCTCCCACCATCCCTCCAGCTGATCGAACAGATTTTTGGGGAAAGGAGGGTAGGGTGTTCATCAATAGGGATTTTTTAGGGTTGATGCGGAAACAGTACCGTGTACCGTGGATGTCCCCGAAACGTGTATGGGCGCTGTGCTCCCGGGCTCTTTAAAGCTGCTTCATCAAAACATTCGAGGACTTGCCAGTAAGGCGGAGTTGTTCGATTTTTTTGTGGAGGAGGAATCACCTGACCTAATATGTGTGACAGAACATAATTTAAAAGATATAGAGTTTGAGACATTCATGATTAACGGTTATGAAAATGTAACAGCATTTTGCCGATCAAATATGCAAGGAGGGGGCTCATGTATTTTTGCCAAACACCACTTCAAACTTGAAAGCATTGACGTTTTAGACTTTTGTTTGGAAGGAGAGTGTGAGTTGGCAGCAGCTAAACTACTTCTAGATAATGAAAACTTAATCGTCATCTCAGTCTACAGACCTCCAACTACTCATCATGACCTGTTTTTTGAAAGGATTTCTGGGTGTCTTGAAAAGCTGGCTAAAGACAACCGAAAAGTGCTGGTTGCTGGTGATCTAAACATTGATTTGTCCAAAGTATCCTTTGAAAGTGAAAAGCTCATAGTATTAATGAACTCATTTGGCCTGAGAAATATTATTTCATCATACACCAGAGAATTCAAAGGATCTAAGTCTTTGATTGATCACGTTTTTACCAACATCAATGACGAAAAAATCAAAGGTGAAGTTGTGGTGTCAGCCCTCTCCGATCATCATGCTCAGACCGCTCTCATCAAGTGTTCCCCCATGACTAATGAGAACTGTGTCAAATACAAATTTGCCAGAAAATTTAATCCCTCTGCTAAGCAACTTTTTAAGTTATTACTTAGTCAGGAGAGTTGGCAATCAGTTTTCAATGCGGATGATGTTAATGACAAGTTTTCGATATTCGAAAGCAAGATTCAGTACATTTTTAACATTGCATTCCCTCTAAAAGTACTAAAAGTTAAGGATAAAACCAATTCCTGCAGAATCACTTTCCACAAGGAAATACTGGACGCTAGGGCACTAATGATTGACTGGTACATAAGAACTAAAGATCTTGATTCTGACCATTTCATGAGACAATACTACTTAAGACTGAAATCAAATTTCAGAAGAATGGTGAGACAAAGAAAATCTGAAGTGCTACTAGACAAGATCAGTAAATCAGACAATAGATGTAAAGCCATATGGGATATTGTTAAAGAGAACAAAAATGGGAGCAATAATCAGACCAGAGAAATAAGTATTTTTGACGATGATGGCAAAATAACAAATGACCCCCTCAACATTGCACACACTTTCAATCAATTCTTCATTAAGGCCGGAGGTGGTTCAGGCTTACCATCTAAAGATCAAAACTTCATGAATTTACATAACACCTCAAATTCTTTCTTTATTCGGCCTACCACAGAAAGTGAAGTTTCTGCTGAAATTCATAATTTGAAAAATAAGCACTCAGCAGGTACCGATGAAATCTCGCCTAGACTTTTGAAAGAAATCGGGAGCATCATAACAACACCTTTGACTCATATTATCAACTCCTCATTTGAGAGTGGGCAATTTCCGGAGTCATTGAAGCTCTCAGTTGTTAAGCCAGTTTATAAAAAAGGGGATGACCGTATTTGTGACAATTTCAGACCAATTTCTATCGTGTCTACTTTTTCTAAACTGATTGAGAAACTATTCCTCAATAGATTGTTGGATTTTTTGGCCAAAAACAACATTCTGTCCAAAAAGCAATTTGGATTTGTAAAGAACAAGTCAACTACAGATGCTATAAATCATCTTGTATCAAGCGTTGTCAGGGCGTTAGACGGAGGGGAGAAAGCTTTAGGTTTCTTCTTCGATCTAAGTAAAGCTTTCGACTCCGTCAACCATGCATTACTCCTAGAAAAGATCCATTCTGTTGGGATTAGAGGGCTGGCACTACACTGGCTTTCCTCCTACCTGATCAGCCGTAAGCAATACGTTGAGGTGAAGGCAGTGGATGGCTCCGGATGCCTGCGCCCCTACAGATCCTCCATTGGTACCACTGTCAGCGGTGTGCCCCAGGGATCTGTCCTCGGTCCGGTTCTGTTTCTGCTGTTTGTAAACGATCTCCCTTCGGTTGTTCAGAGGGGCGAAATTTGTCTCTTTGCAGACGACACCTCACTCTCCGTCTCTGGTTCTAACCGACTCGACGTAACAATAGGTGCCTTTATACAAGCGAGTGGCTTGATGCAGTGGTTTGAAGATCATTTTTTGAAACTGAACTCATCAAAAACTGAGCTTGTTGAATTTTCAATTCGGAAAAACAACAACAAAGAAAATTTCATTTTGGATGAAAGCGAGCTTGAGGCCACTGCTCAGGTCAAATTTTTGGGTTTGCTGGTGGACGAAAATTTGAATTTCCATCCACAAATTAGTGCTGTCTGCAGGAAAGTCAGTTCTGGGATATTTCTTTTGCGTCAACTGGCGAAATTTTGTAATCAGGATGTCCTTCTGACTGCTTACTATGGTGTAATCTTTCCATACTTGATGTATGCTGTTGCGATTTGGGGCGGCGAGAACTCTAGAACCCTCTTTCTTTTTAGGCAACAGAAAAAAGCTATCCGCGTCATTTTTGGCCTTGCTAGTAGACAGTCCTGCAAAGAGTCCTTCGTTTCGTCAAGAATTCTGACTTTTCCCTCAATTTACATCTTGGAAGCACTGAATTTTCTCAAATTAAATTCATCTCAGTTTCAAAGCAGCACCGCCCATACCTATCCACTACGTAATGGTTCTTGCTTGAGAGTACCCACACATTCAACAACTTTCTTTCAAAAGCATCTCTCTTTCAATGCCGTTAAACTGTTTAACGCCTTGCCAAACGATCTCAAATCCTTAAGCGACCCAAAAAGCTTTAAAAGGCATCTTAAGTCTTTTCTTGTGCAAAGGTGTTACTACAGTGTCCGTCAGTTTCTCGCTGACGGGTCTTCTTAGCTTGTAACGTTGCAATCGTTTAACTTAAGGGTTTATTTTGAGAAGTGTTTTCCTTTAGTTTTAATGTGCATTATGACTTGGCTAATGCAATGTAATTTGTCAATTTGGCTGAATAAACGAGTTATTGAGTTATTGAGTTATTGAGTTATAATAATAAAATATTACCCCGTCGCAACAGACCTGTATACTCAGCGAATCTCAAATGCGTAAAAACTTTTTTCAATCAAACACGACAAGATGTGACATACTTTAAGGCTCCATAAGAATAACATGGGGAGTGAGTAGGCAGGTTCGTTACAACAGGTATGTTAAGGCTGGGTGGTTTAATTTAATATTTAGTAGATCTGAACTAGAAGAAACTATAATCAAAGTTTTTTCTCAATTTGTCAAGAAATAAGAGAAATACAACTTTTTTATATTTCATAGGGATAACATAGGGAATGAGTATGCAGGTTTGCTACCACAAAAATGGAAATATCGAGAATTTTAGCCTAATAGACATTAGATATCACCTAGATAAAGCCAAAGTCAAAGTTTATTAAGATATGTTAAGAAATAAGCAAGATTTAGAATTTCACTTATTTCACATAAGGTTAACATTGAGACAACGTACTGAGTTTACCACTTTCAATATCTTATTAACTAATGGACATAGAGCAATGATTCAATATTAAATTGGTGGTTTTCGAACTTAATTTAATAGTGCTAACTAAAATGGTATTATTTGTAATTTTCTGTGTAAAAAACCCAAAAAGACATTTCTGGGGTGGTTTATCCCCCTTCCGGTTGTCGAAAGGGCTGGTTTGCGAACTGGCCAAGTGATTACCACTTGGCATGTTTGAACAAAATTTTATCACGATCGGACCATTTTTACGGCCGCTATAGTGCTACAAACAAATATCTATATATATATAGATAGATATATATACCACAGGCTTCGGCAAAAGTCTGCAATATATTAAATAACCTCTAAAAATATTTAGCCGAATGTAATGGACCTTTGCAGTTGCGTATCTGTCCTAATTTTGATTACTTTTATGTATCAAACTTTTCTATTTTTTCGCATGACCAGGGGACGGCCCACGATGGAAGTGCTGAAATTCTTAAATATAAGCATACCTCGAGTTACATCTCATTTTAAAGATCTTAATTAGTAGATCATAACAGTGCAAACTGGGCCTCAAAAGGTTAATCAAGTCAGAAGTTACAGCTTCTCAAAGATTTTGACATTTTACGACTAAAAAAAGTGTGGAAAAGTCTAGGATTAGGGGTAATACCTCCGAAACTATCGTTCAGACTGTAATAAAACTTTGAATTTACGTATATTTTATGGGAAAAATTATATTTTGTCGTTTACAATATTTTGGCGTTCCTAAGGGACGGCCCTTGGTGGAAGGCGTGAAATTCTTTAAGGTAAGCATACCTCGAGTTATAACTCATTTTAAAGGTTTTTGAAAGTAGAACACAACAATACGAATCCGACTGCAAAAGGTGAGTTCAATCAAAAGTTACGGCTCATCAAAGAGTTTAATAGGACATAATTCAATGTGATAATTTCTTTGAAGAGCTTTGTGTTGGGTCAACCTTTTGTGACCGGGTTTGCACTATTGTGTTCTACTTCAAAATACCTTTAAAATGATGTATAATTAAAGGTATGGTTACCTTAAAGAATTTTAACTTCTTCCACCAAGGGCCGTCTCCTAGGAACGCAAAAATATTATAAATAACAAAACAATGTTGGTTTCCATAAATATATACATAAATTCAAAGTTTTACCATATTCTACACTATGATTATTATGATTTTACATAATTCACCGATGTGTATTGGAGTATTTTATTACCGCATACAATTTGTTTGCTAACGTGAAAAGATTCTACTCTTATGTAAATTAATTTTATTTAGAGTCAATCTACTATCACTTACTGCTATCAACCTTGAGTTAAATGAATAACCATACTGTATATCAAAACTAATGGACCAGATCTGATCAATAAAAGTTTGACCAGTTATAAATTAAAAAGAGGAAGCAGTGATTTTAACAATACACGCACCAAACCACATATTCAATCAGAAATGTCAAAACATTAAAACCTGCGCTAATATCATGTTAAAATCATTTGTTAGAGTTTTCATGTGAGAAATAACCATTTAAATTTACCACGGTCCGCTTCATTTAAATAGGTTTTTCTTGTTTGAAAATACGCCAAACCTATTTGTTTAAGCTAGCAACGATTTACTTTAGTCAATACACCTTGTGTTTGCAGCCTCTATTAAAACAACGTAAAACCAATAACGAAATTACTCATATTTTTATGTTTATAAAATAGCATAAGAACATTTGGCCACTCTAAAAACATTCGGTATTATTACTTTTTTACAATGCACCGGTATGTTTATAAATGTATTAGGCTAAAGAAACATGTGCCATTCGCGAATCATCCAGTACATGTACAAAATGTTTATATAGTCTGTATTTTATGAAAAGGCTACCAAGTTTTTCCTGGATTTTAATGCATTTTGGTTATTTCCCAGAAATTTAATGGTTTACTGTGAATTATAATATAATTTGTGCATAAATAAGATGCTCCATTAAATACTGATTGATATTTACGCTTTACCTAAACTTTTCTATCTAATTCAATTATTATGAACTAGTAGATATACCCGCGGCTTCGCTCGCTGAAAGGATAAAAAAATAATGTTTGGTTCAATTATACGTCGTTTGTAATGCGCTACTTTTACAAATTTCCAAATAGTGACGATTTCAATAATTTTATCTGAACTATACATTTTTAAACCCTTAATTACAAACTTAAGGTTGCATCTCCATCCCAGATGGACATGAGAAGATGGAACGTTTCCTTGAAAAATTTTCCTTTTTCGCTCAAATGTTATGAATTGGCTACAATGTGCTAACATAATCTAATTTTTCAGTTTACCCTGAAGAATACTGAAATGTCCTACTTAATCTATTATTTAACCTATAATATTGGGTTTCTAATAGTTTGAATAAAAAAGTTTCAACTTCAGGGGTTTAAACTCAGAACTTTCAATGCACCGCCCTTTGCCCTATAACCTGTCGGCCAATTTGACATAAAAGAATAAGAGGCATATCTATGTAAATCCACAAATTTAAAGGCAGCAAATTTAAATACTACAAAAGGCGGACTCTGTAGTAACATCTGAATTTAGGATGTTTATTAATATAGGCCTATCAACAACTGTTAGAAAGGATATAAAACTAATGTGTAGGCCAACAGATGAGGACACCTAATTCTCCATTTTTTTCAATCATATTGGAGATTGGATTACGGGTTTAGCAGCTTGAGGCAAAAGCCTAAATCGCTCCCGGCCAACACGCAAACCCTCCTAAAATTGATTTAAGAAAACCCCAGATTCTATAAAATAACGGAATGATATGTCCATGCAGTCTCAAGACTTTAGTTCGATTACTTCGGGTGATTCGTAAAAAGCGAGTAGCTTATGTACGTGGTATCTGAAAAATATTTAATATAAAATAAGCGTATTGTATACAATTTATTATTTTAGGAAATGGAATTCCTATTTTTCGTCTCCTTAAAATATTCTAGAGAATTTCTATTGATATTTGTTAATCATAGTTCTAAAAATTAAAAAGGCCGCCATTTTGAATTTTTGAATTTATCTTATTTTAGCCTTTCCAGGAGTAGCATTTTAAAGTCATTCATTAGTATGCATCTAGAGCCTATAAAGAGTATTTGAGCCAAGATTCATGGCCCAAAGCCCCACATTGTTTAAAAAAATAAGCTTTAAAAAAATTGCTGCCATTTTGAATATTATAATATACCCTATTTTAGCCTTTTGAGATAAAATATCTTAAAATCCTTTCTTAGTACGCATCTAGAGCCTTTATAGAATATTTGTGCCAAGTTTCATAGGCCAAAGGCTTATAGTTTTTGAGAAACTGTGATCAGTCAGTCAGTCAACCGTTTTTGTCTTTTATATATATATATATAGATGAACATACAAAAAATTAAGTTCTTTAGGCTTTAAAGTAGAAATAAAAACAATACTAAGTTGAATGTAATTAAAAAGTAATACTAACTATAATAATTACATAATATTTACCTTTGAGAATAAAACACTTTGAAGTAGAGGTCCTCATTGAAGAGGACAAGGAGGATGTCATCATACAAGCGATTGTTACATTGTGACGTTAAACATCGTAGTAATAGTTATTTTTGTGTTGAGTGAGTCAAGTACAATATTGTCTCATGAGTGAAAAATTTGGCGCCCGAGCTTGCGAGTGCGACAATTTTTACTATGAAGACAATGTGCTTTGCTCTCGAAATACACTCAAACATTTTCCCTTACCTGCAATGTAAATATACTGACCATAAAATTGTATTTTACTAACTTATTAAGTAATAAAATATCCATTTTGATTCGTTCTGCTAATAGCGCCTGCATCTCCGTAGCTGCAAACATGCATGTACCAGCGAACAGCTGATTGTTGCAACGTTCTTACATGCTCATTTAGACGTTCTCACATCTGATAGTTGTTAATTTTAATCTTATTTGATTATTCCTCCCTTAAATAAACTAATAGTGCCTGATTTCGTTGTGCTGCAACATATTTGCATGTGTGCGTGGATATTTGAAGGCGCTCTAATTTGTGAATTAATAATTTTAATTTTATTCTCATGGGTTTACTTTGTCTCCTGGAATCACTTTGCTCCCGCTGGGAGACAAATTATTATTTTACTCACCCATTACATTACATTGCTTGAAATGGTGACCTACCCAGGTAGGTACCTTAAGCCAAGTATGAATGACAGATGTGTGAAGGATGATTGTTTCACTTCATACAGTTATATGAAGTAAATCATACAAGGAGTAAAAAGCGTCTAAACATAGCAGGGTGGGAAAAATCGTTGAAAACAAAATTGTATTTTGTTAACCGTTGCAATCAAAATGCAGACATCATGAAAAGAACAGTTTTTTGTTAAATATTATATTTAATCATAACAAAATTGAATTATATCAAATGAAAATATATTAAATCCATTACATACATAGGTCTCCTGAGGCATTAAAACTGTTATAGGCCTCAGCAACGTCCCGTTATAATTAAAAATAATAAATTAACCTAAAAATACATGTTAAAATTATTCTGAAATATGATAAATACCCCGTTGCAGCAGACCTACATACTTAGCTAATTTCAAATGAGCAATAGCCTCAAATAAATTAAAATCAAATAAAAATCTTAAATTGAGCACAAAATAATTTTCGGTACTTTGGTATTATACGGAGGCCACTGTTTTTTAGAGAGATTGTTTTGCTGGACACCAAATATAACTAAATCATTACGAAGAACGTACTTAAATCGACTTACTGTCCAAATTTGACTCAATTATGATGAACGGTATTTGTGTTCTGCCTCCTAGAAGGCAGTGATGTCAGCTACGATTGAGTGTTAAAGTCGGCACCGCCGCTATCGTCCACATCCGATCGCCACCCTTACAGAGCGCGCAGCGGCGGTTATGTTAGGTTAGGTTATCATAAATATGTTATTAGTACTTCCCTTGTTATGTTACAAATCAAACGATACCAGATGAGTCATACTTAGCCCGCCAAATCCCCTCCAATTAGGCACAGGTCTGGTCGTTGATCGGAGTTCGCTCATCACCTGTCAACGGGTTTTGGCGGGCGAAAGAAGACTCATTTGGTATCATTCGATTCGTAACGAAATGAGGAAACTCCTACTAACATATTTATGATAACCTAACTTAACACAACCGCCGCAGCGCGCTGTATGAGGGTGGCCTCCGTATAATACCAAAGTACCTAATTTTCTCCATTAGAATAACATGAGAAACGAGTATGCAGGTTTGCTGTCACGGTAATGTGAAATTGAAATGTTTTTGCAACCGTACAAGTATAGAATGATATTAACTAGATGAAGCTATATTTCAAAAGTCTTACTGAGATAAGCGAGATATAGAATTATTTATTTTCTATAAGGTTAGCATTGGGACAACCTACTGTGTTAACCACGAGTGATAACCAGTCGACGTAAAGCAATAATTAAGGTACAAACATATTTTTCAAGCTGAATTATGTGGTTTGAACTAGAATTTCATAAATATTATTTCTTAAATGTGAAAATTTCCATTACCCATTTTTGGAGGGACTTATCCCCTCTTACCCCCTTCCGCTGGTCCGATCGAGCTGAATTTTAAACTCGTGCGAATAGTTACTACTTTACATGTCTGTGTCAAATTTCATTCACATCGGACCATTTTTACTCAAATTTTCATGCTTGAAGACCCACATACTCGTGACAATGAATGAATATGACAGTGAATTAATGGTGTTTTTGGCATCTGCGAACCTCCAGCAAACAAAAATTTGCTGGAGGTCTCGGGCTCAGTCAAGTCTTACCATGAGCTGCTTCCTTCATGAGCTGCTCGGGCTTAGAGCTACTTCCCTGTAGGGGAAATTCGCTGAAAAGATTAAATAATATGAAACATTGGTTTGGACGAAGTAGCCACGTCTCAATTTTCCATTTTCCATTGTCAAATCATGAAGAATTTACCACTTTACACTGACATAAGGGTCTAAAAACTAAATATCTTTTTAATTTCTCAGCATTGAACCGGTCTTATATTTAATACTTCCTTTTGAACTACCCTACCAATTACTTACTATTCACTTAGCAGCATGTGGCATTAGTGTTAGAGCGTATCTCAAATTTATAACTTGACAATCTTTAAAATATTCCTAATTACTGGAAAAAAGTGAAAGGGTCTACAATGGACTCGTATGGAAGAACGTGTAACTAGAGATAACGTCTGTTTTACTAAAAAAATGCCAAACTCCAATAAGGCTAGTTTTGGGTATTTCTTGTTTTACCAGTAGAAAATATCATTTTGTTTCAACTGCAATTACTATGGTTGAAGTTAAAAAAGTTAATTTATTTTGGCCTCAAAAAAGAAATGAAAATTATACTTAGTTAAAGAAATATATAAAATGAAAAAGGCATAATAATAAAAATAAGTTAAATAAAAAAAAAACTGAACATTTACAAACGACAGTGACGATAATGACCTACGGTTTTTGTTTTACATTCCTCTTAATAATAAAAAGAGCCCTTAAACGTATGAAAGGCTTCGTAATAATGAAAGTTACCTTTGATCTTAAAAGCTGTGGTTTCTAAACAAAGCTACAGTTTTCTATCCCCTCAACATCCAGCCAATCAGCAGATGGAGGTGTTTACTTCACTTTTTCCGTGGGGACAGAGCATTTTTTCATACCGTCAAAGCAATAGCCAATGGTAGGGTTTATTTTTCTATGGTTTTACTCCTGCAAATAAATTAAACCAAAGTCTATAATTAATGTTTTAATATGATATTGGTCCATTAAAAAATATAACATCATAATCCAAACGTTTTGGAGGAAGGCCATTTTTCAAAATTCATAGCATCGACCCTCTGAAGAGTTACACTATTATAAAACGCGATAAAGTTAACATTTAGAAATTACCAAAAAGGTTTATGGTTAACGAAAACCAAAATTGAGCTATTGAGGGATTTAGTCTGGCGATATGTTTATGTCAAAGAAACAATTAATTTACCGTGTGATTGCTTTTTTGTTATGATATTATTTATTTGCTTATAATTTTCAGATTCAGTCTAACAAAAATTATAAGTAAAAATAAAAAGTTTTCGTAAAATGAAATAAACGCTAAATCTGTGACTGAACATATCATTAATTATTTAAAAATTGTATTACCTGACATTGTTCTATTATTGATTCCTAATTTCATTTTTACAGCCCTCGTGAAAACAATCATGTGATACAACAGAGAACGAAATTATGATTTAGTCAAACCTGCACTGCGGTTTCATTAGCATGATTAAATGAGTAGGGAGCCAACATCCCCGTATTGTGCAAAAGGGGATTTCTGGATGTAAATTATCATCTACAGCGTACTATCCAATTGAGTATTCAGAGGTTAGCCCTTTTCATAGAAAAATTTTACAATATTGTGTTTTAATTATCTGCATTATAAATCTCCGACGATACTACAAACTTTGTTTTTAATGTTTAAGACTTTCCATTCTTAGACCTTAAGTATATTGTTTGGCTTAGTCAAAGTACGAATGTAATGCAATGTTCTAACTCAACATTCTAGCTCAACGTTAGTATATTTTTGAATATCACAATTATTGCTGGGAATGAGAGTTTGGGGTATTCTGGATAAAAATATGCAATTTAATGCTGTTTCGATTTTTTTATAATATGTTTAATAAAAACAAAAATCAAAACTTCTTAAAAAAAATTAAAATATTTAAAAAAATATTTTAAATGTAATTTTATCATCAGTTTCATTGCTGCTGTTTAAAACCTTTTATTTTTACCCAAATATAAAAAAAATCCTGTAAGTAATAATATACAGTATATTTATGTAAAACAATTTTTTGACCATTAAAGCTAAAAGATTAATATTTTGTTGTTGTTTTTGTGTAGATATTTTAATTTCTTCGATTCCTAAACAAAATTTCTCAAAAAAGCCACGTTTCTACGTGCTCTTTCAATTCAGCCAATCAGCTGATGGCTACCCCAAGATTTGATAAAAATCAACTTCTTTAAGTCTTGAAATTAAAATAAACCAATTTCAAGTATTTCTGTATTATTTCAATTCTTGGCAGCGGCATTATAATGACATAAAATGGGGTTCAAAGTGTAAATAGTTGAAAGAGTACATATCATTTTTGTCACTAAGCTTTTAATCTCAAGTTTACTATTTGGAATATGTATATTTTCTTGAAAGTGTATGAGAATTATTCTTAATCATCAATCATTTTTAGTCATTATTTTTGAGACAGGTATCTCATGGAGGACGTTACCCTGAATATGAGTGAAGGATGAGTGTGATGATCGTGATGATAGTGGCGCGATCTTGTAGCCTTGTTACTGACTAAGGTTGGTACGTTCCTAAGACAGGACTATTAATTAATAGCCCAACAACCACTGGCAGCTGGCTCCAGAAACAACCCTTCAAAAAACGACTAACTTTTCTCGGGATCGATCCGGCTACCTACAAGTTTGTAGGCGGGCACCATACACCAACCAGCCACTATGTTCACTTATAGCTAATTTAAGTTGTTTCATAATATTATTAAACTTTGGGAAGTTGGTGTATTTTTCCCAATCATTTAATGACGAGTCTGACTAATTGGAAAAGAGAATTCATAATGTCATCTTGTTATTTTGATCTAATTAAAATAAACCAACATTGGATGAAAATCGGTTCTTCTACTTCTACGTATCTTCAAATTGTGTTATGTTTCATTTCTATTGCAAGAAATTCTGGAAAAACCTTAATACAAACTAATGCTGTGTAATATTTACTACAAAAAGCTTAGCTTTTCCACGGCTTGAAAACTGATTACTAATCTGCAGTTTGTGTTTGCGTTTGTACATTACTAATGTGAAAATGAAATATTTTACAATCCCAAATCTAAATATAAGACTAGGCAACTCTCCAGCATGTATGATAAGGAATGACGCAGTGGAGAGGATCAGCATGTAAGCCTCTTGCTGAATAAGTTAAACTTGTCAGTCACGAGCTCTACAAACTTACGATAAGCGTCTTAATCATATATGAGGTAACAGAGGATAATGAATAATCAAAAAGAAAAAGAAGTTACTACTTTTTATATTAAATTCCATTAATTTTCAAGAAAGCTAAAAATAACTCTTCGGCCTTATGAGAGTACAAAATAGATTGTAAGCTACATCCATCAAAGTCTAAAATATTCATTATTTTTCATAATATAATTCTGCGAGCATGTAGTAAATTTCAAAAAGTCTTATGAATAAATTAAAATAAGAATTTATAAATAAATCGATACATTATCTTACAACTTGTTTACCAGTTTTTAAGGTTGGAACTGTTTAATTACGTTCCGAAATTTTTATTTATTTTTGACAAATATTAGGCTATTTATTTTATTATCAGCCTAATTAATTAGAAAAATTGTATCTAACGTATACTTTTTGCAATCTAATTAAACTATAACAGAAGCAAATACATTTTTATTAAAGCGATGCTTAATAACAGTAGACAGAAAAAAGGTTTTTACATGTTTTGATTACCCTGATTCCTGAACTGAATTTCGCAAACAAACCATCTCCTATTTACTCTCTCCAATCAGCCAATCAGCTGATGGGGTTTTGTACTTCGCTTTTCATATCAGCAGAATATTCATTATTTAGGTCTCTAAGATTTTTTTTATTTATTTAAAGATTAAATTAGATAATGTGATTTTTATAAATTTGTTTAACACTTTTACTTTCTCCCCTCTATACATAGTATATGGAGAAAATATTGTTTTAGTCAAAATTTTAGAATTTTAGTTGTCAGTGGATATATTCGTTTTAGTGCTCCCTGAATCCAAAAAAGTGGTTTTTGGCGTGGTACTGATATTAAATTTAATTTGGCATAAAGTTAGTTGAATCCTTGAAATGATTTTGCCTTTTAAATTATAATCATGATTTTTGTGAAGCCTAAACTTACTGAACTGAAACTTATTCTCCCTGTCGTATTTTAGCGAATTTTCCCCTATGGAAAGTAACTATTCCTGTAGGTGGCACGGCCTTCTCCCTAGATACCCAAAACACCGTTCGTTTATTTGTTGTAAATATATATATATATATATATATATGCGTGTGTGTGTGTGTGTGTGTGTGTGTGTGTGTGTGTGTGTGTGTGTGTGTGTGTGTGTGTGTGGATGTGTGTATGGATGTAAACAAAGCTAGAGACGACACCAGTGGTCTGATTTTCATGAAATTTGGCATGTAGGTATAAAGCCGTGGTATCTCTAGGTGTATTTTTCATTTTTTGAATTTTTGATTTTTAAGGGTATTTACCCCATAAAAACCCATAAAAATTACAAAAATCCAAATTTCTCAAAAACGGCTCTAACGATTTTGATCAAAATTTCATGGTTTTTAGTGCTTAAGATGACAAACAAAATGACACCACCCGCATGTCTGTAAAAATTCAGGTTCAGAAGTTATAGGGGTTTAAGTGTTAAAGAATTAATATTTTTCAAATTTCACAAAATCTGTGACCTCTAAAGAAAATATACTTGCAACCATTAAATTTGGCTTGAAAAACTAAATAATCTAGTATTTTGAATCATTAGTTTACGTCAACTGGTTGCGGAGAAAATTGATATTTTAGTTCGGCGGTAAACGCAGTACGTTGTCCAATGTTATTCTTATGGCAAATATTCAAAAACCGATATCTCCGTTATATACTAACCGATTTGATAATATTTGGTATATATTTGTGTGATATTTAATTGTTAATTTTGTTTAATTTCACTAAATATGTTTTCTGGTTTTAAATTACTTGAAGGGAGAAAGTATGTGTCAGTTTCCTGATACCGTTTATTTTTCAATATACAGGTTTATCTGGGCTAACATAATAAGGAATATACAGGGTTGGGCAAAAGTCTGGAATATATAAAATAACTTTTATATTATTTTGCAGAAAGTGATGCAACTTTACAGTTGTGTATCTAGTACAAATAGAACTATTTTCTCAGTTTTTCGCACGATGAGGGGACGGCCCACGCTGGAAGTCTTGAAATTCTTAAACGTAAGCATACCTCGAGTTATATATAATTTCAAAGGTCTTAATTAGTAAATCACAACAACGCAAACCGCACCTCAAAAGGTTGATCCAATCAGACGTTACAGCTCCTCAAAGATGTTAATGTTGGTCATCAAACTTAAGGCTAAAATCAAGACTAATACCTTTATCAAGCTGTAACTTCTGATTGGATCAACCTTTTGAGGCGCAGTTTGTGCTGTTATGATCTACTAATTATGACTTTAAAAACGAGGTATAACTCGAGGTATGCTTACCCTTAAGAATTTTTGGGCTTCCATCACGGGTCGTCCCCTGGTCATGAGTAAATTTTTTTAATAGGTAAAATTATACTTATAAATGAGAAATACATGTATCTAAAACTAAACTACATCGTTCCGAGTGCTTTATTAGTAATTATACTTTTTTCCCTGATTTTAGCCTTGAGTTTAATGGCCAGCATTAAAATCTTTGAAGAGCTGTAACTTATGACTGGATCAACCTTTTGAGGCGCGGTTTGCGCTGTTGTGATCTACTAATTTAGACCTTTAAAATGAGGTATATCTCGAGGTACGCTTACATTTAAGAATTTCAAGACTTCCAGCGTGGGCCGTCCCCTCATCGTGCAAAAACGTGAGAAAATACGCCAAAATATTTCTATTTGTACTAGATACACAACTGTAAGGTTTCATCACTTTCTGCAAAATAATATACAAGGTATTTTATGTATTCCAGACTTTTGCCCAACCCCATGTTAAATATTTAATAGATCCTAGCGAAAAGCGAAAAAAACTACATGACATTCTATCGTTAGAGACGTCTATAGCATAGAGTTTATTATACCGGGTGTTCAAAAAGTCCCGGATCGGCTTCGTAATTTTTTTATTATTAAATATTGGCCTACGAAACTTATAACATGTCTCTTGGACACAAAATACTATTTTAGCAAGTATTCAGTGACCCCCTACCCCCTCAGGGGGACGGCCCACGAGGAGTCAGAAGAAAATCTTAAATGTAAGCATAGGTTGTTATGTACATCAAATTAAAGCTCTTTTTGAGTAGAATACAATGCCGCAAATCCGATCTCAATCGGATCACCGAATCCAAAATGGCGCCAGTTTAAACTTTTCTCAACTGCAATTTTTAACACCCTTAAAAATTAGATTTCAGTCATTCTAAGCGTCCTTTCGTGATGCGGTTTGCGGCATTTTGTTGAGAATTTCATGCCCTTTAAAATTATGTACAACACTACCTTTGCCGGTCATCATCCATGCAAGACATCCTTTAAGGTACCGTCCCTCATGGAAGTGGTTTATGCCATAGGCTGTGCATAGGTCGATATGTATATCATTTTAAAGAGGTAATAAAGCAAAATTTAATGCCGCAAACCGCATCTCGAACGGACGCTTAGAACGTCTGAAATTTAATTTTTAAGGGTGTTAAAAATTGCAGTTGAGAAAATTTTAAACTGCCGCCATTTTGTATTCTATGATCCGATTGAGATCGGATTTGCGGCATTGTATTCTACTCAAAAAGAGCTTTAATTTGATGTACATATCAACCTATGCTTACATTTAAGATTTTCTTCTGACTCCTCGTGGGCCGTCCCCCTGAGGAGATAGGGGGTCACTGAATTCTTGCTAAAATAGTATTTTGTGTCCAAGAGACATATTCTAAGTTTCGTAGGTCAATATTTAATAATAAAAAAAATTACGAAGCCGATTCGGGACTTTTTGAACACCCGGTATAGTAGTACTCTACCGAGATATCAAATAGAAAAACGCAATATTACGACTCTCGAGTGAAAATCTTCAAGAAACCCCATCAGTAATAGGATAGCAAATTACTGTTTTTATCATACTTAGTTGCTAGATAAAATACTTATGAGATAAATAAATACAATTTTAAAGCTTGGGGGACATGTAAATTAAAGAATATCAAGAAGATACAACACTCTGCAATAAAACTAGTTAAATAGTTTCCTATAGTGAAGACAAAATAAATGAAAAAATAAAGTTATTTTCACACTTTATACACATGTTTATATGTTAATAACCAAGAATTTTTTGTGGTACTTCCTACCCGGTTATGGCCATCATAGGTAAAATATTACTTATATTTTACTATTTCGTTATATTTTACTATTGTTTTTCAAAAACGTAGAAAAATGTATTTGAAATTATAGATAAATTAACTTGGGCGTTATGGATTGCAATATTTATTAAGGAATGATAACAAATTGTAAAAAATACCATCTCGTGTTTTATTTTTGGTGGATCAAAAACTAAATCCAAACAGTTTCTTATTGAATTTCGGCAAGTATGTGACCTAAAGGTGTAATTTAATACTAAAACCAAATTTTTAGCGCGTTCCGTAATATTATAAATGTGAGCTGTAAATTATGTTGTATAAAATTAATCTTTGGTATTTATGTTTGAGTAGGAAAGAGGGTATAAGTTTTCTTTAAGGAAATATTATGAATGACATGATACATTTATGATTTCAGAATTTTTACATGTTTCATAAGTTGGATTTTTTGTTTTCAATTATAAGTATGTAATTAAATAAACTTAACAGTTTCACAATGCAAGATAAAAAGGATACATTATAGCTAGTTCAAGGAAAAGCTTCTCTCCAGTAGAAAATATTACAGAGTCCCCATGGTCTTTATTGAAATCGATGAACCTTTAATGGTGTATAATTCTTGGAATTTTCATAGCAATCGGACCCCGATTAGTTGGTAGTTAATTTGGTAGTTCCATTCGGCTTCCTTTGATCCGATTGTAGTAATCAGAAAGAACACTAGATTTGGTCCGGACGCAATGTGATAGGTTTGCTCAGGCTCAGCTTCAATCACAATAAGATTGACTCTAATCTGAAATCATTGTATGTTAATTTAAATAAATAATTGATTTTGTTCTTTAGCACAATATGATGAAATATATAAGTGATTTTATATAGCAGCGAATTTTCCGTATAGGGAACAAACTACAACATGGTAAGACCTAATTCCGAGATAATGATAACATTTCGTTTTGGGACCCCCAGAAGCAAAAACGTCTATTCCACTATTCATTCGAATATATATTATATTAGAAGAATATTATAGAAAATAATCCGATGTAATAATAACTAGCCCAATAAATAAATACATAAAACATAATTTTTCCGCCCGCTTTCGTGGTTTCATCTATATACAGGGTGTTTTTTTTTTTTTTTAACGCAACCCATATTTAAGATTGAATAATGCACATATTAATATGAAAATACCGTTTTATGGATCTTTACATTTTAAACAAACTATTATTTAATTTTCATCACATTTAGTACATTATGTGCTCAAACAATCCGCCACTGGCATTTGTATAAAGTTATGCTCTTTCCATCAAATTCCCGAACACGTGTTGCTAGGTACCTCTTTGAATTTCTTGCATTGAATTTGTTATGTTTGTTTTCAGGTGCTGAATATCCTGTGAATTGTTTTCGTAGGCCTTACTTTTTATATATCCCCAAAGAAAATAATTTGGTGAGGTAAAATCCGGGGATCTTGGGGGGAAATAATGCTTCACTGATAAATTAAAGTTTTGGGTTGCGCTTAAAAAACCCTGTATTATATAAAAGACAAAACCATTGACTGACTGACTGACTGATAGCAGTTTTTCAAAAACTATGAGGCTTAGAGCAATAAAACTGGGCACAAATATTCTTTACAGGCTCTAGATGCGTACTAAGAAAGGATTTTGCAATATTTTCTCTCGAAAGGCTTGAATATGGTATATTATCAAACTGAAAATGGCGGCCATTTTAAGCTCTGCTCATAGCTTACTTTCTTATAAACTACAAGACTTAGGGCCATAAAAATTGGCGCAAATGGCCTTTATAGACTATATGCGAATAAAGACAAGTTTTTAAAATATTCTCTCTCAGATTGATAAAATAGAGTATATTTTAAAATTCAGAAAGCGGTATTTTAGTTTTTAAACTATGGATGGGAGGCCTACACAGTATTTTCAGGGGATAGGAAAGGTACGATATCCAATCTACTAAGAGAATAAAATGAATAAATTTATTTCAGCCACCTATTATATTTTTGTCAAATACCACTTAAGCTTCTTGCGTTGTACGAACCGCCCGAAGTACAATATTGTATTTACTTAAAATGGTTTGTCAGTTTAATAAATATATAAGTACCTTTTCAAACAAAAATCTTAAAACTCAATATGGACATTTCAAGTCCAGCAGCTGACAGCACTTCTGTGTGCAAACTTGTGTAGGCTGAATTTTATTACTGGACCTGTTTGTTTATTACATGGGAAGGTTAAAAAACTTAGTTGGACATCTCCTACCCCTCACGTTTTCCCGGATGGTGTTTTCAAAATGGCTGCCAATTATCTGTTTTTTACCACTAAATTTATAAAAATCATTACCATCGCCCAATCTGTGGATTTAACATCACAAGAATCGGTGAAAAAATCCACTTGGGATATATCTAACGATTAAAATCTCGATTTCAAAAGTTGCATCACTGCATGTCTGCCATTTTGGAAACAATCCGCCATTTTTAATTAATGTAAGCTTTTAATTGATCAATCATTGTGAAGCTCAAAACCAACGTAGGATCGTGATTTTCATTTTATTTTAAACCCAATGAATGTATTATGAAATATTGTTTAGATAGTTATTCATATGCCTTGAGATTAGTTTCGTACATTCTAGATCCTTTATTTTCAAAATGGGGGCATATGATTCGTTGTTAGCAAAATAATTCGTAAAACACGAAAATTACATCGTCATTGTTTTAGGGACTTGTTTTATATTGAAATTACACATTGTTTTCACTAATTGGCTGTATTCCACCTGAAATTTTCATGTAGGAAATTTAATTGGGTTTAAAATAAAATGAAAATCACGATCCTACGTTGGTTTTGAGCTTCACAATGATTGATCAATTAAAAGCTTACATTAATTCAAAATGACGGATTATTTCCAAAATGGCGGACATGCAGTGATGCAACTTTTGAAAACGAGATTTTAATTGTTAGATATATCCTAAGTGGTAATTTTCACCGATTCTTGTGATGTTAAATCCACAGATTGGGCGATGGTAATGATTTTTATAAATTTAGTGGTAAAAAACAGATAATTGGCAGCCATTTTGAAAACGCCATCCGGGAAAACGTGGGGGGTAGAAGATGTCCAACCAAGTTTTTTAACCTTCCCATGTAATAAACAAACAGGTCCAGTAATTAATTCATCCTACACAAGTTTGCACAGAGAAGTGCTGTCAGCTGCAGGACTATAAGTATGTGTACGTTGACTAGAAACGAAGATTCAAAATTGAAATTACTTAGGGGATGATGATTTGAATTACAAAAGTATACCATTACAACAATAAATTTGCCTTATCGATAGGTTAGTGACCCGATCTTCAATATGATTGAGAAAAGTTTGGGAAATATATTTTTTGCCAAGGCATTCTACTTTTTCTTACAGTTTTCGGTCTATCTTCAAACGTACTACATTCAGATTGATGTTAATTCGAAAACCCGCCCTTAGCGTTTTTTTTTGTTTTATATCCCGGGTTATCTCTCATTCTTTGTTTTCTCAAATGGGAGAAAGTTAATTTATACCATTTGCTAATCATGAGGGAACACTTTTAGAGGAAACATTACACCTTCTCTTTTCAATCTAGGGACGGATTACCAGATGTTCTTTAAGGGTGTAATTGTACGCCAATTCCCCATAACCCAAACCAGTCCATTTGATAGCTATTCCTAAAAATTGCACTTGGCATAATATGAGTTAATTAAAATTAGTCATCCTTCCAGCAAGCGAAGCTGCAGGTATATCTGCTATTATATAGAAATATATAGCAACGAAAAAAGGAGTAAAAAAGGTCTGAACATAATGAAATTTGGCACAGACATGTAGAGTGGTAATCAATCACTCATAAAAGTTCAAAAAGCCCAAAAGGACCAAAAGGGTTTAAAGGGGAGAGCCCCAAAAAATGGATCCTCGCATGTCTATTTTTTAGTTTTACCCATAAAAAATAAAAATTATAATATTTTTTTAGCAGCATTGAATCAAGCTTAAAAACTATTTTGTATGTGAATCATTGTTCAATGGCCAGATCAATCGTGACATTGAAAACAGTGAACACGTTACTAGTACACTTCTATATATCTCGCTTATTTCTCAACTTTTCCCTATAAGACTTTATTTGAAGCTTCAGCTAAATAATATCTAATGAATGTCTTGAATCCCCGATACTTTTATTTCCGTGGCAGCAAACTTACATACATTCATTTCCAATATTAATCTTATGAGAAATAAAAAAAATTGTAATTTGTTCATTTCCCAACATATCTTGATAAGTCTTGGCATATTGCCTTTTTGAATTTCGTTTCGTTGAATATTGACTTGAAACTACCCAATTTTCACATTCCTGCAGGAGTACGAGTCCTGCATACCCATTACCCATGTTATTCTTACTGAGGAAATGGCATTTATCGCTTATGTTTGGACCCGATATGATTCTAAGCATTATAAGTTTGCTGATTATGCAAGTCTGCTGTAAAAGGGGTATTGAATTTTTTCAGATATTTTTCAGTTTTTATTATGGTGATTTGTTAAGAAGCAAACATATTTTAATTTCATTTCAAGTGAAATATGATAATAAAAAACCATTCAACTGACACATTACAAATAAGTATACGTGTATAGTCAATTGTTATACTCTCAATAGCTTACAGTAAGTAATCAGCACTATAATTTATAGGAAACATCAAGTAAAAGACTTAAATTTTTAAAATATTAAATGTCCGAAATAAATTTCTTGAAGATGCTATATTAGTGGAGCAGCAATTTAATTGCCACGGGACGGAGTTAATAGTCTCATAAAGCAATCGAAATGTAGCGTCTTGTAGAAGTCGTAATGTGTGAAAGGCTCTCATTTAGACGTCGTGCCGCAGTCAAGCGGCCACACAAACCGACCACACACGGGGAGTTGCAATTAACTCTTATGGCTTCTATACTTATACTACTGACTGGAGGTGTAATTAAATCGGCTTCTAAAATCGAGATTAAAACTCGTATTTTTATCAATGTAAATCACAAAAAAAAACACAATTACATATGTAATAGTGACAAATTAAACTGCTTTTGTAAACCTGTGTAAAGTAAGATTAGGTACTTTTCTGTGTCTAAGATCTCGCCAAGATCAGCAAACATGTTTGACTACGTATGAAATTTAAAGTTTTCATTTTAAACTAGAGGTAAAAAGTTAATTGATTTCAGTAGAGATACGATTCTCAATAAATGCTAACTATATGAATATAGTGCGCATTCAAACCAACGAGAGTTCCATGAGGGAATCGGTAACTATAAATTATCTTGAGTTAGGAAATGGTAGGATAGTATGCACACATTTTTGTAATTCATTCACAAGAATTACCACTCGAACTATATTGACAATAACATATTGATACGATGAAAGGGCGAGTTATCTTTTGAGTTGTCAATGTATATAACGGATCAGAATCAAGGTGATGACTCCTAATCTTAAATCAAGTTTTTTAAAACAATTCTCAAAGACAACTCAGTTCTCCGACACAACTATTATCCTTCGTTTGAATTTAGATATCACCACTCCATCCCACAAAATAAAAATTTGGAACAAGTTTTGTTCCACATTAAACAATTAAAACGCTCATCAGGTAACTTCTTTTAAATGGCTAGTTAAATACGACACTATGGTACATTACTAAAACTGAGTTCATGTCCCATATCAAAAGTATCCATTTAAAAAATTAACAATGTAATGATTATAAAATGTTAAGGATGCTTTAATCTTTTGGGGCTGAAAATTGATTGAGATTGCACAGGTGAGCTATACTTGACAAGCCCTTCTACTAAAATGGCCAGTCAATTGAGGTTTAACTAATAGGACAACCAACCGTCAAAAAATGTTGATTTTAAGGGTTTGGACTGTAGACATTTAACCAAAAGTACTAGTTCTCACTTGGCAATATGAGTAATTTGAAGAAGTTCTTAGATCGGTTCGGACCTTTGAGTGCAAGGTGTATGAAAAAAGTATTGCTACAGAGTTTCTATTAGCGGTTTGAAATACAGTATACTAGCCAGTGTAAAAATTGCGTATTTGTTTGATTATTGGATTAAGTATTCATGTTTAGTTTAGGATGACTAAAAAGTAGCCTTTGCTACAATAACTGTGCTGTAACAAAAACTAATGATAAGCTCCTTTCTCTCTCTAGAGCTAGAAATATAATTTTAATAGTTTATCTCAAAACATTGCTTTAAAATACACTTTGGCTGATGTTTTCGATATGAATCCTACATAATACAACAGAATGCTTTAGTATACTTTGTATTACTCAAACGAATCGTCCAAGTAATCGATCTATATTTCGATGTTTACACGACATAACCTAAAAATACATCATCGGTAGCGTAAGATATTATCTAAAATTGACAGTGTTATAAGGTTTGGAACATTAAGGATAAAACCTATTCAAAATAAGGTTTTATGAAACCGTAATCGTAATATTTCAACATCATGACGACATTAGTGTTCCAACCACTTAAAAGTAACTTTTACTGATTTCAAACGTAAAGCAGCATAAAAAGTTTTGGCGGTATCAGCAGCATAAAGTTAACGTAAAGCAGCATAAAGTTTTTTGGAAAGTGGTATCACTTTCGACCTTAATTAAGTATAAAATATGCCACTATTTGGCTTTAACTAGAGATTCGAATTAAAATAAAATTTTAATAAACTAAAAAATAATTAAACGTCCAGTAATATTTTTTAGATATTTATTTAGAAAGTACAATTGAGACGGTCGGGGGTCGCAAGTATTATGAATGGGAGTGTCCACTATTGCTATGGTCTCGACAAGTAGGAGGGAGGAAACTATAAATTGTCCCGTAAAACGCTTTCAATCAGTGTATTGTTATGATGAAAGGGCGAGGTAGCTTTTGTGTTGTCAATATAAATAAATGGACCTACTCTCGACCAACTGCAATTTGCTTCCTGAGGATTTATCTCTTTAGACTTGTTTAGTATAAACGTAATTAGTCGTAATTTAGAATAAACGTATGTGGTATATAATTCATCTAAAAATGAAGAAACTTTATTTAAGGAAGAAAATTAGGAAAATAACTCGGTTAAAGATTTATATTCCCAATTTTGTTGTTAATTAATTGTAATTGTAACATTGTTCTATATTGTAATATAGCATGTTTCATCAATCATACCATTGTAATTTTTCTTTAATAAGCTTTACACATTGTCTTAAAATGAGTTAGTTAGTAATAGATTCTTCAGAAATAAATCAATTATCTTGTATCTTTACAGAGAATATGTAAAGAGACAAATGTTTCTTATGATATAATTAATGTTAATGGTTGGGTCACTATCCACAACCAATTCATTGTTATAAACCTACAAATAACTAAAAATATCCCATAGACATAAATCTGAGGGTTTTCAATTATAAATTAATAATAAAAATCGATTTAGGAATCTGGGCCTTTTTAAATATAGGCTATTGAACCATAAATAATAGAGTTAACATGTTTCAGCTCCAACCAGAGTGTTGTCTGCAGATGGTGTTGAGTGACAGTCAACGGTTTTTATCATTAATTTGTTTATTAACATTAAAACTAACCTTTAATTATAATGCAAATTAATTTCGAGAACCTCTTTGTTTGATTTTTACTAACCAACATCAAATCAAGTAAGTCAGTCATGAAATGATTGGGGATCCAATAACACATTGTTCTTCTATTTTTTTCTACTGTATGTAACATTCTAAAACATAGCAAAATATATAAGTGTTAACACCTAGTGTATATTTCCATGTCATTCCGAAATAATAAAAAAATATTTCCTTTCATATTTGTAAAGAAAAACAAGATCAGTTAATAAATAAATAAATAAATAAGAATCATCAAACATGTGTTTACTAAGAATCAGCTTCGTTAATCAACGGTAAGTTAAAATACGGTAAATTAAATACGGTAAGTTAAAATTAAAGATATATTACACATAGTTATTTTGTGAAGAAAAACATTCAACTTGGGTTTCCCAGGGATCAGGAAAAGGATTGACCGATAACAATAACTCTTAACGATGAATAGGAGAAGGGAACAATATGCTGTCCAGTAAAATGCTTTCAAAATCGGTCTTTGTTATGATGAAAAGGGGCTTTATTGTATAGCATACTTCATAAGAGAGTTTATTTACCTGTGACCAACACAGGTAAGCTGGTGTGTAAATATACTGTGTTGACAGTTTCATTATACAAATTTCATTCATTCAAAGAATATTAATTATTTACTATCACAAAGCATAATGGAAATGTATATTATATTCACAAATAGTACAATTTCAAGTAAACAATAAATTAAAAACTATTAATACTTACACTCAAGATACTGTTCTCTGATGACTAATAGTTCCAAAGTGCAAAAGTCAATATAATGTTTAGTTTTAGCGAATTTCCCCTATAGGGAAGAAGCTGTTACCGTAGGTCTCATGGTAAGACCTAAGCCTAAAACCATCATAACTTTTCTTTTTGAGATCCTCAGATGCCAAAAACACCATTTGCTCACTTTCATAAATATATATATATATATATATATATATATATATATATATATATATATATATATAGATATATGTGTGTGTGTCTTTAAGCACGATAACTTGCGCAAAAATGGTCCAATCGGAATGAAATTTGGCATAGACGTGTAAAGTAGTAATTATTCGGACGAGTTCGTAAACCAGCCCGATCGGACCACCGGAAGGGGGGGTAAAGGGGGGTAAACCCCCCCAAAAATGGGTTTTTTGAGATTTTTACATAGAAAAATACAATTTTTCAAATTTTTATTGGCACCATTGAATTTAGCCCAAAAAAAACAAACAATTTAGTATTTTGAATCATGGCTCTATGTCCATTGGTTGCCGAGACATTGAAAGTGGTAAACACAGTACGTTGTCCCAATGTTAATCTTATGGGAAATAAGTAAAATTCTATATCTCGCTTATTTCTCAACATATCTTGATAAAACTTGGTAAATGGCTTCTTCTAGTTCAGATCTACTAAATATTGAATTAAAACCACCCAGTTTTAATATACCTGTAGCAGCAAACCTCCATACTCATCCCCCATGTTATTCTTATGGAGCTTACAAAAACATGTCAAATCTCGCTATGTTGGATCGAAATATGTTGTTTTGCACTTGAAATTCGCTGAGTATGCAGGTCTGCTGCAACGGGGGTGTTTTATCTTTAGAGCGATGATTTTTTATTCTATGGAATTTCACACATGATGATTATTACTGCAATTGTTAGAACTGATTACTGAAACTTCGATTTATTGTAGTTTACTTGACAATTCAATTTCGGAGTAGTTTTTTTTAGTTTGCTACATGATAATCATCTAATGAATTTAAAAAATCATTTAATTTTATTCGCTGTTCATTTTTATAGCAAAACTAGCTTCTTTAATGAATATTATATAAATATAAATGTGCAAAACGTAGTTTAGTATCTTAAATGTGATTAAACTTTAGTAGAAGATTAACTACAGTAACAGAGAATCACGGCGAAAATATATTTTACAGACAGTTTTTAAATTCTTGCTATATTTGAATGCAAGGATTATATATATTTCCATACGGTTTCGAGGTACTTTTCGAAACGCTGTAAAATCGCAATGCCCTCCCTATTTGAGGGTCTGGAGTAACAAGCGCATATCAAAAGAAAACGTCGCAAGCACGAGTTCAATATCCAGCTGCTATCCGTAATGGCTACCACTTGTCCGTTTCAATAAAACAGTTTAAGGACAGGTGATTATCTACGAAACTAAATGAGGGTTGTAAATACTCTTTTCAGTTCCTGATAAAGGTAGGCCATTTATGTTTACTATGTAAATTGCCTACCTAATATGTCATTACTTCTCTCTCAATTGTGTTTTATGGGAACTGTTTTGTGTTGTAGCCTATTACAATACTAAACACCGATACAATATATATTTCCAAAACAAAATACGATAAAATACAAAGTATATTACAATACATTAAGTTATATTTTTAATATTACCTTTATATTAGTATACCTAATATAGGTCCAAGCAATGTTATGAGTATGCATTGAAAAGGCTTTGTACTTGTTTCTTTAAATTTTGTTTATATGTTGGTTTAAAGTTCTTCTGTGCTATTGTTGGACTATCATGCCGTCAACTTTACTACCTACAGGTAACTCTGCTACATTTACTGGATATTTATTGGTAATGCAGTTGGTATAGTTAATGAATAATACCAAATATATGTCACCTGACATAATGCTCTTCAGTCATCAAATGAGTTCCTCCAGCGATAAGTCCATGAGGGCAGAGGCCCTGTAATGGCGGTGCCGGATGTTGGTTTGAGAGTTCGAAGGGCAGCTGCAGCGACTGACGTGTCAACAATGCTCTTTACTCGGGATCAATCGCAACTGCACTTCGGGAGATGCTTTATGTTTTCTCTTAAAAAAAACCATATATTGTTTCCTAATAATTGAATAATCAACCGATAACTTGTTTGAGACTTAAAAATTTATACAACTTTGAAAAATTACAAAATTATATAAGTTGTACAGTAATTGGTTTTCAATATAAACCATTGCCTACAGTTCATTTAATTTAGTTTCATGATGTTTTTCTATTATTTAATGTTGTGGTACCATCGTATGTTACAATGTTAAAATAAACTAAATGAATGCTGACAATGTAGAACAAGTACTACAGATTCCTTAAACTGATTATCTCGATTGTTTAGATGTAAGACAAGAGGTCTGGCTAATTTCCCTAATTAGCCTTGTACAGTAGTGGTGGTCCATTGTGATGCCATCGGGGAACAAGGCAATCGGAGATGAGGCAACTACCCCAGACCACCCAACTGTCTGTTTTAAAATTGAGTGTTGTTTCAACAGCATGATGTTTACGGATTTTGAATATCAGTTCAAACGTTATAGGCTCCAACAGTGAACCAGATTGGACTAATTTCCTACAGGCGATTGATTTCTCCTTTTAATTTATCCAGTTTTAAAATACATTTTCCCTAATTTTTTATGTGAATTTTAATAATTGCTTCAAAAATAACGGATGGAAAACTATTATTGCATATCAAATTATTTGTTTCTGTTTTCACTTCATTGAAAAAATAAAAAGGTATTTTATTTAATAGATTGTTTACTGAGTCTAGACTCATTTTACATATTTTATATGTGTATATTAGGTGTTAACAAACTAAACTCATATCCTTCTCTGCATAATCTTAAAATGTAAAAAAATGATTCCGGCATAAAATCCATACACTACTACAATTTAAAAATCAGCGAAAATTTGTAAAAATCTTAAAATTGTTAAGGCAAATGATAAATAAAAATCTGAAAGTTTCTTAATACCATCCACAACTCTCCAACCAAAGTAGAACAATAACTCTTCAACCAATCAATCATCTACCAATTCAATCACTACCGTCTTGCAACAACCAGAGATGATGTGAAATTGAAAATTAGAACACTTGAACACGAGCCCCCCTTTTTAAAATCCCAATCAGCTTATTATATATATATATATATATATATATATATATATATCGCGTCAAATGTTTTGATTTGTCCATAGCTTTTAACTAATTTTTATTAAAGTAGTTTACACCCTAATAAGCTTATATGGTTTGTACTCCTATCATTTTTAGGTTTTATTAATCAAAATTTGACGAATAATTTATTCTTAAGACAATCCAATTAATAGAAAAGACCTAGCTATAAAAACCATATTAATAAGTGAGATGTTTGTTTTATGATATTTGATACTTGTATAACGATTAATAATAATTTTGTAAATTTTCTATTTAGTACTAAAATTACAGGAAAAAATACTTAGATGTTTCTGCAAAACGTTTGAGTTTTATGGCATTTAAAATAAAAACATAGTAATACTATATATTATATTTTAACCCCCCCCCCATCAGCCTCATTTATATTAACATTTATATTTTTGTACTGCCACCCCACAATAATGTTTGGTTGAAAATACGGTTATAGTTCATTGTGTAATATATCCAAACATTACAAACCCAACTTGGACATTAGGTGGACGTTGGCACGTGGTGGATGTTCATACATGATAGAGGTTCACAAGTGGTAGCCGTTAGCACATGGTAGGTAAGTGGTGGTGGTTTGCAGGCTCATTTTCAGTGTGAGAGGTCTCTTGACAAAACAATATAAATATCCGTATAAAGTTGGTTAGCCAAAATTTATTGTAAGTCAGTTTAATAGAAAGTTTAATTTAGAATTGTAGACCTCAAGTTTTTAATTATTACTTGTATGAGAAAATACAGTTGCATCATAGTAATTTAAATAGAACATTCTTATTATTTCGGCTAAAGTGAAAAATAAGATACTCTGACACTCTTTCCGTATTTAGATATCATCAAATTTGACAGAGTTTAGTCGTTGAGATTCAGACATGTTTCAGTAAATGAGTATTTAAAGCTTTAATTAATTACTATCAGCATACTGAAGAAGCTAAAACCCCTAGTTAAAAAACGGAAAAGGTATGTTCTTCTGTATGAAAAGATTACGATAGTAAGCCGATTATCTTATTATTTTATAGGACAACATATTAATTTATTAATACAATTTAGATTTCACTCAAGGGCCTTTCAAGTTATCATCCATGAGGGATCACTGTCTAAATGTTACTGTTCTTTTTATTAATACGTATTTTTTGGGTACATTAATCTAATTTATCATTAAGGTAAATCGCAACCTTGGTTTGGAGATTAATGTGATCGTGGTTTATCATATATCTCATTTATCATCATTTTATTTATTTCATTCTGACACTATTTATCAAATTTTTATTTATTTTAAAAATGTCTTACAAGTTTGTATACAACAGCTTATTATATTTAAACTGGATAATTTATCATTTCAATTAACCGAAATGAATATTACAATTTATTGAGATAGCCTTTACGTATGATGGAAGCAGAATGTCAAAATAAAATTGATCTGCTTTATAGTCAGTTATTGTTGAATTAAAGAAATTACTGATGTTTTAAATTTAGTCCCCCCTTTGAAAGTAATCCATTTTGACGCCTTATCCAAGATCATTAAGGACATTTCAATGTAGGTAATATTGTCCGTAATTGAAAATTAATTTGATTTATCCATGCAATTACACAAAACTGAATGTTACCAATTTAATTTATAAATTACAAAAGTTGAGTATAGACCTCAAAACTGAACATCTTGGGGTTAAGGGGAATTTTAACCAAAAATGAATTGAAAATAGCCTAGTTGTAAATGTAATGTGTTTATTCGGTGATGTTTGTCGTGTGTTGATTTTCCCTCCACCACAATATAGCTGTAAAAGAGAATTCTGCGTTTACAACACTTCGTTTTACGACAGTTACAAAACGTCATAAAGTAAATCTGTGTTCTCAGTTAGCTCGATGAACTGAATATTTTTACAGTGCAATTAATAAAATGGCAAATCCTAAAGATATTGTCTTTGAATGGGTAAAAATACTTTACTGTTACACTATGTTTAAGGTTTTTTCTTTTAATATTTATTACATGAAGCTTCTACGCCCTATAAATCCTGCGTTGTCTTGAGTTGGGAGTCTTAAAATAATACAGGTCTTGGTATAGATATTTACATAGATATTTTTCTCTGATTGGATACAAATAGAAAACGTGTATTTCTGTGTCAAATATCAACAATGTATCATAAAAAAGAAGATGATGTGAAATTGAAAACACTATATACGCTAATTGTATTGAATTATTATATTGCGCTATATTGAGCAGAACCTATTAAAACAGTTTTGAATCTGAGTAAGCAAATCACAAGGAGTTGTATTTCGTTATTACGTGCTGACAATTCGCTAATTAATGTTATAAAGAAAAGCATATACTTATGCCAAAATAGCTGTAAGATTATAATTTAAATAAACAAGCATTCACTAGTGAAATCATTGTAATTGTCAACTTAAATTATAATATCCGTCTCGTCTAAAAATACATCAAGGAAGAATTTTAAGGAAGGATTTTTAGTAGGCTTCATAGACCGTCTAGGCACTATAGAGTAAAGTCTGCTACAAGGTAAACCAATCGTTTGTTAATCGATTATCACCTTAATCCAATTACTATCCTCTTAGCTTGGAAAACCATAAGCAAATCGTATTGTTTAGACTTCAGCGGTGGTTCATAAATAAATAAATATTAAAAGCTAGGACATTTTGAAATTTTCAAATTATCTGGTTGGAATACCAGATTAAATTTGGTTGGAATATCAAATTACCTTTAGCTGTAATTTACTGTTGGAACATCACGCCGAATCACAACTAAAGTGAAATACCAACTGAAAAAAACTAGATGTCTTCCGTTCAGTAATTAAATTACTGAGTCTCAAATAAATCGATAATATTTTTTGTTCCGTGCTTTTTATACCATGTAAAAACACGAAATAAACCTTAAGTAAAGATGATAGGAAAAGTCTGATTCAGACATAATTTAATTAAACTTTCACCGCCCACATTTACTGCTTAGGCACACCGTCGCGAGACTGGACTTTATCTGAATCTAGATTGTTTTCCAAGAGATTGCATGCAGTAAGTGGGCGGTCTTCATCATGAACTTAAGGATAGCCTGAGCTTTAATAGTAGACCTGTCGTGAATTCAGGGGAAACGTCTTTAACGGTCGTTTTTTTCTTTTTAAAGAAGAATACGATTGTTCTAGTGTATTCTATTTTGAACGAGTAATTTATCAATACCTTAAGCACAGCATATTTTTTTATTTTTCGTTTAATTCAAAAACGTTATGAGCTACTACATTTAGATATTATTTTTTATATAACATTACAAACTTTTTTACAATTGTTTTTTACTAATTTGTATATAACATTTACCAAAAACAATAAAATTCATAGTGTTAAAACCCAAAACTGATCTTCTACACCCTTTTGGCACATTCTGAGTCACGTACTGAATTGGCTTTAAATGTCTCATGGACTTTTGCAAACACAACTCAAAGTGAGAGCCGTGAAGTGAGCGATGTGGGGGTTTTGGGTCGAGACACGCGTGGGACCGGCCTCGCATTGTCCGCAGTTGGCTTTGTGACTCAATGCCACTCACATGGGGTCACTATGTCCAAGAAAAGAAATCTAATTTGTAATAATACCAAACTATTGAAAGCATCAAACGCTTTCAATGAAAGTGGTACTCATGTTGAGTATTATTACCTATGTACCTGTGCAATATTTGACAAATGGTACCAGTTGAATTGCGCAAACTATATTCACTATCATAGATTTCTCTTAGTTGTTTATCACTTTTAATTGACAAAATGAACCTAAAGCTGTCTTAAAAAAACTCATATGTCACATTTTATTTTACAGGAAATGTTGCACATCCATGATTGGATGAACATTTTATTCCAAAGTGATACTATAAAATTTGGAATAATATTTTCGTGTCGCGGCATAGCTTCTATGAGGAAAAACCAGTTTTCCTTTTTAATTTAATATTTTAACTGCCCTCACCTTTTCATAATACATAGTTCAAAAGTGGTAACTGGAATCTGAAAAAAACCTAACAAAAGTTGAAATTATAATTTAATGTAGTGTAGACCTTGATTTTGAAATCACTGGGAAAATAAAACTGTGACGTATGAAATAATTTTCATTAGTCGTGATGAATTCATATGTGGAAGTAATAATTTCGTTTTTTTAAGAAAAATTAGAAAAACTAACAGGAGATTATTGAGGACACTTACCTGTTTTAAAATAAACGGGGCCACACATACCGCACTAAATAATACATAGAATCAAGAGTCATGGATATTTTTAAATAGTTTGTTAATGTACATGGTATGTTCTCGGTTTTTGAGGGCAGCTTAATAAACGTCACTTAAATAGCTGTTTCTATTCAAAAGGTCCAAAATTAAACCTCCACTTCATCATAATATTGTTGAAGTGCAAATACGACTGTTGACTCATACAAACATTTACCATCCCAACTAGGTAGTAAGTTCCTCGCTAAAAAACTCCTTGAAGACTTCGAGCAAACCGGAAACGAAAATCAGTTCGAATCTTGATTAAACACCTTTTGTTGTTTAAATCACTCTACTTAGTTTTCGAGTTAATGATTAGTTAATTGGATTGCTAAATTGTATTTGCACAAAATAAAATTTTCAAAACCTATTATTATAGTATGTATCGTTTGATGTTTGTAAAGCAGTGTTTGTTTATCAATTGTAGTAAATATGACCATGATTGTAATAAGATCACTATTATTCAACATTGACTTTATTGTTTATATACCATTCTAAACAATACGCTAATTGTGAATGTAGATGAATACAGATACAAAAATTTCTGAAGGTGTTTAATAGTAAGTTAAGAGTATGTTTTATTTTCAAAACGATTCTGTCAGTAACGTGTGATTTGTCAGAAATGAAGGCCAAAAGTAAAGCAAAATGAAAGTGACTGTAAAATGTTTTATTCTCTTAGAGTCTGTTGATAGCCTACCAAGCAGTGTTATAGGCTTTAAGAACAATTTTGAGCCTGCAATATTTTGTTTTAACAACGCCGTTACAGTTTTGCAAACCAATAAAGTACGGTTTCAAGAAAGGTTTGAATTACCATCGAAAAGAAAGTTTTAAGGGAGGCTTTTTAAAAAGGGGTTTTATATAGGATACTATTTTCACACAGTTGCTTGCTGCAAACAGAAAAATATGTATTTTGGTTTAAGAGATATAGGTCATTATAAATTAGTAAAAGAAAATATGTTTATTATAGTTAAGGTTTGGAGCAGAATTTGATTGATATATATATATGTAATATGAGATCTTAAAAAGTTGTTACTCAAAACAGTTTTATCCTTTTAAAACAGACAACTTGGGCAATCCATTGATATTTAATTAAATTGTTTGAATTTAAAATAGATTACGATTCTTATCTAAAATTTAAGTTGAGATGATTTCTATCTAGCAAGCAAGGCTTTCGGAATGGCCACTAAACCTTGAATGCCGTAATTGAAATCTTGGGCAACGTTCAGCATGCCGATACAAACTGCCATTAGGTCAGGCCGACCTTGCCGCAGTTCACCCTTACTCTTCCAGTTGGATGGAAATGATCGAGGCGTTGCAGAGGGACGTCAGGGATCCGACTGCCTCTTGGTTGTATTACAAGAGTACAAAAAGGATCGCAACCTTCAAGGGTCGATTCTCAGCTCAGACCTCTAGAACGTGGCACACGGGACATTGCATCTAAGTGTTTGCAGAATGTAGTACATCCTGTAAACACGAAGTAGTGTTTTCTCGTACAGAGATGTTAAATGTGCTCGTTAGGGACCATTTGTGTTAATGAAGTTGTTATTGTGTTCTTAAAAATGTTCTGGACAACATAAACATACAACCCGTCTGTGCAGAAATAATAATAAGACGAGATATAGACCACGATGCCATAATTGGAATACGTCGGGTTCGCGTGCACGGCCATGACTGTCGCGACTGGTTTAAGTCTCCTCGCATAACTTATCTTATTCCTTTGTTGAATTATAAAATACAACTACCAAAATACAATTATTAAATACAACTCTGAGTTATTGGCAGTAACGTTTTTAAGTGGAATTTCAGGAATCCATTACAGGTATCCAAATAATACCTTAGGAGTATTATTTTTTTAGATTCAACTCTCGGCATTTCTCTCTGAAAGAGAAAGGCGTGATTTATAAATGAAATAAAAAATAAAGTTAACTCCGAGCAAAATAAGAATAAATACAGTTTTGTTGGAGCATAAATTCAACATTCAATATTAAAAAGTAATATACATTTTGCTAACACTATTATTTTGTCTTAAATTTGTTACTTAATACTATTATGGAATTAGCCTATGCTCAAAAGCTAACAGAAATTTAATGAAGATTCAGGTGTTCAATCACCTGTGTGTGAGAACACCCCCTTGTGTGTTTAAGAATGAGCCCTTAATATAAATAATAATTTGCGTAGGGAATTCTTCAATTTGTTTTACTAAAAATAGCAAAGCAAAGCAGCTGTGTCTCTGTAGTTGTGGGTAGGTTCGTTAATGACATTTATTAAATGGATTATCGAAAATGTTTTGTAAATGAGCCCGGACGGACTGACGGTGTCGGACTTTGGAAGACTAAAATCAATGGGCGGGGCTGTAGAATATAGAAGTCATTTTGAAGGAATTGATGTATTAAAGTCTTAAACTAAAAATGTCATGACCAATTGATATTCCAACGGTTGTCATGTCTCACTGTTAACGTTTATATTCACTCTAGACAAAAAATATCATTTAGTGATGTGCAATGTAAATGCAGACCTAAATTGCATAATCACCAAACAGCTATTGCCACAAAAATCCAACGATAATCAAAGATCACAAAATATATTTAGATATCTTTATTTTAAATAGCATCTCATGAAATGTATTTATATTTTTATTCCACACCATAACAAACTAATATAAAATTCAACGCACGGGTGAAATCGCTGTAATGATATTTGTGTAATACAAAGCTCTAAACCTAATAACCTCTCTATTAGAAAAGTAAAAATTTTTTATTTAATAAGTATTGATTATTAAAGTAGCATGTCTCCTATTATTTAACTCGTTTGGTTGGTTTGAATTATTTCATAAATAGCAAATATTTTGTTAACTCATTCATTTTTAATAAACTTAACTCGTATTATAATTTAGGAATTCTAACTGTATCTAAGAACAAATCCTTAAAATACAACATTAATGATATTTTTTTGTTTATTGTACTCTTCATAAGAAAATACATTTATGAAACTATGTCAAATTTAATCTCCTTTCCTACAATATTTTAGTATGACCAATACTGAAACTTTAACTTGAAATTCTTAACATAATTTTAACCTATAAAGATAAATATTTTAAAATATAATTCATAGTTTACATAGAAGTACAACGATATTTCGTAGCATAAGATGTACAAATAATACTTTGAACAAGATGTGTAATCAGCTGGGGGGGGGGATGCGTGACAGGTGGAAAGGTCGGGGTAGAGTTATCGTCTGATATACGACGTCCCTGAACGTGGCCGTGTTACATTACAAGATTATACACACACATGTCAAGCTGTAATGTTAAGTACCGCTGCAGATATATTAGAGTGTCGTGTTATTTGCCTTATTTATTTTTGGCTTTAATTCTTATTTTATTTACCTGGTTTTTGTAACTAAGAAATAGAATAAACTAATGCCAGTCACTTTTTAACACAAATGGGTATGAGTAGCGCATTAAAACAATGAAATATAAATAGACATAAAGATTTTAGTTTAAAATATATTTTAAAACCTACAGTAGTTTTTATCAATATATCTGGAATCTAGTCAATTCAGTCAATATGCAGTACATTTACCATTCCCGTGTATAAAACCCAATAGGCCTAATGCAATTTAAAACAAAGTCATAATCGAGTAGGAAAATCCAACCTTTTCTATTCCGGCCAAAAGTGGTCACTGCGATTACTATATTTATGAAAACTTTCAATTCGCTCTTGTTTGATGGCATGCAGCTGCAGGTACCTTGGAGTCGCAGTGGTTCCTATCATTTCTTTTAGCGTTTCAGAGTTTCAAAAATTAAAATTGACAATACCTCTTTCCATTTGATGATAAGGAATAATAAAATTCATAGATTACTTTAAGAAAATGTACTGTAAAAAATTATACTTTTTAAATTTTAATCTGGGTAATATTTTGTGTAGTTCTCGACTAAAAAGTAGGAAAGAAAATTAATTAAGAGGGATTCGCTGCTTATCCTATAGTAATGAGGACTGAATTACAATGAGTTGGGTGAGATTTGAGACATACTGACCATGACTGAATTTACAGACCATCTTTTACGTCTCGTACAACGTTCATTAAAAGTATCCTCTTATTTCTCAAAGAGTACAGTTAACATTTTTATAGCCTACTTCTCTTAGAGCTAGGTCCAAATACTTACCTGCTCGGTTGCTCGGATCTCAAAATCTGCTGGACGATTTCTTTCAAATCCAACAAATATTTTATTTCGGGTTTGTGCTTAAAAATGTATTTGAAGGTTTTAAACATTTAACGTAATGCCTTTTTGGTTGACCCAATGTTAATTAATTGAACAACAAAGGTTATTTGAAAGACTACACAAGTAATTTTAGCTGTTTGGAATCTTCAAGCAGATATTTCAAGAGATATTTTCTATCTAAGCACATTGAATGAATATTCTGCATGAGGTATTACAAGTTGCATTAAGATATGACCCTGCTTAATTTCACTTAAAATGTTGACATTTGTCAATTTTACTTCATTTTTTTGCCTGCTTTGCATTATTTTACCTGTTGCATTTTGTGAGAATATTTTATGTCTGTTAAATTGTAATAATTGTTAATCTATTTTACCCAATTGTAATTATTTATTTATTCCCAAAGTTTTTGTGTGTGCCGGGTATTTTCATGCACATTTTTATGAACACCTTTGTTTATTTAATACCTCAATTTCTCATTGAAGCTAATGATTGAAAATTTTAAAGCAAGAGTGGAAAGTAGGTCATTACATATTCGATACCAAATGTTTGATACTTCATATTATGGTCAATGAATACGTAAATCACTTTTAATCATATTTTGAACGTTTGAACGATACTGTTCGCTAAACAGCTGATAAAATCATACTAAATATTCGTTTGTTTATGTCGGAAAATTCAAAAAAGTTGGTAAACACTAGAAGTCCCATGCTGCTCCGCAGCAGTAAATTATGGTTGTAAGACACAGAGCAAATCAAAAAATTATTTATTTACAAAATTAATGTTACATGCTGCTTCACAACTTCAATGTGTCTTGCTTGACACGTGTCTAAGTCGAAAAAGAGGTGTATGTTGCTGGCCCGGATTTTTTCATCTCAGTAAACCAATAATACCACAATTTAGTACCAAATTGGTACTAATTGGTACCCCAAAGAAAAAATAGGTACCTACTTCAATATTTAATGAGCTATCCCGTCCTAACGTGTTCCGGGACAGCGACATGTCATCATGGCACAGTTTACTTTTCAAAATAACTATATGTAAACCATGAGTTAGTACTAAATTGGTCGTAATTGGTACCACCAATAAACAAATAAGTACCTCAAAGAACGCAGTAATAATGATTATTAACTGTGGGTCAATGATCTCTTATCCAAAAATTTTCGATAATCTTGTATATTGGTATATCAAAAGCTAGAATGATTGGTACTGTGCGATTTGAATTGCCAATAACTCAATTTTAAGACTGTAATTTAGTGAATGATTTAAGATCGAAACATGAAATAACTTAAATAATACTCGAGATATCGATCAATTAATTATTACAGACAAATCCTAAGAAAATAAGGTCTTTGTTGTTTCGAAGTGAAAATTTCGCTTTATATTCATCAGAATTAATTACATAAAATATAGCTCAAATGAAAGCCTTTAATTAACTGAGCTTTTGCTTGCTAGAACATAAAAACATATAAATCATAGAAGTGGTGAATAAACATCATCGAGGAAGGCTTGGTCTACCAGGTACTAAGATTCGATCTTTCAAATGATAAACCAATATTTTGAAAATCAAAATAGAAAATTTTTCAATTTACCGGGCTTACTAATTTATTAAATAAAAGTTGCTCAGCATTTTCCATTTAATAAAGAAACATCAATATTTATTGAGCTTTATTAATGTTATAATCATCATCGGCAATACAGCAATGTAAACTACTTTAGCCTTGCGAACTAACTCATCATAATGTATGTGGGAATTCAATACCGTAAAGCGGAGATCGAGGGTTGTAGTATTCAGCTAATCACTGCAGCAGACTGGGCAATAGAAATTAATTAATAATCCCTTTTATCCCTCTGTCCCACTAAGAAAATTTGCAGAGATTAGTTTGACAAACCACATCAAGGTTCCAGTTAGCAGCCCCAGGATCCTCTGAAACGTATCTTCTTAAATGATCTTCATGATTAGGAAACTAGTTTAAAATGCAGTTTTCTATATTATAAATTTTTTACTTATATATTTCTTGTAGGCCAGTCTTTTAGGATCCTGAAAAAAGAAAAACCTTATAGTTCTTGAAATGCTTTTAAATAAATGTCCTTTGGTTGTGTATTTCAACATACCAAAAAGGCCCATTAGTGAATATATACCATGGTTACAAGTAAGTATTTTAAGTGGCCACAATTTTGTACTTTATACACCGTTTTTAGGTTTTTCCTAAATATTCTGTTAACTATCAGTTTTAGTACACTTTAACAAATTAAAAATGATGGGGAATTATATTTACTGCAAGAAAATTTATAATGTGTTTGATTTGGTCCAACCATATGTTTGATTTGGACCACACATTTTTTTTGGGAAATAGGCCAAGGTATTGCCAAGTTGGGTAATTATATTACATAAAAATTTCCATTATTTCTAATGGAAGGAATATAAGGATACAAAATTTTAAGATATTAATAAAAGTTGAGTTTATCTTATAAATTGTTAGACAAAAATAAACATTTCCTTTGGTTGCAGGGAATTGAGTTTACTTCTATTTCGCTGCTTGAAAGAGCTCATTAAAAGTTTGTAGTTTTAGACATATTCAATGAAAACCTAAAAATGGTTCCTAAAATTCAAGATGGCGGCCACCTCCCGACCACCCACCTCAAGGGCATTGTTTTCCCGACCACCCTTACAGAGTTTCTTAAGAATATCAGTGCAAAGTTTATGGGTAAAGAAGCCTTCATAAGCTTTGAAAAATGAATATTGGCCGCCATTTCGAATTTTATAATAATCTGTATTCGAGCCTTTAGGAAGGAGGTCTTTCTAAAGGATCCAGAGCATGTAAAGAATATTTTCGCCAAGTTTCATGGGCTAAGGCCTTTATAGTTCTCAAGAAATTGTGATCTGCAAGTCAACCGACTTCAGGTAATATATATATGTATTTATTAAAACGGTTGTCCTCTAATATTTCGAGGTTTACTCTCTATCAGGTTCAATGATATAAATAATAACTAACTAAGCCTTGTTAAGGTCTCGGTTTCGTAAAAGCCTCCCATAGCAATTGGTGAAACCACAGATGAAGTTCCATAATTAATAAAATTTGAATCATATAAACCTACGTAAATTATAAATATATATATATATATATATATATATTTGTAAAGTTATGGAAGATGTTGGTCTTGTGTAAAGTTTTATATTATGCAGGTCCATGGGACCTACCCTTTTTGAAGAGCTCTAATTATGTTACACAGAGTATATAATGTTTTTGTGGAAATATAAATGATTCTGAACTTTTATATTCACAGAAAAGTGCTTATATTCCATTATTAAAAATAACACAGAGTTTGTTGGTCCTTTTTTATAATTCAGAAGATGTTGGTCCTATATAACATGCCATGTATATTCGTTCTCATCTTGCTGGTCCACCACGTGACGAGAATGTGGAGGGGATGAGGGGAAATGTCAACGGACAAATTGTAAAAATTGTCTCATCATGCTGGTCCACATGAGAAAAATATGGCGGTTTATGCTTGTATAATTAACCACATTGAACTGGTCCGACCAGCATCTTCTAGTGCAGCCTTTGCACTATCAGACATTGGCCACTCGAGAGCTAAAAATAAGTTGGAGAAATGAATGAAGTTAAATTAAATCATTTTTATTTGATCATACATCATATAGTACATTACATTTTAGACACGTATATGCTTTGAGCACGCGTGAACCTAAGGAAACTTCACTTTGACTTGTGTTTACACATAATTTCAACAGTCTCCTAACTTTATCTTATCTCATCTCTGTTCAGTACTTCTATGGTCACTCATTCACATTTTTACTGAAACGGTGCTGTGATCTTGGATATACACAAACTGTATGATTGCTGTTTTTGTTGAACCAACACGTAATATTAACTTAAATATGTAGATTAAAAAGTTCCTAGTCTTGCTTATTTCTTTAAAGTGTGTCAGAATTCTTATTTATGTATTGTTGGGTTTAATCATTGTGTAGTTAAATTTTGTAATAAGGAATGTATACTAACTAATATCATTGAGTTTATAAACAATGCTAATATATAATATTTATTGTTAGGTGAGAAAACCTGATATTAAAAAGTGTTCAGGCAATCTGAAAATACAATGTATATTAAACCTTTAAGTATTCATTTTTAGGCCTAGAGTTCATAATTGTACATAGAGTGTAAAATTAAAAAAAAACTTTCGTTACATGAGTATAGCAAAATTAATTTATTTGTTACAATTACACCAAACGTTTGTACTTTTTAATACTTTTAATTGAAATGGCGACCTAACCAGGTAGGTATTTTAAGCCAAGTATGAATGAGAGATGAGTGTAGGAATGTATGGAAGAGCGTACATGGGCGAATAGCCTGTCCATACTCTACGTTGCAGAGCAGGGTCAAATGAAGTAGAATTTTTAAAACAAATATATAAATTTGATGAAAATAAAAAATAAACTAAATTAAAACAATATGGAAATTGAAATGTATATTGAATTTATTTGAAATTGAATTTTATGTTGAGTAATTTGATGACAAGCGATGAAGACTGTACTGTTGAAAGAAATAAAAAGCAAAATCTTTAACAATGATGTCAGTGCATTGCACGAGCAATGTACATGGGTTGTGCATGGATGGGGGGGGGGGGTGTGGAGGAATGTCGTTCGGGGCCAGGACCGGGGTAAGGAGGGTCTGGGTCCCTAGGGTACACACGAGCGGTTTTTCCACGGCGGCACCTCGGCGGCAACTCCAGTGCGTCGTAGTGGACCACAGAGACAAATTATTGAGTACAAATGGGCGGTTGGTGGCAGCAGCCTAGCAGCGGTGCCGCGCGGAGTAGCAGACAGCCGCCGCGCCGGGGACTGCTACACCACGCAGTGCCGCCGCGGCAGTTTTGGGAGCATTCCCACGTGCCGTCGCGTCGGTTGTCGCTGCAGCTCGACTACGGCGATTCGCCTGGTCTGTATAAATTCACCTCGTTTGTTTTTTTTTTGTTCGTCCACTGATGTGTGTCCGACACATAAAAAAAATTGACCAATATAGCGGATCCAAGATGGCGTTCGATGATTGTAACACAACGGAAAATGTTTAATTAACCGATAGTTTTGAGTGGAAATCTGTTTTCGATATCTGGAGCAATTAAAAATAAACAAATCAATAAAAAGGGATTATTGACCTATTTTCTTAACGGGACCACTTTTTGAGATACTGTGCGAGAGAGATGGAGAATCTTGTGAGGGGAAGTGATAACCAATCACAGCCCCTAGTGGTGACATGCTCGATCACGATTGGCTGAAGCAAATATGTTTTTTTGTTGTTTTTTTTAATTTAACAGTTTCGTGTCATCTGTTACTACGTCACTTTGATACATTAATCCCTGAACCTAATACTTTGTAACTTGTATTAGTAACGAATATTTGTTCCATATTTGTATTAGTAACGAATATTTGTTTTCATATCGTCGGGAGAAGAATAAAATGGTATTTAAAATAAAACAGCTGTTGATAGCTTTTAAAATTAAGGCTATCTGCAAAAAAAGAAATATAGCCGAATACAAATAATGTTATAAAAATGGATTATTTACACGATTATGCTGCTTGAGGCCTTGAAAGAGCGCTTAGGAACGATTCATGATGAAAATTTGTTTAATCAATGAAAAGAGGTTTTTTTCAAAAACTTTTAATCGGTGTTTAACAACCAAATAGGCTCTACATCTGGTATCATAACCATGTGTGTTTTTAGTACATCCTAACTTCTGATATTTTACATATAATAATCTAATAATTGGTTCATATTCGCATTACCTAATTTGTTCACTAATAAATCTAGTCCAGGCAGATACCTAACGTTCAATTTTAACTTGTTCGTTGTGAATGTTTTCTAGGCCTAGTAAACACGCAGTGCCAAGTTTAATTGTGAGTAATCTTTACATTTTTGTTCTTCACCACTACAAAAATGGAAAAATGTACCATGCACACTCTATGATTGTTAAGCTAAACGTTAAAAATCGGTTAACATGAAAAAATACGCCCTTAAAATCTGCTATTTCATATAGTATGCACGACAAAAAAGCCTTTCTGTACTCGTAATTTCCTTTTCATCCTCGGATCTAAATAATAAACCCAAAACCCAACAATTCTTCACAGCTGTCTTTTGAATAATAGTGAAAAGAAACTGTTGCATCTGCAACCGGTAAATGAACAGTTAACATTAAAAACATGTTTCTAAATAGCAGTTGCATACGAAAAAGTAATAGTTCCTCTAATCCGTTCCGTAGTTTGAAGGGGAAAGAGGAATGACGGGAGGGGTTTACCTCCCCTACATGCGCGGAAATTTTCTGCGCATGGACTCGTTAAGAAAATTCAAGAATAGTAACTAATATTATTATTTTTAAATTTCTAATATCTTGAAAACTAAAAAAGATTTAGGAAAACGGATTGCACCATTGAATTTATAATAAAAAACAGTGTTAAAAAAGGGGTCACACCCCTACCTTCATTTTAAAAATATTTTTTTATCAAATATGGCGGATCAAAGAAGGCGGCCAAAAATTTTAACTTTCTAAAAATTAAGTACCAACAATTTAACAATGTTATGTAGTATTAGGCTGTTGATATCTGAGGTAGAATAGTAAAAAAATAGCTCTGTATAACAGAAAATCAAGTTTGAAAACTTATTCACAAAAAGTTTCATAACTTGAAAACAAAAGAGATATCAAAAAACGTATTGCGGCATTGAATTCAAAATAAAAAACAATGTTAAAAAAGGGGTCGCAGCCCTATCTTTAAATTTAAAAAAATAGTTGTATCCAATATGGCGGATCCAAGATGGCGGCCGAAAATGAGTACCCCCTCAAAACGAGGTATACTTGCTACGCAATAATGTTTGGGTGGGGTCTAGGATAGTTGTTTTTAGAAATGTTAAAAAGGTATGGGGGGGGACAATTAAACTCAACCTGTAGAACTAGTTAAGAAGCGACCATGCATTTGGAACACTGCATTGAAAGATTATCACGATAGGATTAAGAAGAGGAATGCGTGGGAAGAAGTTAGCATTCAGATGGACTCCGATTTCAGCACAAATGTGACAAAGAAAAAACGTGTTTTTGAGAAATTTCCACGCAGAGCCAGCTAGATGCCGCTGCGTTGCGCGCCGCAAGTTGCCGTCCGTGCGTACAGGGTGGTCACGCACTGAGATAACTGCCGCCGCGGTGCCGCTGCGGATGCCATCGCAGCAAAACCTGTGTACCTCCGCTTATTGCAGGGAACAGGGGTCAGGCCGGGCCCATAATGATATCGGCCTCACTTTACTCCGGGCCTATCAAGATACAAGTAACTCCACAACTTGTTTCTTAAAGTTGGAAAAGGATGTAACATTAAAAAATGCGGGTTTTAAACTTTAGACCAATACTTCGATAAAAAAGTGTGATATATTTAAGTAGTTTCCTTAGAAAAGGTTTTTTTTTTATTTGATTGCAGGATTACGATGCCTACAATCCTAGAAAAACGGGTATTATAATAATGCCAAATTCTTTCAAAAACTGCATCAGATTGGGGCTGCATCGCTTTTGCTCCACGGGTTAAGGGTAATTTTGGAAACATCGCTTTTGCTCCACGGGTCAGCAGGTAGATTTCAGAACCGCCCGAAACATCGCTTTTGTTCCACGAGAAAGGGGCCTGCGCTTCCTCTCCCCCACATTCTTTCTTTCGTTCACCTCCAGGTTCTTATTTGAAAAATGCCATTTTAACGTAATACTACAAGTTTATTTTTTGTCTAATCGAAAATATTGATTTTTGAAAGAATATTAAACTACTTAAATTGTAAGAGTAGGAGTAAGTAAACGATATTGTGTACAAGAAATAACTTACATAATAAAATGTGTTGCTATTTAATACTTATCCACATTTCATATATTTTTTACAATAATTCACCAGAAACAGAGAAGCCTTCTGACAAAAGATAGAGATTTTAGGCATGAGCATGGAGCAGAAAACCACGTTTGAGTAGAAAGAGTATATTTTCGACGGGCTTTAACACTATTTAAATAACCTTATTTCACAAAATTCAAGCTTAGAATAGTTAAAGTCTTTCTCCCTAGTACAGTACCCAGTCTTCCATCTCGATCTGTTGCTACTCTGTATTATATTAATAAAGCTGTTTTGAGACCAATATTGGTACCTATAAAAAGTAAAGTTGAAATCAATTGAAGGTTCAAGGTCACAATATTTTAAGGCTACATGGGTTATTAAAAAAAAGAAGCAATCTGCAAAAACTACACAATTGAATAAATCTACAATTAATCTATAGTAGTGACCTAGAATCTCATGTTCGTTCCTAAAAGCTTGATGTTGTGTTAGAAAGCTTCCATGTTTCTAATCGTGATTTATTGCATAAAATAAATGAAAGATGGATAAAACATAGTAATACTATTTAATTTTGTAAGCTATTGCTCTTAAACATTATTGTTTACTTGTCGTTACTGTTGCAATTGAAGTAGTTTAAATATTCTTTAAAAATATTTTCGTTTAGGCCAAAAAAGCAAAGTTGCATATTAAGTTTAGCTTACAGTATTCAAGAAAGAACTTGGAGCTTGTAGGTGAGAGAAAGAGAGAATTTTGGTGAGATGAAGCGCAGACCCCTCTCTTGTGGAGCAAAAGCGATGTTTTGGGCGGCTCTGAAATCTACCTGCCGACCCGTGGAGCAAAAGCGATGTTTCCATAATGACCCTTAACCGTGGGGCAAAATAGACACACTCCAGAATGGCTATATATATATGTGGAGAAAATAAATTATAAAATAGTTTTCAGACTAAAAACGCCAATTTCAGAAAAAGTTAGTCCGTAGGGTACCTTTTTCATTTTTAAGGGAACTTTCATGATTTATTTTTTAATGACAGAGTGGTTGTAAAATAGTTTTGAGGAACAAGACAGCCTTAGTCAGTAACAAGACAACAAGACTGCAAGATCGCACCACAATCATCCTTCACTCATCTGTCATTCATGTTTAGCTTAAAGTACCTGGTGGACCGAGCCTTGCTCGGTGTTATTTCATGTTTACGAGTTCATCCAGTTACTATAAAATATTTCAGTGTAATAAAATTGATAAATAGAAACATTTTTTATTGCTCCATGGACTCTCCATCCCACCTGCTGTATTTTCCCTTGACGGCTGTAGATTCCAAACAGCTGTTATGATTACTTCATTGGTTTACTCTTTCCCAGTTTATTTTCGTTGCCATCACGGCAACCCATAAGGCCAATGTTAAAATTTTACAACTTTTAAATTCGATTTATTACGTTAATAAGTAGATCCAGTTGGAGGTACCCAGGCCAGCTGACATAAGCAAAATGATAAAATAGTGTCGTAATTGTGATGTATTGGTGACGTGTTTTTGACGTATTGGTGACGTATTTGATGACGGATGTGTTACGTAGTGATGATGTCACTGAGGCGATGACGTGTAGGTTTAAAGGGGATTTTCTCCGGCCAAGTAATCTGCATAAAAGGAGTTTTTGAGTCATAAATTACTTATTTCCAGACTTTAAAGGAAATCCTCGGAGCCGTTTTTGAGATCGTTTTGCAAGCAAGCAAGCAAGCATACAAGAACGGACGATATCATTGCTCATATAATAGTATAGGAATACCTGCCTGGGTAGGTCATCATTTCAAATAATGTATCTATCTCATGTATGTATGCACATCCAAACGCAATAATTCCAAATGATAATAAAGATTTTACTTATGCATAATAAACCGTTTTAATGTCACTATCGTTCAGAATTTCTTCCCGAAATACTACACGACCGATACTGCTGATGTCGTTTGTTGCTGTTACTGCATGACATGTGCTGTCATGTTATAACACTGATCAAAGATTTTAAATATTGACGTTTTTTACGTACGTTGGAAGAGTTTAAGGCCTACGCGAAGGAGAGAGTAAGAAATTGTCTCTCTTTTTAACAGATAAATATGTATATCTCCTACAAAAATAAACATTTTTCCTTTGTTAATATTATTGTGTTATGTATGATACGGTATGATATTGATGAATATGACAGTGAGTCGGTGGAACAGTCGGTAGCGCGCCGGACTTTGGAGGCATGGTAGTGATACTGTCTTGTACAGCCGCTGCCATTGCTGTTCATTCTTGTACTGTATCGGCTCACTTCTCGCCTTGGACGAAGGGACATGTTGAAGCTTGGGTACAGTATTTACAAACAAAAACAGTTTTGAACCGGATTTTTTGGTTAGGGGATGAACCAAAGACATTTAATTTATCTTCTATATTATTAAAAGAATTTATGGGATTTTGTACAGAGCAAATCGACCCCTAGGAATGAACTTTTTCCACATATTTTTTATCAAATTAAAGCTATTAATCTCTAGATGTTCCTTTTGCGGGTTTGGAAAATATCCTATGAAAAGCCTTCACACAGGAGGCTTTTCAAATTCCAGCGAAAGTGCTACTATCTGTGGGAGAACCTGTGAACTTTTTATCATTCATATTTATTTGTAACAAAACAGATGATTAAGATTTGAAATACCAGTTAACCTGCCAGAGATGCGGGGCTAGCTAAAGTCAGTTAACCTTCATAGTTAATTATGATTTTAATTTCTTAAATATTGACGTTTTTTAAGACAACAGAAAATAAGGAGGAGTATTTGACCTATTGAAACTAAGACCAAGAGTCTGTTATCATCTTAATTTACTGTATTAACTTAAAAGGAAACTTAAAAAGGAACATAAGTAAATCAGGAAGTGCTCTAGAGAAGGGACTCTCTAACAAACTGATGCATGTTTGTTTCAACACATTGGTGCATGTTTCAACGTTTAGTGTTCTAAAATATCAATATTAGATGAATATTCAACAAAAGGATTCAAGTTTTGAAATGCAATATAAGTTTGAAACCTGTATTTTTTAAATGTACTTGGAATGCGATGGATATTAAGGTGTTAACTGTTAGCCTGCCTATTTTACTCGATTTTGAAATGTACCAATAACTATATGCCTATTTAATGAGGGCATTCCATAGAAAGTTATGATATTTGCTTGAGTAAAAATTTGCCAAACATGTATTCAAGATGAGAAACAAAAATGCGGGTAAATTTGAAAACTGAATTTTTCAGCCGTTATGAGCATTGAATAGATAGACTTTAAGGAATATGGCTATTTTATAAATGCATTTATAAATTAGTTCTTCAGTAGATCAAAGGTTTGACAATCTTCTTATCGTTTGTTGTTAAGCCCTTACAAAGATGAATGCAAGGAACTGACGCGTACATATTATGTAGAATTAACATATATAGTCAATACCTTTGAAAGAAAACTCTTAAACAACAGAGACATGGAGATGCGTCAAGCAATGAAAACTAACCGCCATTTTATGCAAAATGAATTCTGTTGCACTGTCAAAATTTCAAAGTGTAGAAGGTATACATAGATACTTTTAAAGCAGAGTCTAGAAAATTAAAAAAAATACAAAAATTCACACATTTTCTCATTGAAAGGTATTTTACTCTGAAAAACTCCATACATAATCAACATGAAACTAAAGCCTATTTACCATTGTTTTTAAGTCACGAAGTGACTCGGGCTGCTAGTTTAAATTATTGAAAATGTAATTTAATTATGACATTTTATTGTTCTTTCAAACCAAAATAACCAGTTCAAACCGCTTTTGTTTGTAAACATCCAAGCTTCAACATGTTCCTCATTATGTTGTTATAAACGTCTTATTTTTTCAACATATTCAAAAATCATCTTGTTGCATCGTGAATAATTAACGTAGGGTAATAATTTCTTCCGATCCTTTTGACAACTACTTTCGTAACTAGGGTGGGGGGGGGGAGAGAAGGGCTTCTGCTCGATGGGGGTTTAGGCCTCGTGTGTGTAAAGTGTCATCTTTTTCAACCTAGGACATATGGTAACCCTACAAATGATGTCTGTAAGCCACATGATAATGCTAAAATAAAAATATTTACTATGAGCGGACTTGGCCATAGCATTTAAATCAGATTTTACTAAGTTCACGTCGTCGCTCGTCCCGCTGTGCGCCAACCACTGGCAGTACATTATTTATCACTGCATATCACAGAATGTTACAGATTGCTCTAGTCCATTGTTTTTTGTACACATTATATACACATTTATATCTTATTTGGTTAGTTTCCGACCGTTAAGATTTGCATTGAGAAAGAACTAGACTCTTTAAAAACCATGGGCTAACCACAGGAATAACAACGAAAAATATGTGTTTGTATACTTGTTGTATGGGGCGGGGCTATCACATCATATATTTTCATCATGGTAAATTTTAACTAATGAATGAATGAATGAGTGAAAAAGTGCTTTATTGATCATTTTAACAACATGACATTGCATACCCTTATACACAAACTGTTGTACAAAATAAATATTTAAATCAATACTTTACTAAATCTACACTTCCTTGTTTTTTTGTTTGTTTGGGAGTAATAAATACTTCTTGTCAATTATTTTATGATGTATAGTACAAATGAATAGATAGATATTTTAATTGAACCAATTTAATTTTAGCAATATTTTTATGATCAGATCAAATACACACCGTTGCTATGGACAACCAAAACAAATAAAGTAAAAGATAATTATTTACAAAATTCTCTTCAGATCAACTATCAGCTGACTAACTTAAAAGAAAGAAAATAAGAAAATATTAAACATTTAGTTAGCCACTACAGTTTGTTTAGCCTTTGCACTTATATCAGCAATGGTCACATAAGACCGTCTGATGGGATGACAGCTTGAAATATGCTATTTCAAACAAACAGCATGTTAACAAAGATATGGTTATAATTACAATTTACTTAGTAGAAATAAAAAATTAACTCTACTATAAGCTCCCATCTATACTTCCAAGCCTCTGATAAAATAAATTAGCCAAACCACGCCAATTCCTCCCATTTGAATATTCAATGAAGTCTGAGTGAGTTAGTTCCCTCTAAAAAAAGAATCGTTTTCTTAGGTGAGCTAAAATCGGACATATTGCAATAAAATTATATACAAAGTCTTCGTTTTCATTTAAATTACAGAGAGCGCAATTATAATTTATATTTAATATCCAAGACTTATAATTAAGATTGACAGATTCAGTGCGTGCTTTGAAGACCCAACGGATTATTTTACCTGGCATATTATCAGTAAGATAAGCGCTATCGCCAAGGTCGCGTTCCAGCGATCCGTAAGTTGTGTGGTAGCGCGCGGACCTATAGTCCAGGAGCTACTAAGGAAAGTGAGCATGCATAAAAGTATGACGCAATGTTTTTGCAGATTATTGTAATATGGACCTAGGTGATGCCGGAAACGCGTGTCGTCACTTTCCCAGGTGGTCGATAACTTGGGGGGAGGGGGGCAAAAATGGCGGGGGGCGCTATAAGTTAAAACGCTGATATCTCGAAAACGGTTAAAGATAGAACGTAAGTTAAAACGTCATTTTGTTTGGAAAATTATGGACTTTAAGAAAGGTTATTAGGTCAAAGGTCGTATCTCGATTGATAAAAGAGATATTAAATAAAACATGAAAATATAGACATTTCGGTCGATTTGTTCACGAAATTAGGTTAAGTTTGTGAGTTTTGTATACTAGTATGACTAAATATTGTCACATACTGTTGCTGTATGGAGTGTTGTGATACCGTTAACGCATGTCGTCAACCTTCCAGGTGGTCGACGACATAAGGAGAGGGGGGCAAACATGGCGGAAAACGCTATGCAGAAAACAACTGTATCTCGATAACTGAATGAGATAGAATAGTAGGAAAAACGCCATTTTAATCACAAAAATTATTGAAGTGAAAAAGGTCCTTAGGTCCAAGGTCGTATATTTAATAATAAACGACTTATAAAAATTATACAATTAAAAAATGAGTAATTCTACTGACGTTTTTACAAAAATCTTAAAACTCTGCCAAGCTTTTTTGCGTAAACAGAGTGGGAGGTTGTTGCGATGCAGAGAAATGGTTTGCACTGACTGGTAAATAGGAATAAAATATAAATTAATAGTTAGTTTTTACTATGAAAACAATAGGAGATCATAAGTATGAATTAAAGCAGGATTTTAAGTTGTTACGCCAAAGGTAATTTCGAAATAAAATTATTACTGTCAGTAGCATGTATGTTGATTGAACTGTACAAATAACATATAGACTTTCGAAAAACAGGTAACAAAACAAATTATACATTTGATGTAATTTAAATCCGCATTGCACTGCTTGCCTGATTTCTAAGAAAAAACGGTACGTGGCGTCTTGTTTGTTTACTCACTCCGGAGCCCATCGTCACTCGCCATAACAAACAAGCACAGTACACAAAGCTAGTACAGTGCCTGTTATTATCGGTTAATATATCGGTAAACGCAAATTCAACTCAGTGCTACTATGTATTTTGTGTGGTGGAATTCCATGTAAAGATTTCTAGACTTTAGAATGTTTGTTTGTTTTTTTTAGTTAGGGCGATTTTTCGGAACCGTTTTATTTGAATACTTTTAGTGGTAGCACAGATAAAGGAGCAGACATATCCGCTCCTTACTCTGTGGTGTTAGTGAACAGGGCATTGTTGAAATGGACTGTGCCATCTGTAATGCTTGGAGAACTTAAAAGGTAATCAATTCAACATTCAAACAAGGTAGCATGAGTAGAAATATTTTCCATATATAACATTGTTACAATCTGATTAGCAAATTTCCAAACATAATTAATAGACATGGCATTTTCGTTTACCGTTAGATTAGATTGTTCCTAATAGATATATTCAACATGCCAACTTTAAAGGTATTTTCATGTAATTTTTTAAAACTATTTTTATCATATCAAAGAACGAAATAACAAATTCCATTACCCATCATTTAACTATTAAATATTCAATTTTACTTGTCCCTAGAGCACAAAAGATTTTCCATAATGATAAAAATGTTTATACTAATATAAAATGTCTAGTAAAAACTAACTAGAAATTATCTAAATTTATATTTTTTTCTTATTCACCAGTCACTGCGAACCATTTCTCTATATCGCAACAACCTTCCATGGGCGCAATTAAGATAACTTATTGTACATGTTAACACACTGTTTATGCAATAATTAAATCTGTTAACATATACAAATTTATTTTGTAAACATGTTTATCATGCTATTATCAAATAAAACAAAAAGGCTTGGCAGAGTTTTAAGATTTTTGTAAAAAACATCAGTAGTATTACTCATTTTTTAATTGTATAATTTTTATAAGTCGTTTATTATTAAAGATACGACCTTGGACCTAAGGACCTTTTTCACTTCAATAATTTTTGTGATTAAAATGGCGTTTTTCCTACTATTCTACCTCATTCCGTTATCGAGATACAGTTGTTTTCTGCATAGCGCTTTCCGCCATGTTTGCCCCCCTCTCCTTATGTCGTCGACCACCTGGAAGATTGACGACATGCGTTAACGGTATCACAACATTCCATACAGCAACAGTATGTGACAATATTTAGTCATACTAGTATACAAAACTCATAAACTTAACCTAATTTCGTGAAAAAATCGACCGAAATGTCTATATTTTCATGTTTTATTTAATATCTCTTTTATCAATCGAGATACGACCTTTGACCTAATAACCTTTCTTAAAGTCCATAATTTTCCAAACAAAATGACGTTTTAACTTACGTATCTTTAACCGTTTTCGAGATATCAGCGTTTTAATTTATAGCGCCCCCCGCCATTTTTGCCCCCCTCCCCCCAAGTTATCGACCACCTGGGGAAGTGACGACATGCGTTTCCGGCATCACCTAGGTCCATATTACAATAATCTGCAAAAACATTGCCTCATACTTTTATGCATGCTCACTCTCCTTAGTAGCTCCTGGACTACTAGCCGCCTGAACACATGCCTCCCTACTCTCCCCCCGCACCGCCTCGACTACCGATAGCAATTGCCTTCTAATCTCATCTAACGGTCAATTGTCTAAATTAATTTCAATTCCGTATTTTCTACTGATAATTTCCAATCCTTACTCCAGTATATATTTTTCTTTATTATTTCTTTAGCAATTAACTTTGGCAGACGGTTTGGTTGTAACGCAAGAACGTGCAAAACATACCCCAAATGCATATTTAAAGTGTAAAAATATTCCTTTTCTAAACCTGTCTCTAACAATAATACGTAATTTGGGGTGCAATTTAGTAAGCCAAACACAACAACGTATAAAGTAAAAAGAACACCATTAACCAAGTCGTTTTCCCACAAACCCCAAACCTGACAATGACAACCATAACACAAGATTGTTCGAACTATAGCAGCATAACACATGATTTTTTTGCTTATCGGTACTACATTATTATTTAAAAAACCATGCCAGAGGTAAACATCGCCTCCTCCCCGCACTCACCCTCTCTGCTTATCTGTAACGCAAACTCCACCGGCAAGTGATCTGATCCTATCTGATCCGCGACCTTGAAATCGACTACTTGCTGTAAACAGTTTATATATGTTATAGCTAATCTATGACAGAAGCACCCATCGAATTTAAAAATGTAAATTCACCCTCAGCATCTCCTATTGTTCTCCCGTTTAAAATTATAAAACCTAAATTGTCACACATTTCAAATATCTTAATTGAATGATCTGCTGTAATGGAGGGCCAATAATTAAATAGAATTTTAATGGTCAAAAGTATGGTTTTACATTGCCTCCCCTCTCCATTTCCTCTCTCCACTCCTCAAGACGCAGACCACACATGGATGGACACATGACACAGTTTAGTCATATACTCCCTTGTTCGCAACCTGACGTATTACAACCTGGAATACGGTTGTAAGAGCGCTTATAAGAATGTGTCTCTTAAGTCAGCATGCCACATTAACGTGAGTTTGAGCAGTCAAAATAAGTATGTATTTAATTTGACTAAAATTCTAATAATATGTTGTCTGCACATAAACATAGTAACATTATTTACAGGTTTTGTTAGTTATGCATGTGCCACAAGTAAATTGTAACTGCATTTCTTTGGAAAAAAGGTCACATACCTGGATAACTGTCATCAATTCAACCGTAAACATATAGTGATTTACTTAAGTTTCGGCATCGGCGATACCATATTCAAAATCTTCATACAATAATGTTTAGTTAAAATTTATTTTTATCTAATATTTTAGCTGATATTGACGAAAAATTTTTAATTTGAACATTTCATGGTCCAATGTATTTTTATTTGATTTTATCAGTATACTTTAATTTATTTTGTAGATGATACATAGTGAAAAATTTTCAAAAACAAAACGTACAAATTACTTTCTTAATATTTTAACAACCCTCAGTAATATGAAATACAAGTCTTGAGCAATATGACATATACATTCGTCACAAATAATTGTTGAGTTTGGATTATATGAATTTCATATAAAAATATTCCAATAATTACCTAGTATCGATGATAACTGGCTTTTACTACAATAGGCTACATATTATAAAAATGGCCATTCAACTTTTGGAAGAACAGTCTGCACAGTTTTTCTAGTTTATTTAGACTGGAGGGGGTATTAAAGATCGTGTTATACACTTCCCCTCCTTTTTGAATGAAGTTTTCATCAGAGACCAACATCTTCTGGTTTTACAGCATATATAATATACGCTGATACATCATTTGTGGGTCCACTGTCATGGCGACTGGTGTAAAAACGTCCACATCATGCTGGTCCACTTGAGTAACCAAGATGGCGGATTTATATATTTGTTCACATTAAGCTGGTCCGACCAGCATCTTCTAAGCGTGGACCACCATGTTCTATCGGACCTGCTTTGTTCTGCAGAGAAATAGACGTCGGACCAACAAGTTCCGGGGTTTAAAAAGTATATATATATATATATATATATATATATATATATATTTTTATATACCGGGTGTCCAGCCTAAAGTTGTCCATTAGCTAACTTTTTCATTATAAATCTGACAAAAAAACTTCTCAGGGGGGGATTCCCTTTATTTTAAACGCTGCTTTTTGTGGTCATTTCGAAATTCAAAAATATGGCCGCCATTTTCAAATATGGCGGACAACTTTGATTTTTCCTATCGAACACCCTATATTTTATGGCGTTTCTGGATTCTACGCTTAGTTTTAAGAACTTTTTATTCTGCCTTATTTTTTCCTAAACTCGATGATTCAGGAGGTATGAGCTGTTAAAGTTTGATTTTTTCCCATTTAGAATGCTTTGGGAAATTGTTGGTAGTCTGTATATCGAAAACGGTTGGGTTCAATAAAAAACACCAAAGAATAAAATTGCTTAAAAATGTGAGTTCAGTAGAGATTTAATCATAAAATAACTTCTAGTCGAGATTCTCTCGTGGAAATGTATTATCATGAATATGCTTTTACTCCATAAGGAATACATGGGATGGCACAGTTAAATGGACACAATGCATTTTAAATGGGGAAAAATCTAACTTTAACTGTTCATATCTACTGAACCATTGGGTTTAGGAAGAAATAAGGAAGAATAAAAAGTTCTTAAAACTAAGCGTAGAATCAAGAAACGCCATAAAATATAGGGTGTTTCATAAGAAAAATCAAAGTTGTCCGCCACCTTGGAAAATGGCGGCCATATTTTTTAATTTGAAGTTTTCAAAAAAATCAGCGTTAAAAATAAAGGGATTCCCCCGTACGAAGTTTTTTGTCAGATTTGTAATAAAAAAGTTAGTTATTAAAAAACTTAAGGCTGGACACCCGGTATTTATGTATATATATATATATACAATTACTCATGGAAATTTATTTTAAAAAGGTAAATGTCTTATAGAATATAGGTCTAGGAATAACAGTCGTTAACAAACAAAGTAGCAAAACGTCAAGAGTACACACCTTATATACACAACGTCAAGATATACACCTTATTTTACGCAAGGAATTTTCTGTAAATACTTTTCTGCCAAGATGCTGCTTCTAAGAAAGGCAAATTATATCACGGTGGCATATCTCCAATAGAGTTTTATTTTATTTGTACTACTTTCATTTAACAAAATTTCAAAATGATTTCGAATTGTTTAGACTATTACAAAAATTAAATTATTAGATTCAAAAGTAATACCATAGGCCTACATACATATTAATATCACTTCTTTCAATGAGATGCTAGATAAAAAAATCAGATATATAAAAAAGTAAATTAGGCGTAATAAGTTGCAAGTTCATATAAAAGTCAAATGTGAAAATTATATTTATCTCCATGTAAATAGATTTCTTCCTTTAGTCACAAGTTTGAGCATTCAAAATTACACAACAAAATGGACGATGTAGTGATTTATATGATGGAATCTCTCTCTTGGTCCTTATATTATTACAAAACCTCTATTTCTTTTAGCAGGTTCATCGCTTGTCTAAAGATATCTTTAGACAAGCGCTAAATATTTAGACAAGAAATAAAAAGTTATTTCATTTAATGAAATAACTGGTTAGATGCAAGATGGTTGGATTGAAAAATTTACTGTGAGATAAATAAAATCCTAATCATCGTATAATTAGAAAGTGATTTAGTAAAGGCAATTGTCCCTTGTTTTAAATCAAACAAAGCTTTATTTACCTCAGAGCTGGAATGGAGTTGGTTGCGTAAACATAATTTCCACTGCAGTTTTCAAATGTAACAAAAAGCGGAAAAATACACAGAATGCATTCACAAAAAGACTTTCTGACCTTTCTTGTTTCAAAGGCTTTTATTTTAACCAAAATGGTTTTAACCAATTCTTCATGAGAAAAATTATCAACAAATCATTTTACATTCCTGTTTTAATATGGAACACTGTGATTATCTCACACGCTTACAAAAATATGAAACTAAATTTCTATTAGACATAAAAAAATGTTTGATGCATATTGATTCAAATGTTATGTGATCAACATGTAAATAATTTTTGTTTAGTAGAATTCATATTGTATTATTCTATTAATTATAACGGGTTCTACATTTCTACGCTGTAATATTAGTGTAAATTGATGTAATTTAATAAATTCCCATCCACCAATTTTGGGGCAGTGGTCTGGTCTACATTATTCAGAAATGTTTTGACCTGGTCCAGTGAACTCTTGATCCGAAGTGAACCTAAGTGCCTAAGCATCGAGCATGCAAAGCCCCCAATGACTAGGCAGTGTAATGCTACAAATATTTAGAATGCTTCAACTCTTATATGTACTCAATTTAATACTATGGGTTACTTTATGATATTCATTATATTGATGTAAATTATTTTATACGTACCATTGATGCAATTTTGGTATTAGGGTTGCAGCCTGCTTTGGTCGTGGAGAGGTGTTGCGAAAAAGAATAAGTTGAACAATCCGATGACTGAACCTCATCTTTGAAGTCCCAAAAGCTATGTAGATCCCCATGAAAATTGAAAAATAGTACCAGTAGATGTAAATATTACTTCAACATTTTGTTTTAGTGTCTTCAAGGAGGAGAGTGCGATGGGGCGTTAAGCCAGGACGCTTTGTGAGCGGTGACAGGCGCATAATGATGTCCAGGCCCTGTGTCTCGCATGCGGGTCTGGGGTGAGGTGGAGCATGTGGGGGAGGGTGGCAAGTATTTCACCTTCTTCTTTTGTAACGGAACAGAAGGTAAATATCAAAGGGGAAGGCTGTCACGGTACAATGTCCCTAGATGAAGGTAGCCACATTAAGCCTGTTGCTTTGGAAATTAGGAAATCTGTATTGTTTTAACATTTGGTTTATTCATGTGTAGTTAGCACCCAGAAATTACCAAAAGGTTTAGCTTTCATTAAACCCTTAAATGTAGTATTAGAAGTCAATTGCTGAATGAAAAAGTTTGATTGAACTCTAAAGAATCAATAGTTATTTTAATAATTAAGTTTGAGTTTTTTTTACATTTATTGGAACGTTATAACCATTATTGCCGTTGATTGTTCGACTAAGAAAATCACAATTTATAAAAATAATTTAAGTTACTCATGGGCTCAACTCATTGCTTTTTCCGAACGAAATTATGTTTTTGTTTGTTTTGCTTTTAAGGAAACCATTGTTTTATTTCCATCCTACTTTATAAATTGTTGGTACTAGCTAAATGCCATTAATTGATAATTTTACTTGTTTTTTTTACTTTATATCTGTGCTATGTAAATATGGTTCAAAGAAATTGTTACTTGAATGAAGTAGTATGTTAGTGAATAAGGATGAATACTGTAATCTATTAACAGTTCATAAATTAGTTTTTGGGATTAAGCTATGGTTTATTTTTGCAATCACTAAGTAGTTTTAGTAAATCGACTAGTAATAGATAATTTGTCATTCAAATGATATCAGTCATTCACTTAACTCATGAATCTATTTTATAATGTGTAAATATTTTTTTTAGTAAAAATAAACGCTAAACTTTAATTTCAAACTATTTTAAACTAAATTCAACAAGATAAAGAAAGCTATTACTTTTGTGATAATACCTATAAAACGGGGGTTTTCTCTTCTAATATTAACCTGATAGCTAAGTTTTTCAACAATCATAATGTATTTCTAAGTGTGGGCTACGTGATGCGTGACAGATGCAGGTGATAAGGGTCGGTGTTGTGAAGGGAGGGGCGGTCTTGTGATGTACGACAGCCCCTTGACACGCCAATGCTGCATTACAGAATTGGACGGCGTTTAATTTGTCGATTGACATATGGCCGTATCGGCGATACATAACGGTGGAAAAAAGACAAAAATAAACATTGAAAACTTAGCTCTATAGTGTCAGTACAACTTTGTGATAGAAACACTTACACTTTAATAAAGGTTTTGACAAAACAATTAACATCTTGCAAGGTATGTTTTTAATGTTAATTGTTTATACTTTCATATTAAAAATCTATATACATATTTATTTGTATTCAAAGAAATCATATTATTTGACACCAATTCTCTCAATTCAAACATAGTGCCAGCTCCCTACATGACCTCCCGCGCCCCCCGGAGGCATTGTTCGCCCGTCAGGAGCCAGCTGCCCCGCGCCTACCCGACACTCTCTGTACCGACATCCGGCCCCGACAATCACTGCCCCACAATCATCACTCCGCCCCACTGGTCAACCTTCGCAGCGTAATAACCATTTTGGTTAACAGCAATTCAGCCTTTGTACAGCTCATGACAGCTACGTATTGCGTTCACAAAGCCGCAGGAGAGATTACTGGGTAAGGAAAGGTGTTCCTTAACTAAGGACTCCTCATCACTTCAAGTAGCAGGACGTAATTGTAATATTTCGTGCACCCCTTAAGTTCACTTCCATTCTTCCTGCCAACTTGGTCGGAATGTAACAGCCGCATTGGTGTAAAATTTTAAGTATGATGATTCTCTAAATCCACATTTCCTTAATTATTGCATGTAAATTATACAATAAGTGAGTGATTGTAAATTTTAATATTTAACACAGGTCCCCCGGGGCAGTCGGCTTTCGGCTGTTCGAGTGTCTTTTTGGCGGCCCTGGGTTCCCAAGCCAAGCTGCGAGTCTCTTCTTCTCGCAGTTCTTCCAGAGCTAAGACCTTTCTTCTTTCCTTTGGGCCTTAGCTCGCAGTCTTTCTTCTTTTCTGGGCAAATCTGGCCCAGAGCTCATGGGCCCCTCTCATGAGCTCTGCATGGTATCATTTCTCCATTTTTTCCTCTGTCTCGTCTCCTGAAGAAAGTGCCTCCTACCCCTTCAGGAGTCGAAGGAAAACACAAAAACGCAAAAAACCAACCGAAAAATCAGAAAACACAAAACTCACAAAAAAATAAACAAAGGGTAATCTAGTGAGGCTTGAAGAAAAGAGCAAAGGGGGTGGCTATGTTTTAAAAACACGAAGGCGGCTCGGGGACGCCTGTCTTGCCATGGAAAATGGCCCTGGTGCTGAGCTCATCAACACGCCTGGGTTTGAGCCCTCCCCCTTGTACTCTGTTCGGGGTGCTTGTGGGACGCTTAGTGAATCACGCCGCGGAAACGCCAATGAATCACATGCCGCTTCTGTGAACTTCGAGCCAAGACTAGAGGAGCTGCTGAAGTCGAAGTGGCCTAAGCAGGTGGCCGCTGCAAGTAAGCTCCCCCGCGACGCTGAAAGCAGTGTATTAAAATTGTCGGAAGCGGTCTCAAGAACCATGGGCATATTCCTGATCTTGCGACTGTGCTAGGCGGGTGATGGGTGTCCGAGGAGGTTTGACTGACGTCTGTCGGTCTCGGACCGTGGAAGGCACTCGGAGCGATTGACAATGCTCCCTTTGACCGGGACTCAAAAAACTCAACTGGAATTTGATTATTTGGTTTGTTTAATTGTTTCTTTCTTTTTCAGACCAGAAGTACGAATGTGGCAACAAATCAGGCGAGCGACAGAAATGTTCTGAGTTCCGGATCGGGGGGCAACCCGTCGCCTTTGGCCGGAGCTCCAGGGTGAAGAGGACCCCTCCGACGTCCGGAAGGGCTCCAAAGCCAATATGCCTCCCCCAGCCCCGTTCAGGTCTCCGGACTTCAGGGCCGACGCCACGGTGGTTGGGCCATCGGTGGAGACGGTGGCCATGGAGACCGAGACGCCTAAGAATGACGGAGATCGGAAGCGGCAGCATCCGAGTAGCCCTTGGGACCCGCCTCTCGAGCCGCACGACTTAGAGTTGGACATCGTCCGAAGGCAGGTCGACGACTGCGACCTTGCGGAAGTCGAGGCAATCGCTAAGGTCGTGGCTGGGCTGGGGCAGATACGCGATGCGATGGCCATCCAAAAGAACATCAGCAAAGGTGTTCGGACGGCTGTCGCGAAGATCGAGGAAGCCGTCAGCGTAATGAGAGGGACGCGGACGGTCCGGCTGAAAGCCCCCAAGGCTGAACGCCGGGTCGTTGAAAGTGCGACCAAGAAGTCACCGCCCAAAAAGCAGAACAAGACGTCTTTCTCGACGCCGGAGGTCGTGCAGAAGTCTGGGATGGAGAGGTCTACTATGACTTCACCGCATCTGCTCCCCCCGACGCCGAAGGAGATGAAGAAGACGGAGGAATAGTCTACTAGGACTTCTCCTCCGAAGAAGAGGAATGGTGGGAAGAAGCCTAATGGTGCTCAGACGCCCTCAGCTTCGGGTGAGAGCACCAAGGCTTCAAACCCACAGAAAGCTTCCGATCCCTCGAAAACGGCGGATGATGGCTTCACTCAGGTGAAGTCAACGTCCGCCCGAAGGAGGAAGAAGAAGAGGCGGGCTGTCTCCCAAGAGGTGTCCCCGCGAAGGCAAACGAGCCGAAGGGGACCAGCTCTGGGACGAAGATGAGGCACGTCCTCATCATCAAACCGGGGCAAGGTCGGTCCTACGCCGACAGTCATGGCCGGTCAGGCCATCATGCTCTACGGAGCGGAGATCTGGGTGGATGCGACGAAAGTGAAGAAATACCGGACTCGCATGCTGGCGGTGCTGGTCATTGCGAGAGTCATCTTAATCGACCTGCTGGCACAAGAGAAGAAGATCATCTAGGGCCGTGCTCCCGAGATGAATCGGGAAGATACTGCCGAGCTGGCCCGTGGCCAAACAATGGCCGCCTGGCAGCGTCGACGGGACGAAGACACGACCGGAAGGTGGACATGGCGACTCATCAGGAACCTGAAGCCGTGGGTTTGCCGCGACCACGGGGATGTGAACGTTTACCTCACCCAGTTCCTGACAGGTCATGGCTACTTCCGTCTGTACCTCCACTGAATGGGCAAGGTCGACTCGCCCAGGTGCAAGTACTGCGGACACGACGAGACGATGTGCATCACACTTTCTTCGTGAGCCGTCGCTTAGACGATGAACAGACTGCCTTCGCCGACTCGGTCGGCGGTCATCTGACCCCGGACAACATCGTGGGGAAGATGCTGCAAGGCAGCTACACGCAGCTGGAACGCAGTGGCTGACTTCGTCATGTCCTTCCTGCGTTAGAAGAGGACAGACGGGTTTCTCGAGTGACCCCAGAACCGAGGACAGCAAACGGTTGATCATCAACTGAGGAGTCCCGAAAGGGACAACAGCGAGGAGTCCTGAAAGGGACAGAGGCCACATATTGCGATGTCAAAATGAGCAGACACTCGGGTCGATCGCAATGATGTGGTGACAGCACGCGAGGGTTTTTTTAGCAGGTATGCCCAGGGAGACGTACAGACAACTCTGCACGCCTCCCACAGCCGAGCCGCCTCGAGCCTCGAGGCGGGGACTCGACATCAGTGCTGTCGGTTTCACAGAGGCTGGAGACCCCTGCTCGTCGCTTTGCTCAGTGAAGCGGGCGGCGTAGAGGGCCCGCATTTCGGTGCGGGTAAGAGCTATTTTAACCTCCTTTCCAGCGCGGTTAAAAAAATATTAAACTCACGATAATCAAACATCTTTTTAAAATTTTTTAATATTTTACATTTTATAGAATTTATAAAGGTCTGCTAAAATAGCCCTTGTTACAGAGGTTAGTCGTTTTAATTTATTTTGTTTATATATAACTTGTTTTTATTGATTTATTCTTTGACATTTCTTCCTAAACTCATTAGTTAGGGTAAATGAGCAGTAAAAGTTTGATTTTTCCCCATTTTAAATACATTGTGTCTATTAGCGAATTTCCGCTATAGGGAAGAAGCTATTACCGTAGGTCTCATGGTAAGACCTAAGCCCGAGACCATGATAACTTTTCGTTTTGGGGCCCCCAGAAGCAGAAAACACCATTCGTTCGAATATATATATATATATATATGTGTGTGTGTGTGTGTGTGTGTGTGTGTGTGTGTGTGTGTGTGTGTGTGTGTGTGTGTGTGTGTGTGTGTCTGCCAGCACGATAGCGGCCGTAAAAATGGTCCGATCTTAATGAAATTTGGTACAGACACGTAAAGTGGTGATTCCTCGGATGAGTTCGTAAACCTGCCCGATCGGCCTACCGTAAGGGGGGGTAAAGGGGGATAAACCCCCTCAAAAATGGGTTTTTTAGTATTTTACAAAGGAAAATAAAATTTTTCGGTTTTTTGTTGGCACCATTAAATTCAGCTCAAAAAACAAACAATTTGGTATTTTGAATCACTGCTCTATGTCCATTGGTTACCGAGATATTGAAAGTGGTAAACACAGTACGTTGTCCCAATGTTAACCTTATGGGAAATAGGTAAAATTCTATATCTCGGTTATTTCTCAACATATCTTGATAAAACTTGGTAAATAGCTTCTTCTAGTTCAGATCTACTAAATATTGAAATAAAACCACCCAGTTTTAATATACCTGTAGCAGCAAACCTGCATACTCATTCCCCATGTTATTCTTATGGAGCTTACCAAAACATGTCAAATCTCGTTATGTTGGATTGAAATATGTTGTTTTGCTTTTGAAATTCGCTGAGTATGCAGGTCTGCTGCAACGGGGGTATTTTATTTGTGCCATCCCCTGCATTCCTTATATGGAGTAAATAAATATTCAAAATCTTAAATTTCCATGAGTGAATCTCGACGAAAGTATTTCTATGACTGAATATCAACTAAACACACCGTTTTAGGCACTTTTATTCTTTGGTATGTTTTACTTGACCCACTCATTTACGACATACAGACTACCGATAATTCTCCAATGCATTTCCAATGGGCAATAATTGAACTTTAACTGCTCATATCTCCCTAACTATTAGGTTTAGGCAGAGATGTCGAAGAACAAAAAGTAATCTAAAGGAATAATCCAAAAACGCCATAAAATATAGGGCATTCAGTGAGAAAAATCACAGCTGTCCACCATATTGCAAAATGGCGGCCATTTACAAGAAAATGGAATTAATAATTATGATTGTAGTTCCAAAAGTAGGTGAAATCCCCCATTTAAAGTTTTTCAAAAATCTAATGGGTTCTGAGATACCGATGGTGACACAGAAAAGTTGGACACCCTGTTTATAACACTTAAGGTACTTGTTTTTATAATTCATTTTAGAGATAATACCGATGTGTTTTGTACGTGATACTTGAATTTTCGGGCTCATGAAACATGGCAACGATGAAAACGAATTGGTTAATATATTATTCTTGGAAACAGTAATAATAATACATCAAAATGTTAGATTTTCTTGAGAAATTGTATTATAAAAATGAAAATAAATTAATAAATAGCGTTTTCTGATTCTTTATTCATATTTTATTTCTTTTTCTTTATTTTATTCATTCTATAAGTCTTACTCTTCTATAGGTTTAATCTAAAGATTTTTTGTAGTCATTGCATTCATGAAATGACTTAATTTCTAATTAACATCCGATTACACTAAACACGTTATAATAAAAAAAAACGTACTCGAGCCTCATACCGCTACGGGTGCACTTTATGAGTATGTACAGAAATTACTTTAGATATTGTACTGGAAGGTTGTTTGCCTAATATATTAATAAGGGTATCGGAAGGTTCCATGTTACTACTGCCATAAACTATATTGGTCTAATATCAAAGACGGTCTCGCCATGTCGTTGTAGACACGCAATCCGACCGCCAGCAGAGCCGCCGACTTCCCTCTGCTTCCTGCCCGGTTATAGTTTTATTATGACAGGTCTGTTCGAATCTTATCAGCACTACCACAGAGGAAAACTAGTGGATTGGATGAAAATGAGATATGCTCTTTCTAGTTTAACCATGATTTAGGAGGGGTATAAATTACCCTCCGTTAATTAATCGTTGTACAACGAAATTATTGATCTGGAATATTAGGGAAGAGTACTATTTGGATATCAATACACAGGGTAAAGATAACATAGTAGTGGGGTTTTTAATGAAAATGATAATTTATTAAGTGAGGTATAACATGAGGATGGTCCCATCAGGGAATCCTGTGTGTTTAGAACCTGGGAACCTGGAAAGTGAAATGTGTTTGTTTTCATTATTCTACTAAACGAACTACGCGTATATGATTCACGAGGTTTTCATTTACAATAATATTAATTCCATGTATAGTATTAGCGAGTTTAAACAATATTTGCCTTTTTGTACATAATTCTGGAAACATACTCAGATATGTCAGCGATTTGTTTCTTCTAGTGGTCATCTATAAAATGGGAATCGAGCTAATTTTTAAGAGCTGGATCAACATCACTCACATTAATTTATTTACTGTAATAAAAATCATAAATCAATTAAAGATCGAGCTTCACCTCTGTCATGATTTCGTGGAAGCCCAGACTTGACTCTATGTAATATTTGTTTCTAAATTTCGATGAAAACAACAATATTATATCATATGTCTTTCACGTTATCAATGCACTTTTCTCAACGGACGTAAACGTGAATCAATAATGATTGTGTTGAGAATTTAGAGTACATGTCTCATGTACAATAATATAGAGTATTAAAATATTAACAATGCAGATTTTTATAAGCCAATTAATTGGAGTTGAATTGTAGAATTTAGTGGTACTAGCCTAATTTTTTACATAATATACTATTTTTTCAGCATGCATAACGTCACAATTATTATATTATAATCTTATATAATATTAATCAGCAAGGTTATGTTTATTCTAATGTGACACAAAACAAACTAAATATTTGTTTGGATAAAAGGAGCAGTGATAACGCAGTTCTTTGCAAATAAATTGTAAAAAGTTATTTGAGGCTAGTGATTCGTTTTTCTTTTTGGAATAACCCTAAACTGATTTGACTAAATCATGATGGTTTTAATTTACCAACCAGCTTCAGTTCAGTTCAGCAGTCTTCAGTTCTGCTTGGTTGTGATCTTAGTGGGAAAAATCACAACCAAGCAGAACTGAAGACGAAAGGTAAATTAAAACCATTATAATTTGATGATTCTTGCTCTTTATGCTTAAATAACGAACAATATAAACTTGCTCTGGTATATGTAGGTACTTGAAGATTGCAAAAAGAAGGTACATATTTCTACAAGTTCCACCAATTGTTTCTATTTTATAAGGCGTATAGGCAGCACTGTTGATTGAAAATTGATAATATGTTTCCATAATTTAAAAATAAGTTTAACTAGGTCTTGCATTTGAAAAGTGTAACATTGTACAGATATAATAAAACGTTTTATCGTAGAATTCTAAGAGATATGACATGTGTTCCAGTTAGACTTTATTGTTGCTCGTTCAGCTGTTTTAAGAGTTCCGCATCGTTGGCTCCGTCCAGCCAGAGGGACAGCAATGCTCGATCAATAAATTCAACGGATAATCACTCCCTTTTCCGGTTGGAGCCACACCTACCTTATGCAAACACGACTTTAACATTTAGTATTATCCATGCCATGGATGCATGGTTCAAAAAGTAGGATCATACGTGAGAAAATTACAAATTAATTAATTCGTTTATTTTCGAAACATTGAAACCCTTATTAGGGCAACTGATCACAATTTGAAGTTGTATTAAATGCAATAGTCGAGGAAAGTTTAATTGGCTGACATGTTTGACGCGATCATCCATTTGTACGGTTTTGTGACGTTATGTTCTGCTCAGTCAGACTTTAGATTTTGTGTACACTTACAATCATACTCAAGATTATTCACGGACTCCTCCCTGGCTGAGCCCCAGTGGAGGTAAAAAGTTGGCAAGTAACTCAGAAAATAATTGTTTATTTTCTGATGCTCCTTTTTTGCTTCTTAAATCTATTGTCCTTTGAAATCAAGCAACTTATTAAACTACATCGAAATTACCGGTTGGAAGCATTCCCTTTTTGACGTTTTACCTCAAATGAATTACGATAACTGCGGTCATATTTAATAAATCCCTAGTCATGTATTAAGAATAACTTAAAAGTTTCATGGTTTCAATAGACAAGGTTCAGATAACCGTGAAGAGTGTTTCCTCCGCGTCCGAAAACAGTGTCAACTCACACGTGTGAAGACGGCTTTGGCACAGGGAACGTTGTTCACAGGTGGTTGGGGGTTCAGTAAACGATGATTCAACCGAAGGAATGCGTTTTGAGGTAGTAAATGACATACTTTGATTTTCCTCACACGGATTTTTTTACTGTTTGTCGGAAATAACAAAACCTGTTTATTAGCCCATGTTTCGTTTAGTCATTAACACTTTAACACTCAAGGAATTACATTCTATATAACGATATACACATTTAAAGCAGACACCTCTCGCATCGATTTTATTAATTTTTAAATTAATGTACAATCTGATTAAAATAAGGATAACAAAAGTGGAATTTTACCTAGAAAGGCATCTATGATAAGATTTAATTATGCAGGGAAGCCTGGGGGGACGGCATCCGAGCAGGTAGCTAAGTGGTTGTATTATTCGTTTCCTCGTGGTGTACACCGGACAATAGGCAATTATCCCGTTGCCTCCCGCTCCAGGGGAATATTCCGATCAACCGCGTGAGACACACACACTGGCGCAGTCCAGAAACATTCCCGTGGTGAAAGTTCGCTCCAGTCACCGTTCTTTGCATATTTTGGGATTAATTGATCATGTAATTAGACAATCATGAAGGTATATATTATGGAAGTCTTTAAAAAGCGGCTAAAACTAAACGTCTATACTGATAGGTAGCTTTGTAGATTGAACTTTTAATAAGCATTGAGAAATTGGCATTTTGACAATTATTTTAAGGGAAACCCTTTATTCGGAAATAAAAGTCAAATTGGAAAGTCCATATTCAAGTACTATTTCGTTTTCATGATTGTATACTTTTCTAGAAAAGGAATAAGTACATCAAACAGTATCGTTGTCAGATATATATTATCAGGTAAATCTGAGCCTTATACATGCTGCTAGTCTTTTTCTTGATAAGCAAACACTAAGATGAAACACTATTGCGTGGTTTATAACACATCAAATACATACAAGTTCTTGCTAAAATAACTCTCAATAGGGTCTACAATGTTTTGGGAAAGGTAGGGTTGCTCATTTCAATTAGGATTTACTAGTTAAATGACTTTACTAAAAGTATGTTTCACGATTATCCATTTGTAGTGAGTTATAGCTTATTGGAGCTGAGGGGGGTTGCCTTAAAGGCAAATAAATAATCGATTGCCTTAAAGGCAAATAAATAATTGATGATCACTTAAGATACAAGGTTTTGCGTCGTTAAAACAAACATAAAATAAGCTCAGTTCAGTATAAAAATATACAAACTATGTTTGATTTATGCTTTAAGTTTTTTTTATTTATCAATATTTTGATCGATAATTACGTCTTACTTTTGGAAATGAATTTCCCTACGGTTAATGTGTAACGTAAAACAAACGAAAAATAATAATTTTCGGGCTTAACTTAAATAAAGGCTATGTTTGATTTATACTTTTTTTAATTTACACTTATTTTTTAACCGATAATCACGTTTTACTTTTGAAATTGAATTTCGATGTAGTTAATGTGTAACGGAAAACAAACAAAACATAATATCTAGTCAAAACTTAAGTAAAGGAATAAAATTAGTACGGACGAAACGGAGTCGGTGAAATCTAATATCTATATTTGACATTGTTATGCATTTAATACTTTTCTATTGTCCTTTAAATGATTAACTCGAGGAATTAATGGAAAAATCAATTTTTATGGACCAGCATATTACGTGGTAGATGGATAAGTATTTCCAACTTGTTTAAAAACAAAATATACATTGAATAATTATCTAGGGTTTAAACAGGATTTGCATTTTGACTGTCTGAAAAGTCAGAAAAATGACTGAGAGGTAAAAGGGAATGAAAAATAATTGCGAGCTAAAAGGAAACAATCAGTAACATTCATGCGTTGTATGTTCTAAACTACAATTTCGTTCATGCCACTTGATATGCGGTAAAACAACAGCTATAATAATATTTAGCCATGTAAAATGTTTTTTAAATAGTATATTAGATAGTTTCTTATAAACCTGTATCTTGGCACGACTATTGGTCACAAAAAAAAAATGATTATAAAGTTTGCTTCCCTCCCTCTACCATTCAAGTAAGTAGTGAAAGGTAAAATTTGAAAATTAACTTGATAAAAAAATTAATTGGAAACATATTTTGTATATTTAAGTATATAAACACTTGAAAGAGGGCATTTAAATCGCCGTAATCAAGGTACCCTAAGAAATCTAGATATTTATAATGTAACTTCATTTATGGACCAAAAAACTTAAAAAGTGTCGGGTCGAGTAAGCTCTAAATTAAACATGAATCTGTACAATATTACTTGTAAAAACGCCTTGGAGCATAAATTTACTGAATAACATCATATTTTCTCAAAATAGTTGAAAGTTTCATTGAATAACTAATAGTTATATTCCATGAAACGTGGCATTCAGTTTCGGAAGATGTGACGGCCAGTCAGTTGGGATCAGTCCTCACCAATGAGGTTGGACAACTACTATTTCAATTTCGCCAAGCATGATAACTGGCAATTTCGACTATGTTAACTGCCATTTAATAAAATTTAGTCTTAAAATTACGAGTACTTTGAGCTATGAAAACTCGTCTGAGTTTACAGTCAGACACTAACTATAATACTGTTTAAAAATGCTTATTATTTTTTATAATTTTGAATTATAAATATTACCTCTTGACTCACTTTTGATATCTTAAACTATATCTAGGCTCCTCTTAATAATCAACCAGGCATATATTTATATGCATATATTTAAATTATGCTTTAGTTTTATTTATTCCAGAGCCTTAGTATTAGTAAATATGTTAATAGCTTCATATTTAGAAAAATTTACAAATTGGAAAAACATCTTCAAAATTAATACAGTAACACTATAATGCAGGAGGAACATACTTTGGACACCAGAAGTAAGTCAAAGACTAACCAGGGGCGGTAGACTAATATCTCTCAAGTGGGTTGTATTATTCTGCTCCCCTAGGCAGTACATTGGACAATAGACAATTATCCTTTTGTCTCCTACATGATCGATTCTGGGGACGTGGTTGATCAACTAATTCAGATTAATTTACGACATTTCATTGGAGACTTGATGATCGGGTTACCAAAGTGTGCGTTACCTCAGGGGCCACTGTTAATAATGAAAGTTGATAGGGGTTTAACATATATGGAAATAATTTAATAAATGTGTCACAACTTTATAGGGGACTTTGTTTACTTGTTGAGTAATGTTAAGGTAAAAAAATCTCCATTTTTCTTTTGAAAATTGCTTTTAACCTTAGTTTTTATGAAGTGTGTAATTTACAAAGTTTAATTAACATATTTGGAATTTTTGAAATTATATACATATTTTATGTTTTTAACAGATTTTAATACTTTAGTCGAAGAAGCTTTACTTGTTACAATAAACAAAAATAACTAGGGTTAAAACATATAGTTTTCCTCCACCAGACTGAAAACAGGTTGTGAGGCTTCAAGAATTATCCCGATGAAAATTGTTTCATCATCGTGGCAGTTCACCTTCATCGGGTTCAAATCATCGGGTGCCTATCGACACTAATGAATATTGTTACACGATAATATTTATATCCATATGTGTTTAGTTGTTGTAGCCCATCACAAATCATACATGTTTCCCTAAATCATTCCCGATATATTTTCCTTAATTCATATATCATTATTTTTTCCTTCCAGTCTGTACATTTCATATGTCATTAATTTTATTTACATTTTAAAACAAATCATATTTTACTTTGTTCAAATGATTCTATCATCATTTATTCATTCCTTTAAAACAATTTTTTTTACAAATCATGTAAAAATATACGAATGAACAAACAGGAAAATCAATGAGCAAGATAGTGTCGTGTGTAACTGGAGGAAAAACCAAGGACTAATTGGACATCAATATTAACTGGTACCAACCTTAAATGAGTAAACATTTTGCAATCATAAATTTTCATTGAAGTAATCATAACCATCTTTGACTTTTTCATGTTCAATTAAATAAATGTTCAGTTAATATGAAAAAAATATACTAAATTAACATTACACCTTTGCTTAAATCGTTAAATTAGTTCACAAAATTTCGTTCTTATTCGTCAAGCATTACTTTCAGTAAGAACAAACATGATACTATAATTTAAATTTAGTTTTTTTAATTGAAAATTAAAAAAATATCATCCCAGAGTAGTTTGGGTTTTCTAAGCAAAGTCCAGTCGCATTAAACGAATTAGGTTCTATTTCAAAGCAATATAATAAAACAGAATCTAAGTTTATTTCAAATAATGTATCTATATCAATTTTACATTTAAATACAAAAGATATAGAATTCTCACATAGGCCAGCGATCAATCGTGTCCTGTGCGTGAGAACTTGCTCTTTATTTTTGGAGTATTCTGATAACTAAATTTATTAATCACTTGGTTATTCGTATTATGTCCAATTTTATTGATTTGTTTATATGAGAGAAATAACTGCGATTTCTTATAAACACCATTAATAAGGCCAAAATAATTTAAAGATTTGTTATTGAGTTTACTGTTTCAGTGAAGTAGGAAAACAAAACTGAGATCGCCGATGGCTGCGGCTGTTTTATATTTTATTGCTTTGGCGTGTGGTAACGTCCTACAGCAGCGTGCTATGGCTGTGTAAGAGGCATTAAATGTTACAGCACCAGGTTTGCACCAAAACATTTACAGTTACTTCCATTTTATTCAATCGTATTTTCTTCTTTTTCATAATAATTAAATCGGTTGAATTACGATATCGGTCGTAATAGTGTTTTATGGTTTTATTTTAAGCAGGCATAACAATAGTACTCTTCGAAAACAAACAAATTGGATAAAAACTATCTTCACACTTGTATAAGGTTACAAAACATATTGGTTGTTCCGTTTAGAAGAATCATATGCTTACTTAAGAAACTGAAATTATATTTATGACTTTTATTATAAAAACAATATAATAATATTGTTAGTAAAATTACTAACAATATTAGTGAAACTGTAAAAAATCACTAAGCTCTTTAAAAATGGTATCGAAATTAGAAAACAACTAAAAATTAATTTGCTCTACTTCTCAAAATAAACAAACGCAGGTGTAACATGATTAATCATTATTAATGTCATAAAACACATCTCATCACTCTAAAAACAAATATAACGTTAACAATACAGTATAATTTTAAGCACTTCAATTTGCTACATTCTAGCAAAGGATTTCAATTAACTATTTTCTCAAATCCTTAATAATCATATGACAAATTGTATTTCGTTCCTCGTAATATTATCAGTTAAGGTCTTGACCGGCCACTGCAGTCATGGGCGCCGCGCCGCCGTCCAGCATCTGACACTCCTTAGGCCAAGCAGATCGTGCTGCTGGCCGCCTAGACTTAAACGCTTTCAATTCAGCTCATCGGATAGACATGCTCGAGGCGTTGCAGTGCAGCTTCAAGGTACCCGGCTATCTTTCATTTTGTGGTGCAGAACTACCTGATGGGCTGTTTTACTGCACTGAAGCAAGGGAGTGTTCCAACGTGGTCACAGCCGGTGCGGCGCGACGCAAGGGTCGACTCTCGGCCCTGATCTTTGGAATGTGGCATACGACGGCCTCAACATGCCAATAAGGATCTTTCTCAAAAGCTATGTAGATTACGTGGACTCAGCTTCATGGCTTGGGGCTCGAAGTTAGTCCAGCTTTGCCTCAAACATGTGATGTTTTGGGCCATTAGATGGGTGAGCTGGCAGTCGCCAAGACCGATACCACCATACTCACTGAACGGAGGATCCGCACAGTAAGTCAAGCCCTATGGCTATCGATGACGTAGAGATCCAGACGAAGACTGCGGCTCACAACTCGAAAGTATCTGTGAGTTGTGCTCTACTGCCGCCTCATATGAGGCGAGGACATCCAGATTATCTGCTACAAAGCGGCGAGGGTTATCCTATCACTCAGCAACAGTTGGGGCAAGTCTGAGGTCCGCGGTACAGCAATAGGTCCACCATCAACGCCACTCGTACAGAAGAGTGAGTGAGTGATGTGGGAGTACAGAAAGATAGCAAAGGCTGTACTCTGGGTCATTGTGCGTATCGCACTAAGTCCGGACCGGCTGTCATGGTTATGACTGGGGTGATCCCTCTCTGTCTACTGGCAGTTGAGAGGCGGAACATCTTCTGTTACATCCTACATCTCAGCAGAGACCAAACTGATGATAAGGCTAGACTCCTCACACTGCGAGTCAGGCAGGGGTGGTGAAAAGGTAGATTAGAAGAGCGATGAACACTTGGTCTCATGCAAGACATCAGCCCATGGTCAAGCCACGCCTTTGGGAATGGTGTCTTCTTCCTGTGCCAATTACTGACAAGGCATATTTATTTCAGGGATTTCTTCCCCGCATTGAAAAAGTGAGTTCGCCTCAGTGTATTTTCTGCCCGTAGAGGGTTGATGACGCTCATCATACCTTCTTCCAATGAAGCCGTTTTGATGAAGACAATCAGGAGGAGGGTCGTATCTCCAGTCGGTAGTCTGCCTTTTGACGTCTTTATGGTCAATGCTCTGCAACGGAGCCCCCTGGTGAGTAGTTGCGCTATTCTAGCACTCTGTTCTCAGACGAAAGCGAGACGAGAGATATTTATGTGACCACTATGTTTCCCGGAACAGTGGCGTGACCCGCCTGTTGTCCGACAAGACACGTGGAAGTTGTCCGATAAGGGTTCCGTTCTGCCATTTCCCGCGGCGCCTTACGTGTTTTAGTGGACCTCGAACAACAACTGAAAGGGAATTCCACTTTGTTCCCTTTGAGTTCGTACTTAATGGACCTGATATTAAAAAAATCAGGTTTAAGTGATTAATCACATCAATTTTGATTAAGCACTTAGATCAAATGCTTAATAAAAAGATATCACAGCAATAAAAATCAACAATTGGCATGGTGTTAAAATATTGGTGAAATGTAATCGAGTATGAGTTGAACTTCAGATACTTGTCACTACTACAGAACAGATGGCAATAACCTATTTAAGGGCAATACAGTCTTTAACAGAGAATCTACTCTTGTATTAATTCAGTCCATTTAAGTCTTCTGACAACTAAAACTCCAGTTATACTAGACCAATTTTATTGATCAATGGGTCGTTGGAAAGCTCCATCCCTGAGGATTTCCAGATGAATACGACTTTTTTTGTTAATATTTTTGGCGAGAGAGTAACAAAACATGTTTTTCATAAAAACGCATATGACATTTCTCATTTGGAGGAAAGTTTTGTAGGAAGTTGTATTCTGTTTCAGATTATCACCTCCAGATTCCACTTTGGACGATTTCCTTAGCATTTAAAAGTTATTTGCAAAAAGCTAAGCAGCTTCCGAATTCATAGTGGTGAGAAAATAAATATTGAGTTATAGATTTTTTTCGCAAAACTTTGCACAACTAAATCTACAGTTCTACTGAATAGATTTGAATGATTAATGGGTCGCAGAAAAGCTTTCTCCCTATAGATTTACAAATAACTAGATGTTCCCCATGGCTTTCCCCACGTTCAAAAATTGAAACATCTAGTATTGCTCCTGCCTTGTTTTTCTTGTCCGTCAATTGGAAGTGGGTTTATTTGTTTACATTCGCCTGCTTGGATAGATCAGTTGTTACATAATAGCTGACTTACATAATATGACAAACAAAAAAGTCTCATTTGTAATATTAAGTAGGAAGATATATAGGGGTGTCCATAAAATATTCATCGGGTTTTAATTACAGAGATCTCACTTTATTTTTGTTCAACGACACTGTGACTCACATGTGGTTATAGAGGATTTTTCTAAGTTTTATAAGCATCTCTTGACTGTCCATTATTACCCTTTTTATTTACTTACATTAGTTATTTTTAAAATTCCTACAGTTGAAGAAAAAACCTTCCGTGCCTTAAGATATGGTGAAAGTTTTCCCTAATAACTGTTCAGCGTGAGTTCTTCAGACACTTCGGAAGATCTGCTCCAACTCAACAGAGCATTTTGCGATGATATCGGCAGTTCAAAAACACAGGAAGCCTGCTGAAACTTAAGAATCCCGGTTGACCAAGTTTATCTGTCGATACAACAAATCGAGACTCCCTGATGGTTAAATTGGCCGCTGTGCTGAGGATGACTTAGTTCTCCTAAGGTGGCCAACCCGTTCCCCAGACCTTACTGTATGCGATTTCTTTCTCTGGGACTGTGTGAGGGACAATGTATACATCCCGCCATTAGCTCAGACCCTGCCAGATCTCTGAGAAGGGATTCGCGTTGCAGTGACAACAGTAAGCCAGGGAATACTTATCAACGTTTGGACATAGACTGGAAAAATGTTTTGCCCACAAACTGGCAGCATATAAAGCAACTTCAGTGATATCAAATAAAACTTGAAAGCTTTCTCTTTTCATTCATGCTTTTTTTAATAGCACTCGTGTATCTGTAAGTTCAGCAAATTATTTTAAAACCCGATGAATATTTTATGGATACCCTATATCTTTTACATTTATAATATTAAGTCGGATAGTGATAAATTGATTTTTTAAGAATTATGGTGAAAAATTAGAAAAAAAACAAATGTTTTCCATAATAAATACATTAACAGCTGATTGTCTGATCATATTTTTATTTCAAAACAATTTGATACTTTAAAATAAATCAAATTATCTTTCAGGTATTTCGTAGGAAATAAACCATATACGTACTATCTTTTTAGAGACCGTTGTATTTAACCAAAACGGCTCTGTATATAACACTTGTTAAAAAAACATTATTCGGTATCAATTTTCTGTTTAAATCTTTGAATAGCCTAAAATTTGTTCTAATCTGAAAATTGTTAGGATAAGCCTGCTAAGCAAAGGCCCTGCTTGAACTCTTAATGTTTAATATCTCTTTGTTTGAAGTACTATTAGGCGTATAGGAAAATCTAAGAAAGTTACAGGTCTAGTGGCTAGAATGTGGAATTTCAGAACCGGGGATCTCGGCTTAAATCCAGGCATAAGATTTTTTCTACGTGATAATACAACAGCTCTATCAAAATTTAATATGTAAAATTGTTCTTTGTTCGAGCATGTGAAGTACAGACAATATTGGTATGGAAAAATCTCAAATCCAGGCACAAGCTTTTTTCTACGTGATAATACAACAGCTCTATCAAAATTTAATATGTAAATTGTACCGTGATTAAGGATGTGAACTAGAGACAATATTAGAATAGAAAATCTGAAAAGGTATTTTTATATTACCCTGAAAAAATACTAAATAATAATAATAAATATCGTATTGGATCTGTATAGTTAAAACAATAGTTAACTATACAACTTAAGGTTTTTAAGAGATGTAGGAGATGGTTAAAACTCAATTTAATGATACAATTAAAAATACCCGCAGTTTATGCAGAATTTGATCGAATTCGTTTCAAAACCCCCGGAAGCTTTTGTTGATTCTTGGCAGTCACGGAGTAAACATACTTTGCTTTGACACATGCCTATAAAACACCTATTGTGAATCCTTGTGAAATGTTTATCCACCCACCACATTTCTTGGCAATCTTCAGATCTATTTCTTTACACAACTCTGAAAACGAAGTATCCACCAGTGCCCTACCAGTCACCCCCCACCCCCAATGCCAGTGTTTTTTTGACTAATTTAAAATATATAGTTCTTTATTTAATTTTTTATGATTTTATGAATATTATTTCTTTTCATTTTACAAACTTATGATGCTGTTTTTGGTGAGCATTGAGCAAGTAGGCTCTCTTCATGTAATTTCTATGACAGGAATGAAGACATAACACCCCCGTTGCAGCAGACCTGCATACTCAGCGAATTTCAAATGCAAAACAACATATTTCAATCCAACATAGTGAGATTTGACATGTTTTGGCAAGCTCCATAAGAATAACACGGGGAATGTGTATGCAGGTTTGCTGCTACATGTATTTTAAAACTGCTTGGTTTTAATTCAATATTAGATCTGAACTAGAAGAAGATGTTTACAAAGTTTTATCAAGATATGTTGAGAAATAACTGACATGTAGAATTTGACTTACTTCCCATAAGGTTAACATTGGGATTAACATTGGGACAACTTACTGTGTCTACCACTTTCAATATCTCGGTAACCAATGGTCATAGAGCAGTGATTCAAAATACTAAATTGTTTGTTTTTTGATCTTTTGTTTTTTGGGCTGAATTCAAAGGTGCCAACAAAAATTCGACAAATTTTATCTTCCTATGTAAAAAGCTCAAAACCCCATTTATGGGGGGTTTATCCCCCTTAACCCCCCCTTTCGGTGGTCCGATCGGTCTGGTTTACGAACTCCTCCGAGAGATTACCACTTTACATGTCTGTACCAAATTTCATTAAGATCGGACCATTTTTACGGCCGCTATCGTGCTGACAGACACACACACACACACACACACACACACACACACATACACACACACACACACACACACACACACATACACACACACACACACACACACACACACACACACACACACACACACACACACACACACAAATATATATATATATATTCGAACGAACGGTGTTTTCTGCTTCTGGTGGCCCCAAAACGAAAAGTTTCATGGTCTCGGGCTTAGGTCTTACCATGAGACCTAAAGTAATAGCTTCTTCCCTAAAGGGGAAATTCGCTAATAGATAATAATATAGATAATAATAGGTTAATAAAACATTTAGTGATATGTCTACATTATGAGTGCATTTATTCACTAAACATAGTAATAAATTGTTGAATAAAGTTAAAGTGAAATATTTAAAAAAATTTTCTTCTTGATGTTCTTTAGCTATCGAATCGGATAAACTCCATTCTTCTTACGAAAATAGATATACATTATTTATTATGTACTAGTCATACACATTCCTTATAAATGCAGTAAAATATTTCCAAATCACAGTATTTCTCAATGTAAATATTTATAATTTTAATTCCTATATTTCATTATATTCGTGTCTAGTAATAACGAATTCCCTTGTGATGTAGAATACCTTTATTTTGAAAAACGTAATTGTCATCAGTATCATTTAATAAACTTCAACGATAATTCATTGAATTGTTCTTTGGATCAAGATTAATAGGGAGTTTTGACAACAGCCTTCACTTTGGCTAGTGTTTGTTTTGCGCGGCCCAAAGTAGCCTTAGATTTTGCCGCGTCACGGGCAGCGCCCAGCGGGGCAATCGACAGGGACGAGGGGCCTAGTCTTTGTGAGCCGTGACAGCCGCATAATGATGTGCAGGATCTAACTCGTCATTCGGGGATCTTGAAATAATGTGAAAGAGGGTATCACACAGGCTGTGGAAGCCGTTAAAATTATAGTTTCTCATATTAAAACACAACAATGTTTACTAATACAAGTTGAAACGTTCAGTCTTAACAAAATATTTGATATCTATTGAGATAAAATTATATTAAATTAATAACTTATTCCTAATAACATAAAAAGATGAAGGGCTTCGCTTATACTAATAAATGTACTAAAAAGAAATATTTAATATTTCCTTATATCAATAATCATAAATATTTCATGGTGCATAGTTAACAGGGAACGAATTTTAGCATACTTTATGTAATTTGATTAGTAATTTCCTAAATAAAAACTAGCTTAGATGTACATATAATAAGAGATACATAATAAGAGTAATAAGAGAATACATAATAATAAGAATACATAATACATACATAATAAGAGATTTCTACATACAAGGATGCAATCAATCACAGTAAAATAAAGCTTAGAATAGAGTGTTTTTGGTATGTGTAAGATTTTTGTATCTTCTTCAATATTAATAGATTATTATCCTCATTAGATAAGAATTATCTATAGTTCATTGAGAGCTTAGCACCTATTATTGATGCCGGATAAAAATTTAGAAACAAAATCAACGTACTGAATATAACATGGGATTCTATGAACTTTTCTTTGGTATTGGTAACATACTAAAGAAAATTGAAGTCAATGAAATGGGAGAGTCTGGATTAAGATAATTGTTTTAGATTAAATATGATCAAAGATGATTATTTTAGTATTAAATCTAGAAATCATACTCACTTCAATATTTTTGATATTGTCTTTGTCTAACTAGATTCTATTTAACTAAAAAATTAATTAAAGTGCTATTTGTAGTATTTTTAAATATAAAATGTTATGAATGCTCCGTTTGAAAACTCAGATACTGATGTTAGACTCACGGCAGTAGATTCATTGTAAAATGAATCTATAGTAATGAAGATTTTACACCTAAGCTTTGATATAAAGAGGTCCATTAATAGACCTGTAATGAATTGCCATCCATACTGTATATTATATACTGTATTAAGTCATATTATTCGCCTGCCTAAGATTTAAAATCACAACTTTATTACAAAATAAAATAACACATTTTAAATTTTAGAATGAGACAACAATTGGATTATTCTCAAAACGTGAACCAGACACTTCTAAATATGTTTTAAATGATGTATGTGTTTATTTTTCAGCAGATCAAAACAAACATGTCACATCCCATCCAAAACACACCCGCTGAGTCGTCAGGGCATACGCGCCATTTGAGCGATTGCATCATTTATATACCTGGGACTGCGTGTGTTACTCAATCTGCAATATGTTTCATACAGTAATCAAATGTGTTAGATGAATAAATAGTTTTGTCACAAAAATGGGAAAATACTTCTAAAGTAATTATTCTTTTATGGTATCCCCACCATTATAAACCCACTCTCGATGTGCCATAGTCATAATTTGTATTGAGACTAAAACTATAAAAATAATTAATTAATTTGAACTAAAACTGCATCACGTGAAGCTATTTTTATTAAGGTTTGACTGTTCAAAAAACTTTCCCTATTGCTCAAATATGTTGGGATTTTAAATACGTTGTAAATTAAGAGCAATGCAAAATCATATATCACTGCATCCACATTGTGCGTGTGATGAAATTAAATAAACACTGTAAATAAATAAATATACACTGAAACATATAACTGTTTTCAATTATTACCATAACGATATTTTAAATACTGTTCAAGCCGAAATAACAATAGAGGGATCGGCGGATGTGTTCCACCTGCTACAGCTATTAAACAATTCATCCTACTAAAATTAATCTTATTTGTAGGCAACAACTGATTAAGTCCTCGACACAACTATAGAGGAACCACCCTCTGAGTGCTTGAAGGAGACCACCACAACCATTTGCAAAGCAAATATTTATTGCAGCTACAATTATAAACTCATTTGAATTTCCTTAGGTACCGAAGGATGGCAGCTGGTTGAAATAGTGGCAAATCGATAGATCTACTAGATGAGTTGAGAGGTTGCTATAATTGTCTTTGTCTCAACGAGTTTAGAACTTGACTGCGACTTGACTAGTCTCATGTGCGCTCAAGAATAACTAACTGACCCAAGATCGATCTTAATCTATTATTTGCTGGCCATAATTTATAGATTTATCTGTAATAATGATTCGGTATTTAAATTAAAGCGTCTTAGGCTTTTTACTTTAAATATCAAACAAAAACTAAAGGAGTCAAGATAAACAAACATTTACCAAATTGACTTATTAACCTGAAATCAGACTATTCAAATGTAAGGGACAAATGTGCAGCTTCAAAACAACAGCCAACGTAAAAAAGCTGTTAAAGCTTATTATTATCAATTATTATTTTTTACCAAATGGAAACTAATATACAGACATTTTACCAAATTAACAGTGAAATATTAAGTTTGACTTCTACTGTGCGTCGATGATCCGTTCCTATGTATACACATAAGATTGAAACTATTAAAATCACATTTATATTCTACTATATAAAAATTTATAAAAAAATAAATTACTCCTAAATAGCATATTATGCCTTAATACATTTACAATAAAATCATTCTCGTTTACTGATAATATCTCTCTGCGAAAGGATACTAGTAATTAGTTCAATATCCTGCCACACATTTGATCGGATCCCCTTTTTCCAATCTTAATAGGCCAATAAACCTATTGGAATGGATTCCTTCTGACATAAAGTATACTGACCTGTAATTTTCGAAGAGGTTTTCGACCAGGTAGGCACGCGATACGACCTCCCACATAGCTCTTACCATCGGCTTCCTGTTCTTATGTGATTAATGACCCTGTTATGTGGGATTTGTGGTTATTAATATAACAGGTCATACCACAACCGTAAAACAACTTTTATTTGCTTATGAAAGTAACTAAAATATCTGATCAAATCGTGAGCAATACTTCGCAATAAACTGGAAAGTAGATTGAGTATCGCTAGATTAAAATGTTCAACTACCCATAAGACATTGAATAAGATAATGAGCCTGCAAAAATCTGTTTCCAAGAATGAAAACCTGTACAATTAACCTAAGTCACTGTCAGTAATAATTAATTTTTGTTGCACGATATTTGCCTTAGGAGTTCCAGTACGCCATGTTTAATTGACTGCGCGCTTTACTTTACACAGTTGAAGAATACTCTGCCGCTTTATCGCATGATTCCTTCAACTCTCTCTTTAAAAATTTAGTGCACTTTTAGCAGGGGAAATATAGAACAAAAGATTACATAGTTTCCTACACTTGTGATGTAGATCCCCAAATGAAATTTCCACATACAAATCCTTAACTCCTGTATATCAAAACAAAGTAGACTAAGTTAATCATATATTTAATTTCGTAAGGCGATTCTTTGCGTCAAAATTGTGGGCGCCTGGCAAGTCGTAGAAAGATGGGAAAGGGCTCAAATTAAAGGTCTCTATTCCGTGATGGCGGGAAAAATAATGAAATCACTGGAAATTCACCAGAAAACGAGAAATAACGTAAAATATCTGCTATTTAAAAAGCGTTGGGATCTAAAAACGTTTGCTTTGTTTACATAAAACATGTGATGCTGATATACTTGGTTGAAAACCATTGGTAGGCTAGATATCAATATAAGGTAGATTTAGTTTGCTATGAAGGTATTTTGTACTATAATAAAGGATCGTTTGAATTTTTCCTCATTAGGGGCTTTAAGCCCCCCAAGCCAATAGTAAGTAATAATTTACCTTAAGAGTTGAAAGAACAAAGTAAACATGTTACACCGAATGTATGGTTACACAAACATTTGACCCTAGTCGATTCTGCAAATCACTCACATTTGACAGACAGAGAAATAAAAATAATCGACGCGTTTTTTCATCAACCACGAAGCATCAAATCCCTTGTTGATCGAATTGGTGGGGTGGGGTTGAGAGATTGTTATTTTTGAACCTCGTTAAGAGCGTTTTAATACGGCTTAGATAGCTTTTCGGGTTTTGATCTTTTCTTTATGAACGCAAATATGTTTTACCGAACTTTATTTTCCTGATTATTTAAGACTTTTTTCACAGAAAAGGTCTAAAATGTCTTAGTTTAGTTTGTCTTGTTTTTATGCAAACAAAAGCAATTCCTCCAGATTTCTTATCAAAGGGTGTCTAGATATTGAACTTATCTTTATACTACCTACACATATAAAAACATTTCTAACTTATTTTAAAGTTTGAATAAACTATGACATTTAGAAAGGATGATCCTCTAAAAGTAACTATAGCAAACATCATTATGTCGTTTTCCATAGTTTACTTACACGGGAGGTGCGTAGTAGCATGTAACATACCTGAAACAAGACACAGTAATTTTTATAGTATCAGCAACTTTATTTTACTATTCAGGCATTGTGAACAATAAAATTTTAAGAATTAAAAATCGCAAAGAAGAGAAGAATATTTATATGAAGGTTTAAAACAAACTTTTGTATTTTGTTATTTTTTATTGTTTTATGATAGTTAGACCATCGACTTTGAATCTGAAGTCAATTATTTTAATTATTTACAGTCAAAGGTTGGACATAAAAGGAAATAATAATACATAAATTTTTATATAAAACAGATATTCCTAAAAACTAAGAACATCAATGACTCAACATCAAATGTAATGAATCGTTAATTTTATGAAATAACGTAAAACTTGACAAAGATAAGTCTATGGTATATACCCAACATCCCTTAATTTTCACAGAATTAGGGCATGTGTCTTTTTCAGAATTGACATAGACGAATGAGCGAACTTTTCATAGCCCATGGTAGATTATAAAAAAATCTTCTTGCTACGTGTTTTATTTTAAAACTTAGGTAATTACTGTTAATAGTTAAAATAACCCTTTTCGCCTTCTTTAACTAAACAATGAAAACGCAATATAGCTTTTTGGTGATATGCAGACTGATATAGCATATTACATTTTCAAGCCGGAAAGTAATGTTTTATTTATTTTCTGAAGCAGATATTTTATCACTATACTAGTAGTTAGCAAGTTTAACCTTAAGTCTCGTTTCGTCGTACAGTATAATAGCCTTTATTATCAGGGACAACTGATGGGATTGCTTTATCACTTCATCGACGTTAGTTGGCCGCTGTGCCACGCGTTTAACCTAAAGCGCTCTAATATTTCTCTTACAACCGCTTTGATTTTTATTAAGCCGTAGGCCGTAGTAAGCCCGTTGATAAAATAAGTGGAAGCTGCGTTCTGATCTCAAAAATTCAAAAGCAAATCAAAACAAATATTCGTAGTTATCACTAATAAATTTGAGATGAATACCTTAAACCTTTTGTAAAATCCATTTAAACAATTTTAAATTTTCATCCTATCCGTCAAATTATCTTATTTTAAACAGAACCATAATTATAAATAGTAGTCCGACCGGTAAATGAAAATGGAACAAAAAAGTCAGTTGTAACATCTATTGGCCTAGCAGTGGCCGAAATCTGTAATTTCCACCTTCTAAAATGTTTTCGAGCAAGTCCTTCTCAGTCGACTTCTATCATTCTAAGAGACAATTCAACTATTTTTCCCTACAAACAAAAAGTTAATCGACCTTTCATGTCAGGAAATCTGTTATTATCGTTATCAAGTGCTCTAATTTCGGGAAGACGACCGTAGGACTGTTTTTGATCACCATAAAGGCATTTGACATCTATAATCATGCCATTCTCCGTAACAAACTGTTTGCCCTTGGGGTGAGAGGTGTGCCTCACACTTGGATTTCCTGTTATCTTAAAGGTAAGACACAATCCGTCCTATTGCCCTTTTTGTCACCCATGGAGCATATTGCCTGCTCGTCATCTCAGTCGTCTGCAGGAATTCTTCAATGCTTAACCATTTTTCTCTCATTCATTAACGACTTACTCGCATTTTCGCAGACTCAAGTTTGAATGTTAATGTCTATTTACTCGCTGACGGCCCAAACTCTGGAGACATTGGCATTCGACAGCTCCAATAAAACTTACAGTGGTTTTAGAACAACAACGTTGCTTTAAGCAGTGCAAAATCGAAGATTATCCAATTTTAGATCGACAAATGCTACTCAAATGATTGTACTGCTGGGATATGAGAAGCTTTCTTCCTATGGCAACAGCCATTTCTTAATTCAGACAGACAACTCAAATTCCACGTCTGCAAAAAGGTAAATTGTAGAATCTTCGCTATTAGAAGTATTCTAAAATTAATGGCACCCAAGGGACTCTGGGTACCCTTGCCTTTCATACAAAGTTTATATCCGGGGATGCAAGAGTGTGTATGAAAGTTTCTGTTCCGATTATAGGAGAAAGCTTTGACAGCCGTCACCAAAATATCACGCTGTTCATCTGTAATTGATAGTTTAGATAAAAAAAATAAAGCCGTAGGTTTATTCATGGATTTGAGCAAGGCCTTTGATTCCGTCAACCATCAGTTATTATTGTCAAAATTAAGTACACTCGGTATTCAAAAAAATGAATTAAATTGGTTTAAATCATATATTTGCAATAGAAAGCAATAGAAATTGTTCACCGTAACAACAACAATTTGACCATTCCTTACCAATCTTCAGTTAAGGAAATAAAGCATGGAGTGCCTCAGGGATCCATCCTAGGTCCATTGTTATTTATCTGTTACTTGAGAGAGTTCCCCCGACTAGGCGGTTCTAGTAAATTGTGTTTATATGCTGACGACGCAAATTTGAAAATCTCAGCACCCACGGTAAAAGAGGTTGAAAATATTGCAAATTCAGATCTTGAGGTGCTAAACAAATTTTTTAATTCAAACTACTTACTTTTAAATCCCGAGAAGTCAAAATTTATCCATTTTCAAACTAGTCAAGTAAATATTCCTTACAACCAATAATCTCATTAAATAATAAATGTGTTGAAAAAACAGATGTTATTAAATTTTTGGGCTTAGAAATTGACAAAAACTTCACATGGAATGACCATGTTCAAAAGCTTCTATTGAAGATTTTATCAGGCTTATATGCGATTGCAAGACTAAAACATTTATGTGATCAGGATACACTCAAAGTAATTTATTTCTCATACATACATTCAGTAATTGCTTTTGGTATTTCCCTGTATGGAGCAACCTCAGACCAAAATTTAAAATCAATCTTGAAATTACAAAAAAAGGCTATCAGGACAATTTTAAATCTAGACCCAAGAACTTCAGTGAAAGATCATTTTAAATCCCTCAATATCATGACCGTGTATGGTATGTATGTTTTTGAAACCGTTTTGTTTGTAAAAAATAATTTGGATCAAATTAAGGTAACAGGGCAGACTCATGCATATAACACCAGAAGTAGGGGGGAACTAGAAATGAGCCCACACAGACTGAATTTATTTCGTAAAAAGCCTAAATTTGCAGGATCAAATTTTTACAAGAAAGTCCCGGAAGAAATTAAATCCGAAAGAAATCTCAAACCATTAAAAAACAAACTAAAAAAGTACTTCATCAACAAAGCTCTGTACTCTTTTGATGAGTTGGAGACTTTTCAATTAAAACTTCACTTTTAGTTCTAAAAAAAACTTTATTAGGTATATGTCTTTATATACAATGTCTTTATATTAAATGTCTTTAATATTATTATTATTATTATTATTATTATTATTATTTTTTATAATATGTAATTACGACTGGGAAAAATCTTGTATCTTTAATTATAATAATTTTTATTTAATTTGGTACTTTAAACTTGAAATTTATGATATTTTGACAACTATTATTACTAGATATTTGTGACACTATTCATGTTAACTATATGTAACAACGAATAAAGACATTTTGAATTGAACTGAATTGAATCTTGTAAGCCTATTTAAGGAAAATGAATTCCAGTCCTCCCCAGCACAAAGCGTTTTTTGAAACACAAGGCTTTAACTCACTTCCAGAAACAATAGGGGTTTATCAGGACTCATGACGATATGACCGAAAAATTAGGGGGTAACTAGAAAAGCAAGCTACATACAGTGTCAGGGAATATAATGAGATATAGAAGATTCCTCATCATTTCTATGTTGATTCACTACAGAACAACCTTGTTACTTAAGCTACTTAAATTTAACTATTTTATGTCGACACTATTGTGCAGTTTTACTGTGAAATAATAATTTTGATTTGATTTGGTTTGAATATCATTTCCTAATTGGGCCACATAGATATTAATATGTCTAATTAAAAAGAAAAATGCAACTTACTGTTATTTAAACTATTACAGTATAGCTAAGGGAAATAAAAATTACATGCTGTGGATATCTGTAGTCCTTTTTGGATGTTGGCCAGATTATAAAAATGTTGTTCTTGTTCAAAATAAAGCAACACAATTTGTTTCAACAACACAATATCAGGCAAGTTAAATTACGCCCTAAAGGCGGGCGATTGTGTTCCATGTCAGGTACAGAACACTTGAACCTAATGTGCTTTGAACATGTAACAAAATAAAGGCTCTTTACTGTTGAACGTAATAAATCTGAATAAAAACCACATTTGTAATGTGTGAACAAGGAACGTTTGAAAATAAAACTTTGTATAGTATACAGGGTTAGGATAAGTGTGGATAGTGTGGAACTAGGTTACTAATTTTTAACGAAATTGGTTAGAGCATTCAATTCTCACACATTAACTTATATAATAAAAAAAAAACCTTTCCGTTGTGTCGCTGCGCAAAATGGCAGTTTCCATTACTTCTGTTCCAGGGCTAAAGAAGCTATTTTCCACCCAAGGAAGAAATGATCAGCTGTTTGAGGACGTCAGCTGTTCGAGACATCGTATTTATGTCTGAGTCGATGTGTTGTGAGGGGTAGTATTTTTACTATCGACTGTATTACGTTGTCGGGCCTGAAACTCACTATTTACTAGTTCATAATCTAAACCATTCAACGCAGGAATAGTTGGGTTTTGTCAATCTAACCTAAGACTAAGAAAAATGAAACCATCGGCTGAGTGTTGTTTTGAGTAACAAGATGAAAGCCCCTTTGGGAAAATAAATACATTGAGCCGTATACGAAAACTCATGGTTCATCACATGATTTGGGCCTAGCTGCTTTTCCTAACTCGGTCATTCTTAATTTAGCTTAACGCTTCGGTAGAAAAGCTTTACCTTGTGTGAAAAACAGCACTTATAAACCCTAGCAATGAAATATACTATTTCATAGAGATTACCAGTTTTTACACCTTTAAGGGACGGCTAATGAGGTGTAATTAACTATATATTTAAAGCAAATGCCGCAAAAAAGCCTTTTATTCCTTGACTTTTCTTTTTACTCGTACCTGTAATGTTGTTTTGAACGTTACTTTTCGTTACACTGCAAACACTAATAAATTTATCAGTTGATGAAGTAATAACATATGTTAGTTTGTTTGTATCGTAAAAAATCTTAAAAAAATAGTAAATATGACTTTTCCATACTACATATAGCTTTGCCGTAATAAACAATATAATGATTAATTTTTGCAGATGGTAAACTTATAAAGAAAACAGGAGATTTCAAAGTAGTGTAGCGAAAAACTATATTGTCTATTACCACTCTATTGTTGTAACTATATCATGAACAAATTAATATATATTTATATATGAGCAAGAGAGCTGTGAATACTTCTTTAACATACATAGCATGTAAATTTTTAACTTTGCCGAAACTATGCCCGGATGATTACAGGAACCATTAATACTTTTCTATGTTTGACATTTTGAAGACCTTATCCGAAATTTCACCAATTTCGTTTATAATGTTTACACTAAAATAGGTAAAACAGACACAATTCACTGTTTTCGGCTACCTAATTTTAGCTACCCTAACACTTGCCTATTTTTTCTCTTTACTATCTCGGATGTGTGTTATCCTATTTCATCCCAATAAATTATTAGCAGGCTAAATGTTAACTTTTGGCTTTAATGTCCAATCTGCCCAATATTTATATATTTATTTGTTCAAGCTAGCACGATCTATAGTTTTGTGTGCTATCTACTATACAAGCAAAATATCCAACATATATTTACACCCTAATGTGTCCGCAAATTGTGGGTAAATATCCACCCTAGATTTTTTAAATGGGAAATTACAAAAAAAGGAGGCAGATAAATTAATTTTGGTCTTTATTGACTGTTCTGGTTTTTATTTGGCGCGGTTTCCTTAGCAAGAACATATTCAAATACTAACGACCCTATATTATATTTAATTATAAAATTATAAATATCAGCTAATAAATTCAATTTGGTCTTTACTTTGTAATCTCTCTAAAGGTTTTTTATGTTGCTAACCTAAGCGACATGCCAACATTAGCTAAATCTATAAATGCTAAGTATTTATTCTATCTGCCCTGTAGTTATCATAAAATATAAAAAAGTGGTTAAAAATAAATTTGGCTGTATATTATACGATTTAACCATAACTTGGGTACATTGTTAAGCAAGTGCATGTGGAAACAGTTTATTATTTATATTTACTTTGTAAATTTGTAATTATAAAATATAAAAATCAGGTAAAATATTAACTTTGGTCTTCATTATTACTCTAAGTCTAAGATGTTGATTGGTTTGGAGATATTTGGGTCATAATTGACAGTAGGGTAACTTGAAATCGATTCTAAGCAACATAAAAATGGATGTAGTAACTTGTAGGTATACTAATCATTGAATCACCTATAAGAGATTTGACGTTTTAAGAATATTATTTAATTCATTAAATTATGAATATTTTCGTGAAATTACTTTACACTGAGTATGATTGCATTTGAGCTTCATGTCAGGTACAGAGCACCAAAGTAATGTGTTCTGAACAAGTAGCAAAACAAAAGGACCACTGCAGTCATATTACTATGTGGTTCACGCTGCAGAACCCTGTGTGTTTTGTTACTCATGTGTTAAATATAAACAAATAAATATAGAATGTTGTTTTATAACACACATTATACGTCGTGGACACAATAACACGTGACAAATGGCACTATAAAAAGCACTCTGAAAACACTATGAATAATAATAATACTCTGAAACTAATATTTTTAGTTACAAAAGTGAAAAGCCTTAAACATTGTAAACAGAGTGAATTATGAACTATGTATAAGTTTTTAAACTAGATTTAATTATTTTTTCGTGATGTCAATCTAAAAAGCTTACAATATTGAGTTGAGTTTAGTAGCACTGAGAATTGCAGGTACTAGGCCGCTCTCCCCAAAATGCGGCACTACTTGCCATGCTTTTATTAAATTTTGTGAAGACCGCTAACTTCAGTTACGGTTCAATGCTTACTTATATATAGATTATGGCTGACATAACAAGAGTGGGTGATTTTGGAAATGCATTTCAAATGAGGGAGGGGCCGCACCGCAGGCTGCATCGCCACCAGTGTAACCATTGAATATATTAGCTATATATTCAATGGTGTCACACTCGTGAGCTCCCTAAGTACCAGTCTTACCTTGTGATAGTAAATTGTAGCTTATTAACAAAATTACATCAAGTTCCATAAGTTGACTAATATTGATTCAATGATGATAGATTTGGAAATTGTTAATATCCTGCCATCCACGGGTTAAAGTCGCATATAACTTTCATTCATTGCTTATGTATGATTTGAAATAGTTAGAATGTGATAACTCACTTTAATAACGTTTACTTATGAATAACATGATAATAACCACCCTATCAACCCAAGATTTTTTTGTTTTACTTTTATACCGTTATTTTTTATCTATATTCGTGTTATTTGTATGAGTCAAATTGAATTCAAAGAAGATATTGAGAGCTCCGGATCATCCAACACGCCGGCCACCAGCTCCGCAGGCTCCCCTCCAGGGGCTCTGCACTTACATCCGGCCGCAAACAATCGCTGCAGCATATGATCATTATTTGCCTCCTTAACTGGTCAACCTTGACTGCCTAATAAACACTTCGGTCTAGACTAATTTCAACCTCTGGCCCACCTTCGATCGAATGCGGTCGCTTTCTAAGCGACCAAATGTATTATTGACACTAATGATTATTCTAAAAACTTACTCTACAGAAGTTGTCCCAATAAGTTCATGTAAATAGCCCTGTTATTCCACATTCTCAAGTTGCATGAAAAAGGAAAAAAAACTCTATCTTATATTTCTATAAATAGCTTTAAAATGCCCTCCTAAGTATATTCAAACACACCCTAAAGCCCCATTAATGGGTGGTTGGCATGTGGCACCCATCGTGGATTTTAGGTACAATTTTTGGGTTTTCGAAGGTATCTCGAATTCCACAAAATTTTAGTACCCAGTATTAAATAAAAATAAAAATATATTCAATTTCATGCAAGAAAATTATACACTATATTTAATATGGTTCATTCAATTACATGATTACTATTAATTTAATTAATATCTTAACCACTATTCTCTCCTTAAAGAAGTACATGCCATTATGTGTGTAACATGACTGCCCGACGGGGTAGTGTCTATTCACCTAAAAAGAAATTATAATCATGAAATCTTGACAGAATTCCCTGTCGTTTGACACCTCAGTCATAAAAAATTATCCAAAATAAAGGCCTTGGTGAGCTTATGAAAACGTTTGTTTTTAACAGATTATTACAAATATGTGGTTACTACAACTTTCATGTGTGCTCGCCTACATCTTTATTTTGGACCAATCTGTATGTGTAAAACTGCTCTGGAGTCGAGCAATGACAGTTGCAATACCAGTCACTAAAAATCTTTAAAAGGATTGAAAAGCATCGTAAAGCATTACGTAAATGCAAATGTGCTGCTCAATTCTATAGTAATGTTTAAACATTAAATTTTGTATCTCACCAAAGCCAGTTTTGTTACACCAGTAATATTCACTAGTGGACACGCACTACTAACATAAGGGAAATAATAAAGTTTATTTTCCTTTAGGTGAATAGGCTTTGTCCCGTAGGGCATTTATTATTTTACACACGAATTTACACGTAGATCTTATTGAAGTAATATTTGTTAAGATTCTAATTATACTAATTAATGGTTGGACCTAATCAAATTAAACATATTATGTATTTGTCTTGCAGAAAATTTACTATAATTTAATTATTAAATTTGATATACTAAACTAAACGCTGGTAAAATTCGAGATATTTTGGAAATCTAAAAAAATTACCTAAAATCCAAGATGGCGACCACTTACCGACCACCCACAAATGGGGCTTTTGGGTATGTTAAAATAGGAACCTAGGAGGAAATTTTAAAGTTATTTCCAGAATATGAGAATTTTTCTTTTTTCATGGTGTTAAATTACTGGGTTAAAATTACAGTTGTAGCCATTACAGTTCAAGCTAGATATTATTGATAACAGTCTATCTAAAAGCCAAAACATGAATTTTACCTTAAAACAAGACCACCACCTTTTTGGTGGTCACTTTGACCATCCAATAACCATGGAAAACTCTTTTACCGTAAACCCAATATTTACCAGCGATTTATATACTGAATACAATCTTAATTTCAACCTCAAAGGTTATTGACCTCTGATTACCAAACAATTATACCAGACGTAATTTAATCCCTTTCCTTTAATCTCTGATAATAGGTTAACTCCGTTTATTGAGGTTAAAAGTAAATAAAATCAAAATTAAAACCAATAGTTATTACTTTCTTATTACTACAACTTTTAATTGTTTGAAAAATCGTTAATGTAAAATTTAAGAATAACAGTTTCTAATTTCAAAGATATGAGAGAGTACTTTATTGTTTGGTCAATATATTATCGATAAGATGTATAAGAGAAAATTAGCATTCAAAAGACTTGAAATACCCTTTAAATACATACCGGGTGTCCCACGAAGAGGTTTAAACGTTTGATTTTATATTACGTGCCCATTTATGCACCGAACTTTTTTAAACTTTACACAGTTTACAAAGTAGGTTCTAAATGAACAGGACTTGCCCCATTTGACGGTACCAGAAATGAATCAAGCAATCTTTCAACAAGATGGTGCTCCACCTCATTTCGCAAATCCTGTCAAGGAATTACTAAATGGCAACCTTCATGGCCGTTGGATTGGTCGTGGAAGTGATTTTTTAGATTGGCCACCCCGATCACCTGATTTAACCGTTTGTGACTTCTTTTTATGGGGTTACTTGAAGGAACAAGTTTATACCCATAGCTTCAATAATTTTGAGGAACTAAAACTATCAATAGAAGAGGAACTTCTTCGGATACCGCGGAGTTTCTTTGAAAGAGCTTACGATTTATTTGTTCGCGCTGTTATCAGTGTGTTGCTGTGGATGGGTTACAGTTTGAATAATTTTGGACTTTAAGGTTTTCCATTAGGCTATGTTCTAGTTTTTTTTATTTACAAGTCATATTGCCCTAGAATGTAACAATAAAAATATTTTATAAAACCAAAAACACCTTTTTTAATGTTTTTAAAGTATTGTTTTTCAATATGCCGCCATTTTGTTTCTACTAAGGTAAGGAGCTGAAATGTTTCCAGAATATTTTTAAAACCTACTTTTTAAACTGTGTAAAGTTTAAAAAAGTTCGGTGCATGAATGGGCAGGTAATATAAAATGAAACGTTTAAACCTCTTCGTGGGACACCCGGTATATATATTCTCACTATTAACACGATTCATTTATAGTGCAACGTACTTATCAGCTCAGAGATCGTAAAGAGTCATAAATGTGGCAGGTGTTCAAGAGGAATTTGCAATTGTCACGAGGCGCTGACCGTGTACTGCGCTGCCCGCGACAACGACGACAGCGACATTGACGACGACGACGTGCCAACGACTCCTGAGGTACAGCGTGCAGAGCTGCGACCACACTGGCTCAGTAGCAGTTCAGTGCATTCAACTAATTCATGGGACAATTTAACGGGACAAGGGGTGTGTCACAGCCCCCATCGATGTAAATTATTCTCCCTCGCTATTTAATTTTGAAAGCAAAGAATCCTCTTAAGTTGTGTGGTGTTTATGTTGTAAAGAATTAAGTTTATTTTATTAGGGAACATATCATAGAATTAATTAGTTTTGGAAATGTTAGATTTATAAAACCTAGCGAGTACAGAAAATGTAAAAAATCAAATTATTATTTCAATAGTAAAAGTACTGTGACAATATGTGTTTACAGTTAATTTTTGTTAAGGATTAAACATGTTCATTTTTATGTAAAATATTATTAATAAAAAGGTTAAAATACCTGTGTTATTTTAACTATGTAACTGACTATTTTAACTATTTTAACTATGTTAAAAGTGATCCTATTTTTAGTTGTATGGACTAAAGCTGTTTCGTGCTTTTTAGCACACAATCGGGTCCAGAACCCGAATCAAAAAAGCACGAAACATCTGTAGTCCTCACAACTAAAAATAGGATCACTTGACGGCAACCTTTTATTAATTTTTATATTATAGTGATCGAGAGGATATCCCATCATGAAATCGTAAAATATTATAATATTATAACTCTTGCAATGTGTATACTTTTTCAATTAATTTTAGAATATGTAGTAGTTATAATGTTGGTAAGCCATGCCTTTCAACGTCGAGTACAATTCCTTCGGGTTTCCAAGACAAGCACGTTATGAGTGTTTCATGGTTGTCACAAAGCGAAATTGCCGTGAAGTAGGAACGTGGATGTTTGAGTATTGTTCATAGAAAATGGACAATGTCAATGATTTCTTTGACCTTGTGTTGTAGCATGAGGTACCTTTGACCACTGTGAAAACACTGACAGCTCTAGCAGCCAGACTAGTCAGACATAAGAAGTCCAATAGCCACAAGTCATCTTGGCAAAATCCTTTGCATGGCCGTGCAAAAGGGCGCTTCATGATTCTTTGTACCAGTCGCTAAAAATCTTTAAAATGATTGAAAATCATCGTAAAACAACATGTAAATGCTAATTAATATACTGCTCAATTTTATAGTAATGATTAAACATTAAAATTTGCATCTCACCAAAGCCAGTTTTGTTTCTCCAGTTATGTTCACTAGTGGACACGCACAACTCAGTACCTTTCAATATACGTTTAGTCCGATGTTAAATTATGTTTATTAGTTATTCATTGCAATGTCCATTCCCATGTTAAATCTTATGGACAAATACGAAACTTTAAGGGTGAATGGGACTCTTCCCGTAGGTCTAAACCTCATTACTTTTATTTACTGCAAAACTTCACGCCGAACTCTTTCCAATGAAAACTAAATTATTCATTGAAACTGGTCCAGATTCCTAAGAGAGGTCTTAATAAAAAAAACCCTGGTATGTTCAATAAATAAAAATATATTACAATCCCTGCTCAAGAAGAAGGGTTCTTGAAACGACAAAATAAATTTAATAATCCTGAGGATCAAACGTATGTTTATAGCGCTTGGATGCACATTGCATGCAACACTGTTACCCACATTGACTGCATCACTGAAAATAGCTAATTTTGCTAATATGTGATAGGCCTAGAATTCTGAAATTCTATTATTTTAAAGGGTTAATATTTAATATTCTAAATATAAATGCCCCAATATTATTGTAAACCCAACCGTTTAAAATAAAAAAGATCCATACAAAAAATTAATTTCTTTAATTAGAGTTAGATATTTTATTCTTTCAAAGCTTAATTTTCTTAAAATAAAAGTAATTTGATGGTAAAATAAAAGTCAACAAACTTAAATAAAAATAAACGTTATATTAATCCGGCACAACGTTATTTTACTTATTGTAGGTGAGATGTGATCCGCCGGGCTGCACTGATTGATTTTTTCGCAAGAGCGCTCTCGGCGTCTCGCCATTCTCAACTGCTTAATATCTTCTGCATTTCTCTGTCCCCGTTTATGTAGCAAACAGTGCAGCCCGACGGACCACATCTCACCTACATCGGCACGTGGACTTCAACATCGGTGGGTTTTACTTGCCGTTTTCAATTTAACACACAATAATTTTGAAATAGAAATCTCTCAAACATTTAGGAGGTCATTTAAAAAGTTACTCATTTAAACAATTTAAACAATAGTTAAACATAAAAAAAAATTTAATATAAGCCGTAAGAGCAGTGTTTGAATAAATTACTTTTATATATTTTGGATTATTTTAGTTGTGAAGGGGGCAGGGGCAGTGGCCCTTAAAATTGAGAAAATGATATTGCATCTAAGGATTTTGGTAGTTAATATCAAAATACCAAATGTAATCTAAATTAGTTTGGAAATAGAGAAGAAATTTATGTTTCAATATTGTCCTTTAGAATAACATAAAACAACGTACTACATTTTCTGCAAACTTAAAATTAATATTTGGCGTAATCTTTCTTATACAGTAATAATTCCAAATACTAGAATATTATCTTGTTAAGCCCAATTTTACTGATACAAGTAAGTCTTCCAGAGATAAGTCATTTAATCGGCTCAGAAGCATGGTCAACAAACACTTTCTCAAGGACTCCCCAATAAAACGGAAAACCTTTTTTTTTTGTTTCTTTAAACGTCGGTTGAAGATATTCTGGCGTATGTTATCGCGTTTATGTTTGGTTTTATTCGCAGAATGAAAAGTGCATTCGCAAAACATTGGACAAACGCTGTATATTGTATATCTGAAGGTGGGTAGTAGCCCAATAATATTCAGTAGTTCACAAACCCCAACTAAAATATGGCTTTTAAGAAAATAAATAAGTTTTCATTAATCTTTAATGTTTTTTTTTAGAAAAAAAAGTGTTTCAACACTTAAGGGTCATCATTTAGACCTGTAAAGGTAATCATGTTTCCTTTGGGGTTGGAAAGAACTTTAAAACAGACTGGTACTGACTAAAGTCTAAACTGTATAACTCGCATGGCAAATTATAGGTATCTTAAGGAACTTGGATGAAGTGAACATAATATAGAGCAACAGATACCTTTCATATACATGGAATATTGAATACACAGGGTTCACTAATGTCTTATAAATTCACTTAACATTTATATTACTGGGACATATTGTCCTTGGCCATTACATGAATTGTCCTTTGATTGATACATCTCAGTGAAAGTGTTAAATAAAATAGAGATATACCTTGAAAGTTATTACATGATACCGTGACTTACATATACTACACGAAGACATTAACATAGCTATTTTATTTATATATATGTATATATATATATGAGTGCGCACCCTTTATTTAAAGAAAAATCATGTTTAACCCTCTTATATTTCAGTAATTGTATTTATAAAAAATCTACTATGATATCCTCTCAATTATTTACAAATGGTTTCAAACTATTATTATACCAACAATCGTCCTTTGAAGATACATCTTTCCCAAAATATAGAAAATGTCTGTTTCTTAAAGAGTCATTTTATTAATATAAATGATGTTATTTCGATTATGGACACTTTATTTTTATTATTATTGTCTTTAGAGGGTGTTACTAAAACAATTGAATACAAAATGTATTTTTATAATCCATTCCACCCTTTTGGACTGGGACGGTGGCGTGTCCTGTAATCCAGCTACTTGGAGGTCACGAATTGTGGATAGTTATGAGCGATGGCTTGTGGACGCGGTGTTCCTTAGTGGGGATTAACGTCCGCACTATCGAGTACTCGTTCATGGGACTATCCTCATAATTAGACCAGTTCGTAAATTGTTAACCGAGGCGAAATCGTGGTTTGGATCCCACGTTAAAATATAGGTCCCTTAGTTGCCATTGGCTGTTGGGCTATTAATTAACAGTCCTGTCTAAGGAATATGTCAGCCTTAGTCAGTAACAAGACTACAAGATCGTGCCACAATCATCCTTCACTCATCTGTCATTCATACTTGGCTTAAAATACCTACCTGGGTAGGTCGCCATTTCAACTAATATATCTAATGAGTCTAATGTATCAAATTCTTTCTCTGTGATTTTAAATGAGTTGATAGTGCACCAATTTATACAAAGTTATTGAGGACATACCCGCTGCATATTTCCTGATGGACCAGCGTTACGCCCACGTCGCCAGCCAGTCGAAGGTCCGCGTGGATCCACGGATCGGTGCCTCCTCTCGGTGGTGTCTTCGCCCCTCGGTGATCTACGTTGCCCTGGGTGTTGTTACGGATGGGTGCCTGCTGCTGGATGTCCCTCGGTGGTGCGAGTCTCGAAGTTCGTGCGTTGGGGAGATAGACTTACTCGAAGGTGCTGACGGGCGCTTAATACTGTCCACGACGGTTTACCAACTCATACTCAAATCGGAGTGGCCCCTGAGTTCCCCAACTTATTCCTTCTACTCCTCCTCGAAGACTGACTTCCTAACTCTCATTTTCAATTTTCCATCATTCTCTCTTCCATCGGACTTTTCTCCCCGTTGCGTTGAGCTACTGTCACGCCCTCCTGCTAATCGGTGATGATGAATCCGATATCTACACAGCCATTGGAAGAACGACTGAAGTCGAGCCCGTTTGTTCTGAGAATAAGGCGTGTCACTTATGGTGAGTTATTTAAATTTTTCTAATTACTATATACTGCGGGAATCGATTTGATTCCGGTCAATCAAATCGATTTGCCTCCTTCCTAGGAATATATTGAAATTGATAATGTCCTCCTACTGTAAGTCAGCAATACGTGCTTTCTCGTGGTAGTTTGGAAGTTTTATTGAACTATTTTTATTTGTTGTACTAATGTAAGCTACCCTTGAATAAATCTCTTATCAAAAAGATTAATCATGGTCGGAAGTAACTGATCGAGAGAATGGTTAATTCTCGGATAGTTTATACTCTATAATTTCTTAAACGAATTTTTTTACTCATGAGCAAAAGGGGTGATTTTATTTAGAACATTAGGTACTATTCAATGTCAAATCTTAATCAAAGTACTTGTAACTCGTGCCGTTTGTGAAAAACTTAGATTTTTGTCGTTTTTAGTAGTTTCTATAGATTAAGTGTATTCTTAAAAATAAAGATTTTTAAAAATGAAAAAAAACGCCCAGGCTTGAAATGGTTTATTACGAACAGGGACATATCGAATAATTTCATCACAGTCGTACTGGACTGGACGCTTAAGCTCTGTTTAAATCCGCATATCCTCGCATTCCAACATACATATAATTTGTAAAACCCCACGAATACGCAAACAGACGGGATATATCACCCAAAAACTACTTTTTGGGATTCTAGGTGAACTTGAACGAATATTTCCAATAACAACAAAAAAACTACTTTTTCTTCACACACCATGTAAGTATAAGGGAGAAAAAGTAAAAACCTTGAATTTGTCAAAAACTTAAAACCTTCCCGTAACATTTAAACCGTATGCCTATTATTTTTTTACAAATCCAAATTCTATTCCAAAAGAAACTACTATAGCTATAAGACTTTTTAGTTTATATGTATGTCACCAAACAGGAACACGTTTTTTCGTTTTATTTTATAAAATGTAAAAATGGTTTTTGATTTGTCATCTCCAAATAAGACACATAATTTGGTGGCTAAGCAAATAGTATTATTAAATTTCTAACGTAAAAATGTAGGTTGCATTCGACCTCATGTAATGCCGCCGTAAAAAAACGTCATTTACCATGAAGATAACAGATCTTATGCAATGAACTTTTGCAAATATTTTTCTTACATTTTAATAATAAGAATAAACCAAATGAGGACATTTTGTTTTAGTGATATAAAAACAAAATATGCGCATAACTTTTGCTCTTTATTTAGATATTAAACACATGCGACTAATTTGGCGTAATTTTTCAATACATTTTATATGCCATACAATAATTTTAAAACCGCCTTATTAAAAAAAATAACAAAATCAAACAAATAGCACCAAGACATAGCTTGAAGAAAACAGCGTTGAATATACTGCAAAAGAATCGGTATAGAACATTGCCTGATCCATCTGATAAAGTTGTAAATTATTCCTGATCTGATAACCGCCTAAATCACCACCATTAACTTACACAATGTGCGTGCTTGTCCTGATTTAAGAAGTTCTTGAAGTACTGATATTAAATTAAATTTGGCATAAAGTTAGTTGAATCCTTGAAATGATTTTGCCTTTTAAATTATAATCATGATTTTTGTGAAGCCTAAACTTACTGAACTGAAACTTATTCTTCCTCTCGTATTTTAGCGAATTTTCCCCTATGGAAAGTAACTATTCCTGTAGGTGGCATGGCCTTCTCCCTAGATACCCAAAACACCGTTCGTTTATTTGTTGTAAATATATATATATATATATATATATATATATATATATATGCGTGTGTGTGTGTGTGTGTGTGTGTGTGTGTGTGTGTGTGTGTTTATGTATATATGTATCTAGATCCACACAGCCCGTCCTTTCTTTAAACGTCGGGCGAAGATATCTGTTGGTTGAAGATATTCGTGGTCACCTGGTTTTCTCATACTCTCAAAAATGTTCGATCTTGATGAAATTGTTATCAAACGTGTAAAGCGGCATTCATGACCTAGCGATTGAAAACCAACTAAATCGCATGACTGTAACAAGTTTTTATAACAAAATAAAATTTATTTCTAAAATCAAGCACCTTTTTTATGAGTTTATGGAAAATTATATGGTTAGAATTGTGTTCAACTTCAAAAAAAGTAAGTTTATATATTAAACATTACTCTACATTAATCGGTTCCTGCGATATTGGGTTTGCTAAATGCAGTCCATTGTCAACTGAATCTCCCTAATGGGAGTATAGTTGGCTAAAATCTAAGATAAATCTCCAAATTATTCATTAAATTTCCCTAAAAATTTAAGTTTTCAATTATAATACAAACCATAAGCTTGAATGCAATTTGTTCATATGATTATTTTATTTGTTTTTATTCTTATTTATGTAAGATCTTTAATTGTATGTTTGCTTAATTTTATGTAGAAAAAACAAGAATTAGTCAAAATTATATTGTAAAAGGAATCATTGAGAAATACAAAAAGTGCGTTACTGTTAATCAATGTCTACGTAGTATCTTGGAATGAAAATTACATTATCATACCTTCACAAAACGCAATTTTTGTGGTTATGATAGGATCTTTTGCTTAAAGTGTCATCACTTGAATCATTTAACAGATGTTATAATGTTATTTGTTTAGTAAATTTCATAATGTAATCACGTTGTGTTTCAAGTTAAAATCGTTACATTTCTTATAAAAAAAATAATAAGCTTACGAGCCGTAAAGAAAGTGATTTTAAACTGAAATATACATTAGATATTGTTTTTGAGAACATCATCCATTCTTTAATCTTCCTGTCAATTAATTATTTCACTGAATTTCAATACTACTTTGGTAAAATTATAAATACGTTACAAAAGTTAAGTGACGTTAGGATGAAGTAAAAAGACAAACACATTTTTTGCATCGCTAATAATTTCTAGAATCTTAAACCTAATAGTATCGTTCTTTACTGCAACATTTTTCAGAAAGTTTTAATTCATATCTGAATAATTTCATTTTTACTTAAATTAATGGTTTGTTCATTAGAGTATATTATCACTCGTTTAACTATCTGGTGTTGTAAATATACCTACCAAGTAGCTGAAGCTCCAATTCACTTTCATGGATATCAGACTTTTTTACCGTGATATTAGTTAAAAAAATATAATGCTTCTCCTACATCTTATTTCCAAATCTTTTACCAACTGATAGAAACGTTTTAAATAATGTCTAAGGTACCTCACTTTACATCTCTTTCCCAAAACATTTGTGGTGAATAAATAAAATGTATTTGCAATTGGTTCGTATAAGATAAATGTCATCAAACCGTAGGTGATATTTTAACTGCATTAGTAAATAAAAAATGAAAACAAGGTGTTAAACGTCTGAAAAACTCGTGTGAAGTCAACCAACTGTAATGTTCAACAGCAGATTAGTAGCTCTCGCATCTCTAGAGCTACTTATGTGTGTTTGCAGCTATTCAAAGCCTGGCACTGCATTTTAACATTTCACACAATTAACAATCATATAAAACTCTGTAAAAACGATTAATAAGTTGGATTATTAAAACTGTTTAAAGTATAAAGTTTGATTGTTGGTTAATGAGTTTTATCAGGCTCTAATTCTTAAAATCCATGTCCCTTAATACGTGTTTCGATCCAGTTTGAGGTCACCTATAGAGATTTTGAATGCTGGCTTACATATATTTTAGCCATTACCAAAAGTTTACCAAAAGCTAATAATATGTAGAGCCAAAGGTCGTCTTGTGGTGCAGTTGTGATAAGTGTAATAGTGTGATTAATGCATGCTCATTTACTTGAGATCAAGCCAGCTAACAAGTACCTTAGTGTCACCTTCGATAGCAAACTGTGATTTGGCAAGCACATTCATTGTGCCGCCGGCAAAGCCACTAAAGGTATCACTTCCCTGGGTCGGCAATTGTTGACAGTCCTCGCTCATAGAAACGTCACGGTCGTATGCTTATGTCTGCCGTCTAGCCCATCCTGCTTTAAAGTGCAGAGGGTTGGTTGACACTTACCTCTCTTAACCGAGTCATCTTCGAAGTGCTTTGAAGGTTGGAACATCCTACTGCACGGTCTCCGAGCCAGCCGTAATGGTGATCTTCGGAGTCATATTCTTATTCTCCAGTAAGAGACAGGCGAGGGTTGGCAGGGAAGCAGATGCAAGCGAAACCATCGTGACTGCAGCATCGACCGTGGCTGTGCGATTGAGACGCAGGCAAACCAACAGTATTCTGGCTTATACCAACAGTCCCACCATGGGTGGAATAGAGCGTCATCACGGTGATATCGACTTTTTCGTACCACAGTACCTTTAGGGTCACCGGTACTTCAGAGACTGTTTGTAAACGATAGGAAAAGTCACCGGCTCGGGTTATCTGTATCGTCCCGGCATATATTCTTCGGTCACGACCGATGGCACGTTGGTCGTTCTTTGTTCTGTGATCACCGTCAAAACACCACAGACCACCGTTGGAGCTATGATCCAGGGAGAGGGCAACTGGAACTGTGCCAAGCATTTGTCCAGACAATTCTTTGGGTGAAAAAGGTCGATCTTAACCGGCCTTGATTCTCATCCTTTCCCCCAGAGTAATGTACAAAACAGTTCGAGGATAGTGCACTCGGAAGTTTTGTTGTATAAAAGGTCGTTTACTGCTTTATAATTATTTTTATATTTCAACCACAAGTTGGACGCCTTGGTTATCAAAACGAAAGTACCAAGACCATTCAATGCTATAATGCTATAATGGTGCTATAATGACATTCAATGATATAATGGTGACTAATATTTTTAAGCTTTCGTTTGAGAATTTTGACAAAATATTTTGTTAGTTAATTGATCATTCAAATGAAAATAATTATTATTAATTACAATGACTCTTACAGTATTTTAAAACATTCAGCCCCATAGATTTCAAGAAAGTTCCGAGTTCTATTAAAATGTTTTATTGCATAACCTATAATATCGAATATGCGTATGATAATTTAAGATTATTTTAATTTAATAATAGTTTAATTTTTTTATCACCTTCCCATTTGGGAACAATGTCTCTACAAACTACACTTTACGTTATTTTAACGTACAAAAATAATGTGTTTTACTGCAGGCCTAACAAATTAACGATTTTCGATTCTTCAGCTCCGACAAAGAAATATATTAAAATCAGCAATCAGTTTTCGCACTTAAGTTACAGCTGACAAATGCCTTTCAGAGAGATTCTCTCTCCAAGGCTAATCCCCATGGTAACCTAATTCTAATCACGCTCACAGGATTTACTCAAGTATTAATGGCTAATCTTCGAAACTCCTCTTCATTTCATTGGCTGCTGAAGAGACCTAAACGATATTGAAGGAATTTTCAAATAAATATGATTTAGCTTTAATTAGTCACATGACATTACAACCAATACAGGATAGTATAGGTTAACATTTTGCTCCTTATCAGTTGACAAAAGTTAGTTGTAATAATCCCACTCCAAATCAACCATTTTCTTAACAATTTGAGATTCCAATAAAAAATGAGGGTTTTTTTGCGGAAAGAGATTTTATATGCCATAACAACCAACGTATAAAAAAATGAACAAAATAGCATTTGCAACGCTTAAAAGTTTCCTTCAATTCAATTCTGGAGGATACTATTGTACCCATAGTCTTAAAATACAAAATAATCTTTTAAAAACTTTCAATTATTATCAAACCCCCTGTTTCAAAAATAAAACTACTAGCCTTTGACCGATTAAACAAACCGAAGTCTTCGCCAATCAGCTGATTGGATCGTTATTCTTTATGCTTTGTGTTGTGTTGTTTTTAGTCACTTAACAAGCAAGACCTTTTTCATTGGACCTTTCAGATGCTGACGAACAATTTTACACAATCGTTCCTATTGGTATTTAAAACATCAGTTATCTATTGTCTGAGGGGAACAGGTTTGAAATTTTGTTGATGTTATGTAAAATTTACAAGATTGGGCTCACATGTTTTCTCCCTTCTTGGAAATTGAGATTTCTCTAAGATGCTTGTTGATTACTTGAATTCAAGTCATTGATTAAATATTATTCTTTTATAGTTTAACTTGTCTTGTTAATTGGCTTTTATTTACCAATACCTTTTTGGAAAGGCTTTCGCCCTGTATACAGGGTGTCCGGAAATTATGGTGAAATATTTTAGTATATGATAGTGCAGGTAAAAATAAGAAAAAAAGTTCATATAAACATAGGTCCAAAAGTGCTTCGTTTTCCGTCTGTGTGTCTGTTTGTGATTTTTACATATTTAATCATATCTCACGAACCTCTTAACGTATAAACTTCAAACTTGGTACATGGATGACCACTATTAAAACCTATTTTTGTAAGAAGTATCGAATTTTTACTTTGTATCATTTCAAAATGGCGACTGTTTTTTGTTTTCAAAGCTAAATATCTTAAAAAACGTAAATTTTAGAAAATTATTTAAGAGACAAAAAGCTGTAAAATTTAATCCAATTAACGCTGATATTAAGATTATGATTATCGGACTACTAATAACGGAGACATTTTAATTTTTCCAAAAAAAAACATGGAAATCTCTTACAGTTTTTTCTAAAGACTTTCTCCGTTATTAGTAGTCCAATCATCATAGTCTTAATATCAGCGTTAATTGGATTAAATTTCACAACTTATTTGTCTCTTGTATAATTTTTCTAAAATTTACAGTTTTTAAGATATTTAGCTTTGAAAACAAAAAACAGTCGACATTTTGAAATGGTACAAAGTAGAAATGTGATACTACTTACAAAAATAGGTCTTAATAGTGGTCATCCATGTACCAAGTTTGAAGTTTATACGTTAAGAGGTTCGTGAGATATGATTAAATATGTAAAAAACACAAACGGACACGCAGACGGAAAACGAAGCACTTTTGGACAATAAAAAAAGATTATATTAACTTTTTTTATTAATTTTACCTGTACTATCATATACTAAAATATTTTACCATAATTTCCGGACACCCTGATAACCTATCGTGTCAACAATGAAAATGTGATGAATCACTCGATAACTGGCCTAGCGTTTTAAATTATCACGAATTTTGAATTGTCCGCTGCGGCTAAACTAAATGCAAATAGTAATTTCACAATTACATACATATAAAAAAATAATCAGATTATGCATATTAAAATTCTAAATTGTATGATTTGTTTTATATATTTTAATATACTTTGATAGGATGTAAAAAAGATGAAAAATATAAATGTAAAACACAAGTATCCACCTAAACACTAGGACAGAATTGTATCTTGCTATCGAAATAAGACTTTTTTGAAAAGAAAGCTAAAAGTAAAGAGGTGTAGGAAATACTTCAGAATCCCAGTAAAACGATTCATTAGTCCGCGCCGGAATAATTATCAAGAGGTGGATTCTTGGATTCCATTCGAGAACCAGGATTTAATTAGCTGTTAATCCTTAGTCCTGTTTATTAAACGTGGCGCAGCTCTTTTCAAGAGAATTCTTTATTCTTGCAAAGCTATTGTATAAATATGAATATCACTATTTTCAACGTACGAAAATAATAATCCCTCAGCTCAGGTTAGCAAAATTCAAATATATTCGAAAACAGAGTTAGATGAATACAGATATGATTTTCAAATTTATTATCAACTAAATCTTTTTTTAAGTTACACGAAAACATTTACGCGTACCAGTTTAAGCTTCTATATGTTACCAGTGTAAGGCGATTGAAACCAGGGAGTACAGAATAATATGGTATGATATTATAATATTTGGAAATTACATTGATGTGGTCAGAGAGTCACGGAAGAGGACTAGGCCGCGGGTCCACGGGCTCCTGAGAAGGATTCCAATATCACGGCCAGTGCCTCACCACCGACCAAACGTGTGGATAGCCTCAGTGAGAGCTCCAACGTCTGGCAACAGAGGGCCTCAGCAAGGAAGATGAAGAAGGAGAAGAAAATATACCGTAAAAGGAGAAGGTAGGGGTCTTGACAGTTATCGTGGTTACCAAATCCGAACAGGATGCGGAGGCAAAGAAGCTTAAAGCCAAGGCAAAGGTAGGCAAGGGTCTACTGCCTAACAGCTTCCATGCTCGTCAGAGAGGACAATGGCCGGTCTTATGCAGATGTCTGATAGAAGACATGAAGTTACCTCAACCCAGAGACTTGCGTTGCCAAGATAATCTTCGCGAGACCAAACCCGAAGGGGGATGTTACCCTCCGGCACGGCAAGGGCTCAGACTGTAGACGTTTGCTGTGTTTGTCGGGAAATCGGGTATGTCATCGCCCCATAAAAGTGAGTCTTTCTGGAGGTGAGGGATCCTGACGCTTCCTCAGAGACGCAGAAAGTGGTCGACACGCTTGACAAGGCCATTGGTCTTGGAACCCAGTGACGAAGGCAGGGTGGTACTGGCCGAAAAAACAAGCGGCAACTGAAGATGGCGGCAACTAAATTATTCTACTCGTATGTCGGTAAAAATTCTAGTTCAGAAGGTATAGGGATTTTAGTGTCAAAAGTTAATTTGTTCCAATTTTTGCTCAAAATATTATTTGATGTTAAAATTTACCAAATTAAATTTGGCCTAAAATTTAAATAATCCTATGTTTTAAATTAATAGCCTACGTAAACTGATGGAAGGTTAATATATTTTTCTGTTTAGCGTAAACGTATTACGATTTATGGAGACAAAAAATCAATATTTACCTTATTTAGTTACATATTTCCATAAAACTAAGCAATGTGGTATTGAATATCAATATAATCATCTTCGTTAAATATTTTAACTGAATAAAAATTTTATAGATACCGCTAGTTACCCCTTCTTCCCACCAAAAAACAGTCAAAATAAAAAATCCAAATTTCTCAAAAACGCCTCTTACGATTAACTTTAAAATATGGGATTTTACAAACATTTTGGCTATTGAAGATATTTCACTACCTGCATGACTTGAAATTCAGGATCATGAAATGAATATTCGATCAAATTAAAAGGGAGAAAGTATGCGTCAGATTGCTGATACCGTTTATTTATCAAATAAATTTATTGTTGAACTTATTCTACAAAGTAAGTATCACATACAAAACATACCGTTGTTTTTAACCACACATGGTAAGTGGTATTAAATCTTATTCTTCGACAGTTTGTACCGCAATGGTTGAGGGAGTTGACAGCTTCCGTCAAGGGATAGGAGATGCAGGATCTACGGTGTGGGATCCGTGTTGGTATCGAGTGACCCCCTCGTGTCACACTGGGGGCCCGTCCGCGGACCGTGTCCCACTGTGACGCACCCCGCAACACACGACACCACACCCGTTTAAAAAGGGTTTAGTATTTTTATCAAGCACGTTATCACAGTATAATTATATACTATTAATATAATTATACTATATATATGGTTTTCCCTGTATATATATATATGTATATATATATATATATATATATATAGGGTGTCCGGAAATTATGGTAAAACATTTTAGTATATGATAGCAGAGGTAAAAATAAGAAAACAAGTTTATATAAACTTAGTTCCTGAAGTGCTTCTATTTTCGTCTATGTGTCTGTTTTTTTGATTTTCATATTTAATCATACATCTAACGAACCTCTTAACATATAAACTTCTAATTTAATACATGGATGAGCATTTTAAGAACTCATTTTGAAGGAAGTTTCAAATTTTCTACCTCTTACCATGGTAAGAGGTAGAAATTATGGTAAATGCATTTCAAAATGGCGACTTTTTTGTTTTTAAAGCTAAATATCTTAAAAACCATAAATTTTTGAAACATTATATGAAAGAAAAAAACCTGCAAAATTTAAACCAATCAACGTGATATTAAGACTACAATTATCGGACCACTAATAATAGAGAAATTGTAAATCTTCCGAATAGAAACATGCAAATTTCAGGCAGTAGGAACTAAAGATTCATGTTTCTATTCAGAAAATCTGAATGAAAAGCTGACTTACAGACGGAAATCAAAGCACTTTAGAACCTAAGTTTATATAAACTTTTTTCTTATTTTTACTAGTACTATCGTAACTAAAATATGTTATCATAACTTCCGGACACCCTATATACATCCAAACCCCTCAGATATCACAAATTATCAATATCCTTCATCTAAATTTTATTGTAATATACATGTTATTCTTTTAGCGAATTTACCCCATTGGAAAGGGGCGGTTTCCTTAGCTCTCAAGTCCCAAGCCCAAGACCATCATATCTTTTCGTTTTGAGGACCTCAGATGCCAGAAACACCATTCGTTCATTTTCATACACATTTCTATATATCTGTGTGCCCTTAAGAACGATTACTCGCGTACAAATGGTCAGATCTAAATTAAATTTGGCACAGACATGTAAAGTAGTAATTTTTTGGATGAGTTCGGAAATTAGCCTGATCGGACCATTGGAAGGGGGAGTAAGGGGGATAAACTCCTTTAAACTCCCCCCCTCCTTCGGTTTTCGGTATTCGTTACATGTAAAAAAGAAAACTATCAAACTCCGATTTAAACAATTGAATTAAACCGAAAAACATATAATTTAGTGTCTTGAATTATTGCTCTATGTCTATTGGTAACCGGGACATCGCTAATGGAGAAACACAGTATGTTGTCCCAATTTTAGTCTTATGGGAAATAAATATAATTCTATATCTCGCTTATTTCTAAATACATCTGAATAAAACCTGGTATGGTTATGTGCTCATTAGAGGAATTAAGTAGATTCTACTTAAATCGAGGCTCTGACTAAATAAAGTATTTAAAGGTTTTAAATTTGCTGAGTATGTTGTTCTGTTGCTACACGAGTGTTTTATCTTTTAATATTTGTGATTATCCAACCAGGAACCACTTACAAAGCAAAAGTAATAAACAAAACTGCACTTTTGCGAGCACTGGTTTGTTACTTAAAATTGTACAAATACAATTTTGATTGTTTTATAAAAATTGCTCTGTAATTACTTTTTTATTGAGGTAATCTGAACGATATTAATATATAAAACAAAAATGCAAAGAATTCATTTTTCTTTACTGTAATTCTTAAGGCATTGTTGATGAGAATCGTAAAAATTAAACTCAAAATAATTACTACTGCATTTGATTTAAGCTGTTAAAGTTTTCCTTTTACGAGTTTGAGCGTTCCAACAGCAAGAATAAAACCATCAAAACAGTAAGACATAGAGAATACCATCATTGAACATATGTGAAATATACGAAATCAGCTAAATATTTCCAATCTTCACCCATGGATGAGTTAGACCGCGTGTGTGTGGGCAACAGTGTTAAACGACGTAACATTAACAAGAGTGGTGTCCCGCAGTGTTTTCATTCAATAAAGATAATCTCGAGTGTATTATATCGTCGTCCTGTCACTCGCCTCGTTTATCAGCATTATCTATCTCCGCGTCATCCTTCGTGGCAGATAAATGAGTTGCCGCTTTTACTTCCACTAAAATTTGACTTTTTTATTGCAATATAAAAATACTGCCCATCTTCAAAGTAGGTGTAGGTTTATAAGATGTCAGCATACATAGAAATATTGTATTATTGTGATATTTTTAATAATAAAACAGATGAGAGTGGAATACTTATAATTGAGTTAAAACATGACAAACTTAAAACAGATCCCTTAAAATTTAACATTATTCATTGTAATTATTAATGGATATATTGTCAAACGTCAGCTTTCATAATTAGTTCAATCATTAGTTTGTTTCAATCATTAGGTTTCAATTATTTGTTTACTTGACAGCTGTGGATCAATGTAAGTGCACCAGTATAACGTAATAAAATTAGAAGTAACAACCAATAAGTTATAATTTATTTTCATATTTATTTTTGTTTCATTACCTGTATGAATTTGTTTCTGAGAATTTAATTATATTTTTATTGAGCTATTTTTTCTTGAAGGTCTTAAGAATCCCATACCTTAGAAGATTATATTTTCGAAACCCAACCTATTTGGAGGACGTTGTAACCTGAAGAAGACAATCGTTAGTAGGATTAATCTTGTTACGTTCATCACACACTATGTTACGTCACCGATTTAACAAGCTTGTTTGTCTTAATCTTTATCAAGTTACCAAGACTAAACCTCGTTACTCTTCTTTTCATCAATTTTGTTCATAAACATTCGCTGAATCAGATATGATCCCAAAATCATTGTCCCTGAATTACAGTTATGGAAAATTTGATGATTAGGTTTCAAGACTATTATTAAATAATTGTAAACATGTAACATGTGCAGTTTTGAGCCCTAGACATGAAAATATCGACAAATTTACACTCTGTTTTGAGGGACATTTTTATTAGAGTTATCAAAAGTTTATTTCCAAACATTTACAATAAATAAAATCGTTATTATTCATTGGGCAGTAGTAGACTTGTTTTGAGCCAGGGACCGTTATATATTATTATTTATGACTCACTCCGGCACGGTCTTAAATCAGTTTATTCAAAAGCGATTATTGCTTTAAGCCGGTGAGTCATATTGCTTAGTTGGAGCTACACATTAAAACACCTTCGTTTAGCTGATACACAAATTGTATGTACCAGTCTTTGCCATCTGAGCAGAGCAAAGATGTTGCCATCTGAGCAGAGCTCTTTTATGTTGAGTTCTTGTTTTTTTTTAGCATTAGGGTAGTGTTTTTACTGCTTTTACAGTTCTCTGATTTAGCGATTGTTTTGTCTAGGTCCTCCTGGCTGTGTTTTACTAATCTTAAGTTTAGGTTCTTGAACACCTGAAGACCGGATCAGATTCCAGATTTCGAAGTCATGAATCTTGTTTTCACTAATAAGTTATGGCAAATGTCCTCAAGAGATATGATCAAAACAAGAAACTCACTGTTACCAAATATTAATTTTAAACTAAGAACGTAATTAGTATGACGAACATCTGATTACGACTACGACATCTGAAAAATCTGTGACCTGTACTTTAGTGGCGACATTTGATATGCTTTGAATTAAATAATACTTTTTAAAGAGCTTAAAAACACATTATGTCATCACGTATTGGAGTAATTGATAAAGTATAGCCCCAACTTCAGCCACAATATTTCATTGGCATGTGTTGCCTATCATCTCAAAGTTATGAACGTGCCCCAATCAGTTTATCAACTTTGGGCCTCAGTGCGACATGTACAGACAAACGTTCTCCGCTCCATTTGGATATTGAAACTGCCCTTGAATTTATATTAGTTAATTAGTAAATGGTTCGGTTTTATTACCTATTATTCAAAGTTCGATTAAAAATATTATAATGAATTCCATTCTAAATTTCTCGCCTTGAAAAATTTCATTTTAGAAAATAAAACTTCCTAACTATCAGCATTGACTCGAGAATGTTTAACTTAATAATTTTGAAATCAGGGTATATACCTCATCCGTCGAACAGTTTGGCCTGTGAAAATGACTGCATTTTCCGGAATAAATATGTGGGTTTACGTACATGGTGTCAATTTATCAATAAACTAGTTTTGTTGTAACCTCAAATTTCAACATAGAACAACACCAAGCTGTTTGATGTAAGTGTAGAGTGTAGGTCTACGTTGAATTTTAATACCAAACCAGACTTTTTTACTGTTTAACTGATATTAAGTATCGAAGCCTGAGGGCGGAATATACAAGATGTCTGTAAAGTCCATCACCAAACTCCATAACTTGGTTTATTGGGTCGAAATAAGCAAAAATCTTCATATAAAGGTGTGTCCTAAAATGCATATTTACCCAGATGTCCTCCATTTTGTATTTTCACAAAATATTTTTTATCTCTGAAGTTTTTAAATCGATTTTTTTAACTCGGTATATACCTATAACTACTCAAGGTTAGGTTATGAAAGATAATCGCATGATCGAATGGGAAATTTCAAAATGGCGGCCGTTTAAAATCTTTAAATTGAAATACTGAAAAAACGGTACTTGTTAAAAAAAGTCCAAAGGATAATAAATCTTAGGAAATTTAATTTCCGATCTAATGAAAATAAAATAATGAAAATCGGTTAATAAATAATTGAGTAAAGGTCGAATTTAGCTAACGAGACAGCATAATGTTGAGAAAAGAATGCATAATTTTGAGAGAAAAAATTACGGCTGACTGTAATTAGCGTTATACCTAAAAGAGATATTATTTTCAGCTTCACATTTAGTTTAGAGACAAAGTTTGCAGAACTGCTTACGAATGTAAACTGCATTGCTATACATTCAATTACTCGTTAGAACGCATCTCAAGTTGCTAGTTACTAGTTGGCATGCATCTCATTCGGATAAACAGGCCTAATCCCCCAATCAGCTTCTAAGCCCAACCCAAGGTTGACAGAGATCTATCGGGAAGAGATTTCTAGCCGACACTAATCCCCGTGGTAACTTTAAAATACTCTTTTTAAGATAACCACTACATTATACACTGAGTATATAGAGTATATAGTATATAGAGTATATAGTATATAGTATGTAGTATATGTAGTCCAGTCAAAATGTAATTTTCGCGAGATCAACCTACTTTTACGAGAGTTATCCTCCATAAAAGAAAAAAGTGTAAATATATGTAAATAACTTTACGTGTATATGCATGTGTAAAAGAATTTGAAAGGATGGTGTTTTTGGGGTCTGGAGTCATCCCCAGTTACAGTATAACTCATACTGGAATAGCTTATTTCTTAGAGTGAAATAGCTTAAATGAAAAATTTTCAATTTTCAATTTGCAGCGCTGCCCATAGACTTTGTCATACAAATAAAAAAGGTAGTGTGTCTTGTAGGAAATTTTATGAACTTTCATTTTGTAAATCAATGTGTATCGCATAGAATTAATTTACGGGTTTTGAGTTATAAGCAAAAATACGTAAAAAATCTGATTTTTGCCTTATTTTGCATTTTTGACAATGTTCCGTCACGAAATTTGTTAACAAACATCGGATATGGATTCAGAGCCCCGGAAAACATAAGAAACAATAAAAATCTGACTTATCCCAAAATTTTCCCGTGAAGGAGTTTTTTGAAGACAATTTTACTGGACTAATAATGATACTGTAATAGCATATAAAATCATTTTAAGGCTTTATATCTATAATTATATATTGTGTCCACAACACATTTTCAGTTTTCATTAACATCATTAATAGACAAATCAAAATCATTAACAATTTTCATTAACAAAATTAATAGACAAATCAAAATCATATTCCACTGTATTAATTAAAATCTTATAAGGCAAAGACAACTTTATTACTTTCCAATTTACTGTTGTCAGCCGGCTGTCAAAAAGGTTAGCCATAAAAACAACATCTCTTTGATCAATCAAGGCAGCATCAGACGCTCTAATCCACTGATTGGCTCGTTATGATTTTATGCATCAAGGGGCATTTGGCGTTAGTCATTAAACACTGTCAGTGCTCCAACTTGCAGATCGATAAGCTAAATGTATCTAAAGATGAATTAGGCAAAGATGATGTTTAGATCATAGTACTGCATTATGAATTCAGTCTTTTACTTAATGAGCCTACAGGACCTTAACACTTTTTTACTCCAGGTAATTACTCTAAAGTTTAGAACAAAAAAAGATGTATAGAAATTTAATACAAAACGTAGTAAGACAATTAAAATTATAGTTAAATGTTTCAAAACTTATCTCTTATTTTATTTATTATATTTTTTTACTTATCTCTTATTTTTTATTCTCTTATTTTATTACTTACAATAATTATCTCTAATTAAAATTATAATTAAATGTTTTTGTTTTTCCAATAAATATAGCTCTTTTGATGGTGTATGAGTTGCTTTTCAACTTGCTTTAAATGCGTACATATTGATTACGTCCTGATTATAATATTTACTAGTGCAACGTTAAACTGGTGATGCCATATACTAGTATGTGCATGCTTACTATCCAACAACGGATTGTAAACACCGTTATCAGCTTCCCCTATTATAATTATTTTATTCGTGTCTAATTGTTAACTATATATTTATGTTTTAATACATCACTTTTATTATTAAAAATAAACACCACTTAGTTCAACCCTAAACACCTGTAAGGGGCCAAAGCCACCGGTTTTAGAATCTCCGCTTTTATTAGTTATAAATAAAACGTGTGCTTTGTCGTTTATCTATGTATAAAAAAGCCCAAACTACCCTTAACTTTTGAGAAAACCATAAATCTGACTCCTATCAACCCTATGAAAGTTTTTGATAACATTTTTCCTATTGGCACAAGCATAACGAAAAGGGCTGAGCAGTTGATGTTGTATTTTTTTATTCACAATTTTTTACTTTTCCCAGTGAAGCGGGACACTATCTGCTATTATGAAATAGTTTTAATTCCAAAAATAACGTAATATAGCTGCGCTGAAAAACTGATTTACTCCAATCCATTCTTCCAATTTTTCTTCTTTTGTCTTATCTTCATTTTTTACTTCCACTTTTTTAATAAGATTAAACATATGCGTTTCCCAGTTTGGGTAAATAGACCCTAAATTTTCACTTAAAATTATCATAAGCAATCGTTTCCGAGGATGTTTAAAATAAATGAGCCTAAGCAGACTTTTTGGAATGAGTGTCACCGTAGTCGTTAAGGTCGAACACGTTTCTGCACAAAAACCAAGTTATTGAGTCCAGCACAAAGAAACACAGTACGTTAAAGAAACTGGTACCAGATTATACTCATACTTGTAACTAGGCACTGCATAAAACTAAGTCATCCCTTCGTGGCCTGGTATCGTGTTGAAGTCAACCATGGATACGATACCAGCTTAATTATGCAGGTTGTCCACCGAAAACGAACCGAAATACGAAACTTAAATGCAGGTTGTCCACCTAATCAAAGTGGCTCATCTTCGGATTGCATTTTAGGTTATAAACCTATTTTTCGTTAATTTTATCAGAAGAAAATTAATTTTGATCTCTTTCGGAGAAAAATTTAAATCGTTCTACCTATGCACGAAGCCGATTAAAGATTTCATATTTCATCAAATAGCTTAAAAAAACTTTTTTATTTCACTCATTCTACTATTTAAATTGTTAAGATAAAGCACTAAGAATACGTTTATGTGATGTAATTATGAAATTCTATGATACTCCCAGGTTATGATCGCTGTATTCTCATGCCAGAAGAAATTTGGTTCAGAAATTAAATTTGGTTTAGAACTGTAAGAGGAGTCTTTATTACGAAAACAACCCAGCATAATTGTGTATAACTGTGTTTAGATTAAAGAAGTGAGACTTTTCAATCGTTGCATTTCGGATAAGACTCACCTGAATGATGTGCCGTTATCGGGTGTCGACATAGTGGCTCCCCGCGTGACGCGGGACGTCATGTCACACCCGGGTGGGGCTGTCACGCTGCCTCCGTGACGTCACGTCACACCCGGGTGGGGCTGTCACGCTGCCTCCGTGACGTCACGTCACACCCGGGTGGGGCTGTCACGCTGCCTCCGTGACGTCACGTCACACCCGGGCGGGGCTGTCACGCTGCCTCCGTGACGTCACGTCACACCCGGGTGGGGCTGTCACGCTGCCTCCGTGACGTCACGTCACACCCGGGTGGGGCTGTCACGCTGCCTCCGTGACGTCACGTCACACCCGGGCGGGGCTGTCACGCTGCCTCCGGCCACGACCACTCCCCACACTCAGTACCTCGTGGAAGGCCAATGTTAATGTTAGATTGTAAATATCTGTGTATGTTTGATCAACTGACTTATTTCCCCTGATATAATTTTTTTATAACTTAACGTTATAAGAATGGAAATTGACCTTTAGGAATCAATCGTATTACTTTCCACGGTACTGAGTGTTTTGATACTTGTTTCCGTTTCAAAATATAACAATTTACTGCCAATAACATTTACATTTCTATAAACGTGTCCCTTTATAATCTCATACTTTGGATTCGTAATTTTCAATGTCTTCCTTTGATTGTTTACATATTTGAAATTTCGAGGCACAATTTTTTTAACAGGTTTAAGAACATAATATTGTTCATGCATTTTTTTTATTGATTTTATAGTAAAGAGTTAATGTATGATAGCATGGAGTACAGAGCATTTTATTGATAAATATTCATTTTTACTCATAAGAAATGTTTAAAATTTGATACATAAAGTATACATAGCCTTTATTTTGCTTCAAGAAAAATTAAGCCAAAAAGCAAATTAACCACAGTGTTTTTGCTATTTTTGTTTTTTGTTTTCTTTTATTTTTAGTTTGCATAATATTTGAAAATACCTTAAAAAACGTTTAAGCAACTTTAAAAAATATATTATTCCAGGCTAAACAAATCATTCAGTCTGATTGAGGTGTTCCGTTGGAATAAATTTCATATCAATATTAGTTTGTTTACTAACTTGAATTACAATTATTTATATCATACGAAACTTCCCCACATGATCATAAATAACGAATATAACTCTATGGTTTGGTCACGCTCTGCCCTACACGTGGCTAAATCAATTTGTCATCGTTAAGCTAAGAGATCTTCTTTAGTAAATACTATCATATATCATCCTTTGTGTAACATAACTGTCATTACTCTTAAGAAACCATATGAACTTTGATCTTACATTTGGTTTCATCCGTACATCCAGGACCCAATTATATACTTGTCGTTTTTGTATGGCATGAATCGTGCTTGTTGTTTTTCATGGTTTCTAGCCTCAAACCTAGTTTGTTCATAAATAAGTCATAGTAAACCTTCTTCATACGAGGTCGAAAACGTAAATTTACTGTCTGTCTATTTCAGATAGTTTTAGGGAAATTCCCCATTAGGGAATAAGCTACTAACGAAGGATACATAGTAAAAACTAAGGCCGAGGTCATGATAACTTTTCGTAAAAAACCTAAGTTTTGAGTTATTACATTTTTTATTTACAATCTCGAGAAATGGCCATTGGTTACTGAGATATTGAAAGTGGTAAACACAGTACGTTGTCCCTATGTTATAGGCAATAATAAAATTTGATTTCTCGCTTATTTCCAAACGTCTCTTAATAAAACTTTATATCTGGCTTCAAATAGTCAATATATATTTATATTTTCAGCAGAAGCCCCCGACTTTCATATATCTGTGGCAAAAAACCTGCATGCTCATACCCAGCGTTATATCTTATTGGAAAAATGCTATATATTCCTTATCTTTTAACATATCTGAATAAAACTTGGTATAAGGCTTCTTCTAGTTCAGTCGTACTAAATATTGACTTAAAACCGCCCAATTTTTAAATACTTGCCTGTTGCAGCAGACCTGCATACCCATTCCCCGTTGGATTGAAAAAGGTATTTGTGCATTTAAATTCGCTGAGTATATGGAGGTTTACTGCAGTAGGGGTATTTTTTTACTTTGATATCATTGATTAAACCTATCTAAAGTACTTAAAATTGTTGGATGAAATCTTAATAAAAAAGAGACATTGTTCTAGGTAATGAATTATCGTCAATATGATCATTTTACAATAACAGAAATATTTCAAGGCCAAAAAATTAACATCCATGTTTTTTTATTTCAAAAAGATAATAATTTGAGTGGAAATTGTGAGGAACACTGACATTTGTCTGAACAAATTTAAATAAGAGGTGCAATTAGTTTCCTTAAAAAAGATCTTTACGGTTTTTTTTTGTAAAGTGTTATAATGTTATCATTTTTACGTATTTTATGATCTATAAAAATAGATTGACGATTGTACTCTCTATTATGATTGTACTAGCTGATCAACCCGGTTTCACCCGTGGGAAAAACAGAAAAACTTCCTTGGATTCATGATGTAATGTTTCATTTGATTTCCCATACTTTATTAGGTTAACATGACAACTTCATAAAGTTTCCCTATAGTTTAGCGTTAACATTTTGAAGTAACATAGAGCGAAGGCCTCAGGAAAGTTTAAAAAACCGTTCATATAGCGGATGACTACGCCCCAAGAGGAACGTCCATGCAAAGTTTCAAGATTCTATGTCAATTTGGCTAGGCTGTATGACGATAAATCAGTAGTTTTTGACAAGTATGCAGTATAGAAGATTATATATTGACGTAGGGTAAGGATGATGTGCTTTTTTTAATGAAAGCATTACACGTTTAAAAAAAGTGGTATGAAAGATTAATACTCAGGATTGTGTGTCATATATGATTAAATCTAGATAAGACCTCAACTTTAATTATTCAATATTAAATTGTGCTAAGGGTTTTTCATTTAAATCTGTTTAAGCTGTGACATTTCAGGCTTTATAGAGCTTATGAAACGAAAACTGCTACTCCCCTATCAGGTGAGTCTGAAGTAAAACCACAGAGGGATTATTAATTTTAGTGACTTAATACGTTTTTGGATTTTACAAAAATATTACTTTGCTCAAAAATTTATCGTTTACAGATTGTAGCCGTAATTTATTCATTTTTTAAGCAAACCAGATCTGGACAGTTGTAGTTATCGCATAATTATATAATTGTAGTTATAATGGTATAATTGTAGTACTTCTCACTTTGAATACTAGTGTAAGAAAATACATTTTCTTTATTACAATTTCAACGTCAGCTTTTTACAATAATTTATAGTACATAATTATTATGATCAAATAAACAGAGCTATCTTTAGTAGGCCTTTGTGGGTTCTACGTGTTTCAAGTAAGTTTTTTTTTCAGGATTAAATGGTTTGTTCACAGAACAGTAACTTGAAAAACAATCAATAACTACACGTACATTTAGTCGAGAGTAAATTCAAAATTAAATTAATGCTAGGTCTAACCTAAATTTTAAGTTAAACTTCATATTTGTATTTAATTATCCGTATAAACTTTGTAAATGACTTACTTAGGCTTTAGATTAGGCTTTTATCACAGACTGACATCGATGAACCGAACAACATCAATTCCCGACGTTTATAATCACTCGAACTTCGGTTGGGTCCGTTTCAATCTTTCATCCCCCTCATATATCGATGGTCGAGCGGCCTTTGTCTGAGACCGCCCGTGGAGAAGGCGAAGGGTGAAATCTCGTGAAATCGATAAACTGATCCCCACCAGGAATAAATTGTTCCCAGGCAAGCTGAAGAATTCAACTTTGACACTCTAATTTAATTATAGGTGCCCATTCCGTCCTGAAAACACAAAGCGTTTTACCTCCTAAAGAATGCCGACAGAAAAGTAATTAAATCTTATTCCTTTTTCCCCAAGCTACCCTATTGAACGGCATTCGATTGACTATTTTAGAGTCTTGATTGTGGGTGAAACGTAGACAAATTCGTTTTGCCATTTTAGTCTTTTTTCGTGTATTTTCTTTATTAGAATTCAATACGTGATTAATATTAAAAATCTGAATCGGAACACGAATGAATAGTCTAGTTGAAAATGACAGTTGATCGAAGATTCTAAAATGTGACCATTTAAAAACTTTGCAATTACATTGCTGGCGTCAAAGTCGTGAATCATTATGCTGTCTACGCTGTGTTAAATTCATCGATGAGTATATCATTGGATTTTACAATCATTCTTATATACATATTTTATGTAAATCTTTTTTTGTAAAATTCAATAATATGTACATATATTTTTCCTCATTTATGCTGATTTCATGCATAAATAAGAACAAATTTGAGATTTTAAGTCTTAAGTACAATAATGAGACAGAAAAGGATCATTGTGGATAGCCTCTGGATCACTGATTTATATAATAAAGGTTTAAGTTACCTGGTCTGTCAAATGATCCTTTTGTAGTAATATGACTACAGCTGTTTCGTGTTGTAAAAATTAACACATCTTCAGGTCGAACGTCAGCTGGGTTAAGAATCCATTATTATGGTAGTCACTGAGTTAAAATTGTTCACAAACATAAATACAAACACGGACACGGACAACGGACACGACACACAAAAACATTTTTATGTGTCGTGTCCGTTGTCCGACTGTGTTAATTTTTACAACACGAAACAGCTGTAGTCATATTACTACAAAAGGATCATTTTACAGACCAGGTAACTTAAACCTTTATTATAGAAAAGGCTCATAAACACAAACGTAGATTAGAGAGTAAATCAAAATTAAAGATATCTACGAATAGAAAATGCATTATGCTTATCCGAATAAATCGAATAACCGAGACTAAAGTGGCAGTCGATTAAGGAGACACAAATGTTACACTTCAATAATTGGTGCAAGTCGTCCTTTAAGCATGCTGTTTAAGGCGTTACGATCGGCTCAATGAAACCTTTAAATGGTACATACTGTATAGGCACATTTTAAATTTTATTTGCCATATTTCATAATTCACTTCCTTTAAGGGTCATCTTACAAAGGATAAGGTCAAAATTGCGCGTCTGTGGATAAGGTCAAAATTTGCTAATTACCTTCAGCCAAGAAGAAGTACTTAATTCTAGTAGATGTCAGGTTGTATATTTTTAACAATTGCATTTCAAGAATTTCAGGAAAAGCTAACAGTTCGGTTCGATTTTGCAATACACTTACAGTAATATATATGAAACTTTTTATTCGAGTACAGCTCTGCTCTAGACCGTTTATAACGACTGCTCGTCGCTGCCATATTTTAAACAGTACGTGTTGATGAAAGATAACTTTTACGTGTTTTATCCTCGACATATTTTTAAAGTATTTCTTTCTGCTACAGAAATTTTAAGATGTTAAATACACTCACTATTACATTTCTCACAAAGCATTTTACATGTTCAGTTAAATAATCAGTACAGACGTTTGAATAAGACTATAGGTTTTCTTGTTTGAAGCATCTTACAATACAATTAGAGTAATACACAGGGTTGCTTTGGCTGTAAAATCTATATTTATTTAATACGCTAGGAGTTTTTATTATTATTAATTTTCTTTTGCTATCAAGACTCCTCCAATCCCATATATAGGTCCATTAAATTGACTTTCTAAAAGAATAGCTAAAGGGGCTTTGCCCCAACAGGCCAATAGTATAATTTTATCGTGACTAAGTCATATATTTTTAAATGTAACTTTTTTGTAGGAGGAACGTTTTATGCCCGAATCTAAAGGGAACATAGTGGGACTCTCTCTCAGATGTTGTTCGAGATGTACCCACTAAACCGCCTACGCGGCTGCGGGGAAACAGGCATTACCGGACAACTTCAGCACTGGACTCTGTGTATTGCGCCCAACTGGCTGGTCAACGTTCCGGGAAACGCAGAGATCACCCAATCATCCCTCGTTTCGCTTTCGCCTGAAAATGAATTGCAAGAATAGCGCAACTACTCTCCCTGAGTCTTTGTTGGGGACACCCCCACCCCTCCACAACGACGGCGACGCCCGCGACGTCCGGAGACAGATCACCGATTCCGGAGATGAGGTCCGCCTTGTCCTCAGCAAATCAGCTGCACCGGAAGTAGGTATGATGAGCGACATCCACCTCCTCCGGGCAGAAGATACACTGAGGTGACCTCAGCTCTCCCTGAGGAAAAGGTAATTACTGAATTAACTGTGACTCAGGAAGAATAAATTGACACAGGAAGAATTGAATTTCTCCAAACCCACGGCTCAACAATAGGCAACGTGTTTGGCTCAGATTTGTCTCGGATTGGTCGGAAGACCGTGTTTGTCTCGGATAAACCGAAATGTCCATCGCCCTTCTGATCCGCCGTCCCACCGCCCCTGCCACTTGCATTATGACGAGTCTGACCTCGAACCAAGAAACTTAGTCAATGCCGAGATCCGGGCTGCGACTAAAATGTTCTGCCTTTCTCTTTAATAAGACAATTGTGAACTACATTATTAAACCAAGGTTTATTGACTGGCAGCATCTTTCCTCATTACTATCGAGTCTAAAAGTTATAGCTGTCTTTTAGGGAGTAATTTTTTTTATATTTTAAAATAAATAATTATTAGTTGAAACTGAGTATTTTGTTTGAACTGGACTTTAGGTTAAGACCAACATGTAATTTAAGTTTAGTAAAAATGTTGTATTACGATTAATTGTGGGTTGAAAATAGTGAATGTTTCATTTTATTGACGTATTTCGTGAGTAAATAAGCTGAAGACGCTTGTGGCAAGATCATCCTCTAAATCAAAAGTTTGTTCGGTGTTATCATTCAATAAAGGTTTCAACCTCAACCCTGAGTGGATTGTTTTCCGCCCGCTAGCACCATCATTTATCTCCTTATCTTCCCCCTTCCTTCTCAAACCGAATACTGGTTTAATCACCGAATTATGTGTGTGAATGAAACGTGCACGCCATCTATAAATCATTCGCTATATCATGAGGATGATATCATAATATATGTTAAAATCTCTACTCAGGTTTTATAAAGTATTTCACATGAAAATATATTAATTGCTAGAACTTATTATTGGTTGGACTAACGAGCCACAGTTACGGTGAGTTTATCGGATATAGGCTACAGATATTATTACTTAAAATTGATATTGTTACTTAAAGTTATCAAGAAGTGAAGATGGAAGAATCTGCGAATATTATCCTGTACTATACTGTTATCCTATACAGTTGAACCGCGAGTCCTCAGGGACTACTGAACCGATCTATATGAGTTATTTATTTGTCAAATTAAAGGGGACAGTGCGTAGGCTTATTGAACTTCCTAAGAATTTACGTTTTGTCTTCGAGCTACGCCTTATACAGTCTTTTTCTTCATGTTTACAGCTGTTAAAAGGTTGAGTCGATACAGTACGTACTTGAAGTTGAATAAAATTATATTATTAGCTGTTAAATATTTTCATGGCGTGAGTGTCATTGCAATCGAGGCTGCAACAGTAATATATTTATAACTATGCAACAAACATATGAAAGAACCATGTGGAAATTAATCCCTTAAAACTGAAGTTTTATTACTTTATTGCCTTTTATATTAAATTATAATAGGGATTTACATAATGTATTTTGAAACCATGACGGCTTAACAAAGCTGCAAATCCCGAAAGACAGAGAAGTACACAAAAATAAAATGAACGAAAGCCCTACAATGCTTCTGGCTGATTAATTGTCCATTTAACTGTGTCCAGCTAATGGAATTGTCACGGACGCTGACTGACGTCACAATCAATTTGTTGTTTCCATCGGACACTCGATAGGCACTGATTTAATTGTCCTCTAATAAACCAAAGCGGACCAAAACCATCAATGACGTAAAAGCAGTCATAATTTATCAATAAAACAGATACTCGAATTACAAAGACTCTGTATATTTACTTTATTTAAACTTAAAGTAGAAATTTTTTGAATGATCACAAAACGATTATTATATAAGACCTATATTAGACTGATGATGATCGTACGGTGCCAAATAAATCCAAAAAAGGTCATTCAAAAAAGGTAGCCCACAATTTCATTTCATTGCATTACGACGTACACGATTCCTATTTGAACGTATTGTATCTCTGATTGCTGACTTACTATTATTCTGTTTTCGGTCAGTGATTTGTTGGATTAACTATACTTTTGTAACGAAAATATATCTCACCAGAGGAATTATATTATTATGAAGATTTTAAATTTAATCAAATGTTCGCATTTACGGTAATTAGTTTTTAAGATAAAAATACCTCAGCAGCAAAATATATGATCTTTCTTAATTGAATCTGGCTGTTATTGGGCTATACGGAAAATACCTAATAGTAACGATGTATTTAGGTACATATGTTTGCAACAAAACGAGATAAACCTAATAGCTAAATCCTCTCAACAAAAATTACATGTTTCATTAGGTCACCCTTGTTAGTGTCAGGAGCAAATGGGACAGCGCTGCAAATAAACATTTCGATCAATATGTTCGCTCTGATTCTCTCTCATTATAATTGTGTGAGTTCTGTAATTGCATCACAATGAAACACGGGTCAAGCTTATGTAATTGGCATCTGTAAAATTTGCTTTTAAACAAACTAATAATATTTTTTTATTTTAGCTATGGTATTTATTTTATGACAAATGTTAACAAATACACGCGGATAATTGCATCTAAATAAACATAACTAACTCAGTTTATACTTTTTACTTATTTCACTAATGATTTTTCTAATGGGTAAACAAACTTTAAGCCTTTCAGTTTTTTAAAGTCCTCTATCTTAAATTACATTTTCCAGTAGTTGTACGTCTCTTGAAAATCGACGAATCCTTCTTTTGGGCGGATATTTACAAAAATAAGTCTTGAAACAACTTTGCCCTAAATTATGTCTCCTCTATTAGCTTACTACGAAAATGAAAAAAAAAAAAACTTTAACAGATCTGTTCATTCAAAACATGAAAAAGATATATTTATCTCTTTGTAAAAAATGGAAGTACATAAGTATTTTTTTCTGACGAAAATCTTGGAAAACTTTTCTAGTAATTCAACAAATATACCGTTTAGACGTTGGCACATATGATATGAACCTTTTTTATTGGACAAGAACATTTTTATAGATTAATAAAATACTAAATAACAATATTAACAAGAGTAAAATAGATTATTAATATTAAGAGGAGTCAGATTTAAGGATATTGATATTTTTTAGACCATGAAGGACTATTTGCTTAGATTGCCTTAACTGAACAACACATCACCGATGACAAAAAAATATAGAATACATATATAAGGTGTACTCGTATACCATTGATTTGTGTAGCTCCTATGAAAAATATAATCGTTGTAATTCCTTCTAGACTATTTCACACGACTCTCATAGTGCGTTTCACAATCAATTAATTAGGTTTCAACGCCGTTACTAAAACGATTTATGGCCACAGCTGCAGGCCAAACGTCCCGTCATCTCTCTGCGGACGAAACTCCCAAAGAAATTAAACGTTTATAGCTGCTGATATATTTTACAAAGAGACAAAGAAACGTCGAATTGCATCGTTATCAGATAGATCAGACTTAGGTATAAAGTTAAAAATGAATCATAATGTTATTCATTAAACTTTTAATGAAAAGCTCAAAAGCTAATTTGCATTGCTCAATTTATGTCATCACCCTTTTAACCATTCATCCGTTCAAGTCAACTATGACAAATATAAAATATGACATTTACTTCAATGAAAGTTTGGTTACCAATTTAATTTTTCCTTGGCTATCTACCTTGACTATTGATCTAAGACAGACTTTATCCTGGTGAGGGGTAAGCCGCTAGGGTACAGAATTCTATAACCTAGGCACTATACTGACACAGATCACCAACCGTGCGGGCCGGGATGAACCTGCGGTAGACTTTGACCAACTATCTCATTTTCGTTAATTTGTTTGTTATGATTAATAAATCAGGTATGTTTTTCATTTTTCTTTCAATTTCCCTTATCAGAAAAATTAATATATTTTAATTATATTCTGAAAATACCTATCTGTGTCCTTGTAACCTGGGATCTGTAACCTTGGGACATAAAAAGTAATGACAGAACAAGTACTATCGTTTTTGAAGACCGATTCGACTCATACTTGATTATTATACCATCGAGTCAGGTATGAATCTTTTGTAGTAAGTGCAATAGTATTTTTCTCAATTAATAACTGGTTTCAAAATTTAGTTTTTTGACTAAATTAGTAAATTAATAAATTAGTAGTAATAGTAAATTAGTAGTAAATTAGTAGTAATAAATTAGTAAATTAGTAAATTAAGTAATTTTTTCCTTGTGCAATGACTTCATCTGCTTCCATGGCAGAATTCAATATTATTTCATGGCATATTTGACTCCTTAACTTTGTCATATTTTTAAAACAGGCAAAGTACTTAAATATGAAGTATAATTCAATTTTTTCCTGGAAATGAGAAATACTCTACGTATTAATAATGACTAATAACAGCTTACAACACTGATTTTTTTCATATTTGGTACTTTTAACGGTGAGATGTAAAAATAATTTATAAACTCATACTGTTCAGTCTTAAGTAAACAAAACCAAAAGGTATCTCAGCCTCAAATAAAGCATGTGAAAATTAAAAATAGCTTCACTTAAAAAAACAGTGGGAATAAGGACGCCCGAAAACCTGTATTATGAAATCTACTTTAGGTGTCTCATAGAAAAGAAGACACAGATGTTTAGAGGATTGGTAGTTCATAGATGCTTGTGACATCTATGCAATCTGAAGCTGTAACACCACATATTGTAAAAAATATAAATATTTTTCCTTCTTTAAAAGACATTTTTAGGTGGGGTATCTGAATTATGCTGGACATTTATTGGGAAACTCACCATTGGTGGTGGCACTCAATAACCTGAAGGTGGTGAGTTGCCCAATAAATGTCCAGCATATATAAATATTATCTTTACAAAATACGTTATAATCATAATATCTATTGTATGTGCATTATGCAATTATAAAACTAGCTGACTAGTTTACGTTCTCAATAAACTAGTTGACTTTTTTTAATGAATATAGGGACTTAATGGTGAATTTTAAGGAAAAACTGAACAACTTAATAAATGACTAATACTAAAGTATTATTATTAAGTGTTCGTTCGTTTTATAGCGTGATACCCTTCCCTTATGTGGGTATATTTTTCTTCAAAATATCACTAGAGAAAACATAAGTAGGTTTTATATAATTATTTTATGTCAACTGGCTGTAATACACAACAAAATTTCTATAACAAATAAATAGATAAAGTAAATATTTTTACGCATCATTGAAATACTCTATACAGCTAACCTAAAAAAATATAAAAATAATTTGCAGCCTTTTAGGAAGCCATTTAATTCATTTAAAATTTATTGTTACCCTAATTGAATTCTTATTCAGCTTATACTGTTTACTATAACAGTTTAAAACCTATAGCACAACAACAGAGAAATATACATATTCATAATTGGGTCATTTTGAACCCTAGCAGACAAAGAAGCTTCAGAAACGCTATCTCTATGGGCGTAGTTGCTATAAATGTTTCTGTTTATGGTTATGTGTAGAGGAGTTTGTTATGTATAATCGTGTTCATAATTTAGTTGTGTCCGCGATTAAATATTACATCGTATTTTTATGGTATGATTCAATAATCAACATGTATTATTAAAAATTATTTACATGTGGTATGTTATATGGTAACTAACAATCCTATATAAAAGGAATATTATTCTGTATTGTGGGCCAATAAATATGAATTTAATTACTATTTGATTCTCAATCTGATAGGAACTAACTGTTTTAATTCCTTCCGAATTAAATTGTGCTAAATTAACAAAGATATGAAAATGACCAAAAATTTGACTTAGAACAATGAATGTTACTATTGAAGATTATAGCCAGTATTAGTGTTTTGAGTGTGTTGTTCTTTTTTCACATACAACATAAACATTAACACATAAAAATTTAAGCATACAAGTATAGTAAGTTTTGGTAATGTGTCCTTCACAGTGAATAACATTTTAACAATATTCTGTTCGATGAGTGCTGTCTTAAAGACCCTGAAAAACTAAATTCATGGCTAAGGACGCGTTTCGGCTAAAATAGTCATTTAACAAAGTATTTTTAAAATAAATGTATATACGGTATAGAACAATTGATGGATTTGGAATTATTTTATTATATTTTGTAAGCCTAACACATATATTTCGAAGTGATCAACCGTAGCAAACTGTAAAACTAATAAATAAAACAGTATAAAATATGATTGAATTACCAGTAAATAATCAATCTCCCTAGTTTCTTACGTTTACAAAACTATAACGCACAAGTATGGGCCACTTTGTTTACTTACCTATTTCCTCGTTGGTAATTTTCCCCCACGCCGAGATAACATTAACTGTCATGAACACGAATGAAAAGCAGCAGACCTCCATTGCACAGACCACTACACTGCGAATAACTGTTTTGTCTTCACAAATAAAAAACTACATTTAAAAAAATATAATGAAGTACATACAAGTCCGTATAAGTCAAACTAGTTTTATGTTCACTTTTCTACATAGTTTACAATTTTATAATTCTAATTTAGCAACCAAAATATGCTTATTGTATTTTGATTTCACCGATATGTTTTTTATAATAGCTTCGGTAAATATATTATTGCATTTTTTATTAACAAACCTTCACATTTAATTCGCGAACATTTTACTGAGTGAAGTGCAGTGAGCACACTCTGTTCCCTGCTGGACGGCCCGGCACGACTGGCGCGTGCGGAGCGTGAGCGGCGGCGAGCCGGCGGCCGAGGGGAGCCGAGTGTCGACGGAGCCGCCCGAGCGCCAGAAAACAAGGATACCTTGATCCTGGGAAGAATCAATGCCGCATTTACCCCCGGGGAGTTTAAATAAAGTACCGGAATGTGCTAAAAACCCTGCTCGGCCCGAAACTTTCGGTGGCAAACATATAATTCAGTTTAGCACCGCTGTGGGTTTTCGAGATTGCTCTCCCCAAACGTCTCGTGATGGACCATTTGTTTCGCTTTTATTCTCGCCTTTAGAGCTCCTCTCGGGCTAATTTTATGCGCGTTTCATCCATTCTCTTTCAAAGTTAAATTTTCCCCCTTATACTTACAGTCTCTTTCATCCTCGACTTTTAATTAAGTTACCTGAAATGCTTTTAAGTGTGTGCACGTAATTTACGTTTAGGTTTTGATTAAAACATACAAATTTAAAGCAATATCATATTTTTATAAAATTATACAAAACATGATAAAAACACACCTTAAACAAAGTCTAACAGCATTGTCTTTAAAATATAGAAGGACAGCTCCCATCCTTACTCCCTGATGTGCTTAGTTAGGATTTGAATTGGATGTAGAATTTCAGATCATTGACTGAAAGGGCTGTTGTGAACTATGTATTTACTTAAGCTATTTATTAAGTAGTTTACACAAAATTATTTGCTGGAAGTCAAGTTTTTTTCAGCTAATGTTTGCTCTAAGACTACCAGATCGACAAAATGTCTTCTCATGAAAGCATGATTAGAGCAAGATACTCGTTGAGAATACTACATCCTTTTTTCAAAATCCGGCTAACACCAACGTTGGCACACTTTTAGCGAATTTCCCCTATAGGGAAGAAGCTGTTACCGTAGTACTCATGGTAAGACCTAAGCCCGCGACCATGATAACTTTTCGTTTCGGGGCCCCCAGAAGCAAAAAACACTATTCGTTCATTTTCATACATATATCTATATATCTATATATATACATATATATATATCTATATATATATATATATATATCTATGTGTCTTTAAGCACGATAGCGGCCGTAAAAATGGCCCGATCGGAATGAAATTTGGCTCAGACCTGTAAAGTAGTAATTATTCGGACGAGTTCGTAAACCAGCCCGATCGGACTACCGGAAGGGGGGGTAAAGGGGGGGAAACCCCCCTAAAAATGGGTTTTTTGAGGTTTTACATAGAAAATCAAAATTTATCGAATTTTTGATGGCACCATTGAATTCAGCTCAAAAAAACAAACAATTTAGTATTTTGAATCACTGCTCTATGTCCATTGGTTACCGAGATATTAAAAGTGGTAAACACAGTACGTTGTCCCAATGTTAACCTTATGGGGAATAAGTAAAATTCTATATCTCGCTTATTTCTCAACATATCTTGATAAGACTTGGTAAATGGCTTCTTCTAGTTCAGATCTACTAAAGAATGAATTAAAACCACCCAGTTTTAATATACCCGTAGCAGCAAACCTGCATACTCTTTCCCATGTTATTCTTATGGAGCTTTCAAAAACATGTCAAATCTCGCTATGTTGGATTGAAATATGGTTTTTGTATTTGAAATTCGCTGAGTATGCAGGTCTGCTGCAACGGGGGTATTTACAGTGGCAGTAGAAAGTCTCTTTGTCTCTTTGTTTATAGTAAATTTATACTTCAAACTACGTAATGTTCTTACAAAATGAAATGGGATCTAATAAAATATCTGCCTACAACTTTACAGTTTGTTTGAACATTTTAATTAGGAGCATCACTTTTTTAATTAATTTTTACCATAAATACAATTAATATTAGTTGTCATCACAGGGAGAAAAAGTATTTCTTTTTGGTGCGGAATCTTGTTTTAAAGGCGAGACGAAATTAAGTTTGCGAAAACGATTGATCACAAAAAAGACACTTTTGCTCCGTGTGATGAGAAACTTTGTTTATCATACAGTGAGAGTAAGCTTTTAATCGTTAAAAGTTTACAACGTCATTTATTCATTTATGTCATTTATGTTTATATTAAATATAAACATATCTTTATGAAATAATATGTAACTACGACTTTATATTCAGCGAACTATAATTTTAGTCTAGGAATTTTTGAAAAAAAGACCGAACCAATCCTGACCAAGTTGAACTTTTGCACAGTTGTTAAGGAAATCCCAAAACTCCCTGAAAATCCCTGTTGAGCTCCAGCCCGCCATCTTGAAACTCTCAATTCCGGTCAGAGTTTCTCTTTACATTTTTTCAATCAACACGAGAACCATGAGATACTAAAAACAAATTAGGGATCAATTTTGTAGACAGTTAAACGTCCAACAAAACAAATATCATTTTATGTAATATATTTTAAATAATAGATGGTATTATTAATATGAAATTTTTTTTAAATTCGATGTTACTTTGTCTGCCATGAGGAATACATGTAAAATTTGATGTAAAAATGCCAATGGGGCGAATCCCTTTCACCTTAATTAACAATACGTTATATTCGTGAAATCCTGATGAAATGTCAGTTATTTGTGTAATGATAAACTTGTTTAATGATCAAAATTGGTTCAAAGTAAAGGCGTGTGTAAGCTCACAAAAAATGATAATTTTGTAATATTTTTACTTTTTCCTTAAGGAATACCTTTATTTGTGAGTTCATCCACGCCTTCATTATAAACCAATTTAAATTATTGACATGTCTACTAGCTGTAATTTTATCAGGATTCTATGAGTATAATTTATTGTTAATTAAGATGTAAGGGCTTTGCCCCCTTTGTAATGTTTCTAAAATCAAATTTTACATGTATTCCTTATGGCAGGGGTATTAGAATTACATTTAAGAGAAATAATAGCAGCAGTCATTTTTAAAACTTATTTACAAAATTATACTAATTTTATTGAAAATGTTATCATATACAAAAACACTCCTTTAATTTCTTTTCGTATGGTTTTCGTGTTGATTAAAAAAGTATATTGAGAAAAACTTTCCGGATTTTTTTTTCAAAATGGTGGCTCAAGCACAGCAAAGATTTTCGGGGAGTTTAGGATTTTAATTAGGAAGGTTTACTTAACATCTGGGCGAAATTTCACCTTGGTCAAGATTTGTTAGGTCGATTGGCTATTTTATTCCTAAAATTCCTGTCTATTTTAGTATATAACTTAAAATTAATGAAACTTAACGATGTTTGAGGTTAGCACTCAGAAGAAATCACAGCAGATTCTTCAGAGCTAGTAATAAAAAGTAAGAATTTTCATTCGATTTAGAGAACAAAAACGGCGGTTTTTTGTACAGTGTGACAGAAAAGTGATTTGAGTTGACCGTGAGTTACACCGTAATAAATAGGTATAAAGTAAAAAATACATGCAAAATTGGTTGTAATTTCACAGTGGTACGACCATGTGTTATGTTGAAGAGAGAAGTGCTCCATACGACAGAGTCCCATATTTATTTCACACAACAGCACACACTTTGTCTGCAATCCATCTGTTGGATTTATTTCCTGCTAGCAACACTGCATTGTTGAGTATACGTTATATTTTAACCGTAGCATGGTCTATTATAAAGTTATTAACTGTAAAATCGAATAGTGTTTTAATAGCGACTTTCTGAACGATAATATTATTCGGTTTTATTAAAATTTATCAGGAATAATTCATGGTTAGTTCATTGTTACGTCAAGAAATTACAACAAAATTAGTCAAAGAGTTGATAATTCTTTAATCATATTTTTAGCAATATGGGAAGAAACTATTTTGTTATCGGGCTTAGGCACTACCATGAGACCTATGGTAACAGATTCTTCCCTATAGGGGAAATTTGCTAAAACCCTAGCCTATTAAGTTTTAGTCTTAACCTATTACAACGTTCATAAGGCCATCCTCATAACTAGACCAGTTCGAAATTGTAAACTAGGCAAAATTGGGGTTCGGATCCCACATTAAAATGTAGGTCCCTAAGTTGCCATTGGCTGGTGGGCTATTAATTAACAGTCCTGTTTTTTCAAGAAGGATGGCAGCATTTTGACTGGTCTTGTGCCATACGTGGTCTATTGGGACGACGCGGGAGTGTAAGTGTTTAAAAAACATGTCGGCCTTAGTCAGTAACAAGACTACAAGATCGTGCCACAATCATCCTTCACTCATCTGACATTCATACTTGGCTTAAAATACCTACCCGGGTAGGTCGCCATTTAAAGCAATGTACAATGTATATTACCATTACCATTACCAATCCTCGATCAATGACCATTGCCTTGTCAAATTTAAAACAATTTTGCAAACTAACTATATACAAACTAATATTTAGAAACAATATAATATTGGCGGCCTTCCTTAGCGGGCGGTACGTAAATTCTACCTGTGGTGCTTCCGCTGAGATATTCATCAATTGAACTCTTGGTCTTGAGCCAGCGCGTCAGTTTAGTCTTGAAGATGGTTGTCCTGATGGCACGAACGTTTCCAGGCAGGTTGTTGAAAAGTTTGTAGGCCAGAGAAGGCTTGCTGTCCCGAGTCTGCTTCTAGGTATGTGAAGGTCCTCTTTGCTTCTTAAATTGTGTTGATGATGATGTTGTCGAGTCATCAGCCCCCAATTAGGATTATTTTTCACAAGCAGCAATGAATTTAGTATGAACTGACTATGCACAGTTGAAATTCCTAGACTGCTGAAAAGGGGCTTGCAGTGTTCCCGTTGGCCATTGGAAGTCATGATACGAACAGCAGCTTTCTGCAAAAAAAGAACCCTTTTGCTGCAGGAGGCATGCTCCCAAAGTACTAGGCCATAAACAATGTGGCAGTGGAAAAGCCTAAAATGTACAGTGAGGAGGTAAACAGGTGTGACATAAGAATTTCAGTTTTCTCAAGAGGTAGTTAGTTAACCCTGGACAGCTTCTTGCAGAATTCATCAATGTGAGGGCCCCAGCTAAGTTTACGGTCAAGCACAATGCCAAGAAGTTTAACAGCGGATTGGTCGCAGTGTATATCTCCCATTTCAGGCCGAGTCCACAGGGAAAAAACAGCAATTGGTTTTTCCTTCCTTTATTTGAAGGTTGTTAAGGGAGAACCATGACTTAGCGCTCTCTAAGAGCTGAGCGCGGTGTCGTCAGCGTACATCAGGGCTTTTTGGTCAAGTTTCAGGTCGTTCATGGGAAATAAGAAAAGAAGCGGTCCTAGGGCCGAGTCCTGCGGGACTCTGGTCCTAACTGTATGTATAAAACATAAACCCTTAGCATATTAAGTATTAACGGCACCTAAGGGCTTAAGTCCTTTCCTTAATAATATCAACCAAACAGGAAGACCCTACAGTTAATAATCATTGTGTCATTTGTTCTTTGGTTCGAGGCAAGGATAAAAGTTTACAAAGGCATAAATCCTACCTCGATTCGGTTAGCGTCTGTCAGTCGGTACCTGAATAGGTTTTTCACATAATTCAACGTCTCTTTTGAACAACCTGAGGTACTACTTCAGACGAGTGGTGTCATATTGGGGCCAGTAAGCGTCATTTTGATGTGGAGTATCAAATTTCTACGTTGTAAAAAATTAAAAAGTCTCAGCTTTTTGTATTTACTAAGTTTAATATTTCACAAGTTTTAAATAGTACACAACGTTGTCAAGTGATAAAAGTAAATGCTAAATTTAACTTTATTTCTAAAATTGTGAAGTTTTCGTAGGTTCATAGCAGAAGTAACTGATATACTTCTAACTGTGCGAATGAAATCGCACAAGGTGGGGTTCTTGGTCCGTTGAGTTTTGTTATACTGTACGAACATAAATTACTTGCATTTTTTCCTTGAAAGTTAAGAATTTTTGCATTTGCTGATGACACAGCAATTGTTTGTGCAGGACCAAAATTACAGAAAGCAAAATCCTCTTTACAAAGTGACTTCATTATATTTAAAAAAAGTTTAGTTAGTAATATATTTTTGAATAATATTAGTAAGACAAAGGCTATAGTTAAATACAAAAAAGTAGATAAATCAAATTTAAGGTTGATTTGCCTTGTCTAAACCTTAATTGCTTATGGTGATATTTATGTACTGTTAAATTATGGTTATTCGTTAAATTGTTACGTTTGTTTTCAATGCATTTTTAATTGTTGTTAATTACTTTGTTTTAATATGAACATATGCATCTATATTTATATTTTCGTATTAAAAATAAAACAACTCAGAGCGTCTGTCTCAGAGTATTTAATATTCCATATATTAATTTCAGGCATAGCATATAACTTTTATGTATAATCTGTGATTGCTCTACCTATTTTTATGCAATTAATATCCATTCCAATGTAAAATATATTAGGGGAATACAAAATTTCAAGGGCGTCTAGTATTTATAACTTTTGATGCCTGCAAAACTCGGTACCGCGCTGTTTCCAGCGACACGTGAATGAACTTATATCTTGGCTTTATAACCATATAAATCTCTATTGCCTACTGAATGTAATTGTGTAACAAAATAAAGTTAGTAAAGTAAACACATTATCTGATAAACACTGTATTTAATTAATACAACTTGAAAAATTACAAACAAATCCGGTAAAATTCTCTTTATTAGTTTAACATTTCTAAAGTAAAACACTGTGCTTTATGTAAACTCGCCCACATATCAGCCCATTGATCGGTCCTCTCATATCACCCATTCTCACAATGATTTACATACCGCAACGCAGAGAAAATGACGCGCCAGGGTAAAGTTACTAGAAATCTTTTTCGTTGCTGTTTAAAATTCAGCCAACGTCAAACTGATGGACTATCAAAGCTGATCGATCCGCTCTAAATGGAGAAGTATATCTGATCACCCATTAAAGAAACAAAGCCGCAGCGAACCACAAAAGCCAAGTTGATTCTCCGGTCGATTATCACGGCGGCTTTGTTGCGATCGCACGCGGGGCGGGAACATTAATTATAACAAGTGGCTCTTGTTTGACTTTAATTGAATTTAAAACATCTTGAACCCGTCTTCCCAACACAAAAGCAAACTAATTACAAACATCCTAACTGTGATATACTACTGTACTATTAAGGGAACGGTTGTGTTATTTAGGCTTATGAAACTATTATTCTTAGTATGTTTACGATTGATTGAAATGAATAACTATTTATCGTTACGTTACGGTAATGTAGGCCTACATGAATATTGAGTTTTTAGGGGTAATACATTAGATGCTTTACCTGGTAGTAGTACTTTATTTCAATCAGATTTCCTATAAACCGCAATATTAGGCAATCAAAATTTTATTTTCGTTTTAGCGAATTTCCCCTATAGGGAAGAAGCTATTACCGTAGGTCTCATGGTAAGACCTAAGCTCGGGACCACTATAACTTTTCGTTTTGGGGCCCCCAGAAGCAAAAAACACTATTCGTTCGAATTTATATATATATATATATATATCTATATATATATATATATATATATATATATATATATGTTCACCCAACTATCATTGTGGCGACCGTACATAAGGAAAAGTGTATGCAAAGTGGCGACCGGTGCTTATGACGACCGTATATGGTCGTCATATGCACACTTGGGTTATTTTATCTCCTTTTGACCTATAGATACATATAGTGGTGACTTAAAAATTTTATTTTGGTCGTCATATTGCGCCTGAAACGAATATTAATAGTTCATGTAATGACCGTGGGTGCGCTAGTGTCGCTGAGTGTATATTTCAATATACGGCATTTGGCGTAATACTGCGACCGGGCGACTTGGCAACACTGGTTCTCCCGGACGCGTATATCCCTCAGGTGTAGGAGCTGAGGGTTTTGAGCATGCATGAGAGCATTACGCGGTATTTTTGCTGATTATTGTAAAGTGGACTGTGGTGATAATAAAGAAGGTATTTTCCGGGTGGTCGACAACGAAGGGGGAGTGTTATGCGTTAAAATGCAGAACTTTTAAAAGTTGTAAATGATTTGGTTAAAGCGTAATTTTAACAACACAAATTTAAAAAATATATAACACAAAGTTAAAAATAAGTTGAAAAATAAATTGGTTTCAGTAGAAGTTATTGTAATTTTGAGTTGTTTTTTGCCGGGCAGTATTCACTACGTACATGGAGGACAGTGATTGTTTTAGAAACTGCGACGTCAATGTCATTCTTAGTGTCAATAAATTGAACTAATTGCTTTTGAACAGTATTCAACTTTTTTGGTTTGGAAAATACTATTTCCACCGACAACTTCATATGTTATAGTAGTATATAAATGAATAACTTTGATAATATGCTGGTTAATTTACAGTCATTTAATAAGGTTTTAGATATTACAGTTTTTTTTCTAAGTGTGGCTAAATGAGGTGAGAGGGGGATGGGTTTGACTTAAACGAGACTAACCCAACGGAGTTTTAGTGTTACAACGTTTCTTGCAGGCCTAAAAATGCCGAAATAATCCAAGAAAACACAACCTAAGAAATGCTAACAATAATTTATGTCAAGGTGAATCAAATATAATTTACAATAAGTATATAAATTTAACAAAAACATAAATAATGCTTTTTACTTTGATATCTTTTCCAAACAGAATATTAGTTATTACATTACAGAGTTTACTTAATCTTTTGCAACTGAACGGAAAGTCTTAACAGATGAAATAAAAATATCTGAATTATCAATTAATGGAAGTATATTATACAATTTCAACACAGTCATCTGTGTTGAAAATTTACGTATTGAGAGATGTTTTGACACCAACGTCAGTGCGAGAAAATTGGGGGATGAACAGCTTTTGGGACCGGGACCTGAGTTTTTGAACTGTTTCACTATTTTTAATTTCTTACTTACGATGGGGATACCATCACCGAAGCAACCTCTAGCCTATATTGAATTAATGGAAATTTTCCATTTTTTACAAAATTTCCTGATCGCCTAATAAAAAACCAGAACATGGTAAGCACGGTACTCTTACAGATGGAATCTATAATTTCCTTCATCTTACATTTCAAATTGAATACAATGCCCAGATCACGTATAGATGATTTAATATTGAGGGAAGTACCATATTAATTATAATTGTAGCGATGAATATTTTAATCCAACAGCCATGACTGCTAGACCTTCGTTAAAAGCTGACAGTTTCTCTGGACAATGTTCCCTTCAAAGGTAAGAGAATTAGTGATTTTGATATTCGAATCTTCTTTAATTTGGCTGATATATAGAAATTCGTATAATTGCAAACTTCAACATAGGGAGCTGGTGATTTTTTTTTTAAATACAGGAAAGTGAACTGCTATTTAAGTAATTGAAGCTTGCAATGGTATGATGGCAACTAAAATAATAAAAAATTGCTACATTTCTTCTTATCTTCGGAATAATGTTCGCAATGAATTACTTCATCCATTGTCAGACACTTGGTACACTTTTAAGCCCATTGAAAATGCGTGTTTAAACTTTAGTAAATTATAATTCGACTTACGTTCCTGTAGAAAACCTAAATTTACACAAGTTTCTTTGGGGGCTGTCAAGAGTGTTCCCCCAGTAACCAGACAGTTCCGACACTCTTTAAATTTTGCCAGATACACTGAAAATATGCCGTGTATCATCTATTATTATTCTCATAATTACCATCGAGAGTAAGATGGCCAGAATTTTGTAGGAGATTATGAATAAAACCTTAGATTTATACTTGAACGTACTTCTGGTACATTTTTCATCCATTCTGTGTCAATCCATACCGTTGCAAGCTTCAACGTTACTTAAAAGACTTTTCACTTTTCTAAACGGAAGTGGCCAGATGTTTAAGTAGTATCGAGGCTTGCAATGATACATTTGTGTAACCAGGGGCGGATTTGGACATTTGTCACCCGGACTTCCACACGGACTTCCGGCAAGATCGAGATCGTGTGTTCCCAAAGACAAACGAAAATTCGATTAATATGTTAAAAAGTAGCTGCGTAATATGTAGAATTGAAATAAAGAGAAATAGTAAACCCTTCCTCAACACATTTCAGTTTTGTAACGCGATCACAGATCGTCATCGTCGCCTTAATTGCCAAAACGGAATACCATATATTATTTCTTTGTTGTATCTTGACTTAAGCCTAGCTCTTGAATATAAACTCCATTCTGTCATAGAAATATGGAATACGATGTAAAATAATACCGATCGTATAAATTCAAAAACAATTTGTAGGCTACATAATATGAAGAATTACTGTATTACGATTAAAATTGACTAAAAATAGTGTATGCTGAAATTCTAATAAAACATTTCTTATAGAGAATTTTTATTTTTATAATTGGACTTGTTTAATTCGTGCCTGCCGCCTCGGCCGGATCGAGTCGCGTCGTCCTCGGGACAGGACGGACGACGGCGCGGTGCGATCAGTGATTTCCGTTGCTGCCGTTCCACTTCAGGCATAAACACCATTTTAACAGCCCCTTCCCTTTAACCTAAGAATTCCGTTTCTATAGCATTTTAAGGCAATCCTCCTGTACCACAAGTTTGTTTTCCAAGTGATTAATTTTGATTTCCTTGTAGCAATGCATTATGAAATAATCCCCGCTGTTAATTTTTTTTTATCTGCCACCTCTGAAGATTTGTTGCTCTGGGCTGCAGCCCCTCCTAAACCTACAACTATGTTTAATTATAAACCAAATTTCATAGTTAGTTTCTCATCCATCTTAACCGTGTTCACAGAAAAAAATAGATTTGCTGGAACAACAATAACATTTGTATATATACGATCTGCAAATGCTTTTTGCTCGGTTTACCAATGTTTTGTTGTTCCAACAAATCTGTTTTGTTGTTCCAACAAATCTATTTTGTTTTTTTCAACAAAAACATTGGTAAACTGAGCAAAAAGCATTTGCAAGAAGTATATCTGCAAATGTTTTATTGTTCCAACAAATCTATTTTTTCTGTGTTGGGATCATGTGCCGAGAAACTCAGCTTTCATAAAATTACTCAAGCCTGACGTTCGAGGTCTCTCTAATTAATTGCATATACCTGGGTACACTATTGTGACGGGTGAAAAATATTGCGAGGGAGCCAGGAATATTGCGGGAGAAATCTTAAATGTGATTTATTGTTAAATTACAATTTATTCATACTTTTAATCAGTTTGTAATTGAAATGTAATCGTAGAATATCTCATATAGCCTAATCGTTAAAACACCATAAAGCTCTGCATGTCTGACTTTAGCTGGGCTGCGCACTTTGGGCTCCATACTGTGGGGTAGCGCCCACAGAAATGGTACGAACTTACAAGAAAGTAAGGGAAATTTAATCTCTAGAACTTAATGCAGAATAAAAGTTTCAAAGATCTTTTTTAAATTTTATTTTCAAATTTAATTTTTTTTTTAATTTTTCTCCTAGAAGAATGAGCTTATCTCGTAAAGTTTGCAGTCAACAGTTCGGAATTTTATTTGGGTTCTTACTCCTTAATAAGATTGCTCCACATAACCTCAAAACCTTTAATCGTCGCAAAGCATCAGCTATTCCGGTTTGGCTTTTTGGTCGCTATTCGTCACCAAAGTCCCATTTTGGGCCTTCAGATTTACTGTTTCCATGTTAAACTCCGTCATTTTGCCCCATAATAGTTCACTTGCATGACGCGTGTAGAAATAAACAATTTAGTACTAAAAATTTCAAGGCTAACGTCTGATAGGAATTTGTGAAGACTAAGCAAAAGAATCCTATTCCCTTTTACTGGATTAAAAAAGCAAAAACAAAAGCAGAATAGATAGTGCCTTATTGATAGTGGAATGGAAGGTCGTCATTTTGACTCAGTGAACAATTTATTGATGTATAAAGGCTAGAGTGAAAACTGGCAACACTGTATGTTGCCACAATGATGGTATATATTTTGAATGGGGTTCACAACGATAGTTTAATGTAATGTATATTAGTGGATGCCATTTTGTTTGTTGCATGTAATGTCGCCACAATGATGTCTCTGTGGTTTCCTAACTAGCAACAAAAAAACTTGTAATGTGAGTTGATAATGTTGTTTCTTGAGTGCAAGTTAGTGTATTTCTATATAAAATCTAAATATACCTAACTCCTTGAGGTGGTTGCCACACTGTAGGTGTTGTGTAAAGTCGCCACAATGATAGTGCGATTTATATATATATATCTATGTGTCTGTTAGCACGATAGCGGCCGCAAAAATGGTCCGATCTTTATGAAATTTGGTACGGACATGTAAAGTGGTAATCAATTGGACGAGTTCGTGAACCAGCCCGATCGGACCACCGGAAGGGGGGGTAAAGGGGGATAAACCCCCCAAAAATGGGTTTTTTTGAGTTTTTTACATAGAAAAATAAAATTTATCAAATTTTTGTGGGCACCATTGAATTCAGCTTAAAAAAACAAATAATTTAGTATTTTGAATCACTGCTCTATGCCCATTGGTTACCGAGATATTGAAAGTGGTAAACACAGTACGTTGTCCCAATGTTAACCTTATGGGAAATAAGTAAAATTCTATATCTCGCTTATTTCTCAACATATCTTGATAAAACTTGGTAAATGGCTTCTTCTAGTTCAGAGCTACTAAATATTGAATTAAAACCACCCAGTTTTAATATACCTGTAGCAGCACACCTGCATACTCATTCCCCATGTTATTCTTATGGAGCTTACAAAAACATGTCAAATCTCGCTATGTAGGATTGAAATATGTTGTTTTGCATTTGAAATTCGCTGAGTATGCAGGTCTGCTGCAACGGGGGTATTTATTTTTTTATATACTCATTTATTAAATAAACATGATTATTACTGTTACCTACTTAATATTATTTTAAAATTTGTGTCATACCAGAGATTTTAGAAATCCATGCGATATTTTAATTGAAGCACTGCTCATCTGCAATCAGTTATGTAATGGCTAGACGGTGCGATGCTATGTAAAAAAGAGGAGTGACGGTCCTTCTACCCCACCTCCTCATCCCCTCAGCCTCTGGGACCACGTCTTTACGGTGACTACATAACATTCCTAAAATAAGACGTGTCTAGCCGGCTAATGTCTGATCTGCTCTAGGCATCAATTTCGAGTAACTTACCCTCATTTGAATTTGAACTCATTACTAAACCAACGAGATACGTCCTGTCTTTTTTAAACTATAATCATTTTCTTCAATAGATAAAAAAAGTATTACTGTAAAAAATCATGTATTTTACCGGGCGATCGAAATGTATCCTCATTAACTTCATAAACTTACATCCATTGATGTTACTTGATAACACGTAAATAAATATATAATATATATATCTTTTATTTGTATATATTATTGTAAAGGACAATAGAAATTATAGGGTGTAACAACACCAGAAACAATATGGGTTTTTCTCAACAACACAGGCTAAAGATATTTGAGCACCAACCTAAATATAACGGCAAAAACCTTTTTCATTACTCTACGCACGAAAGTACACTTTCTAAACGTAAAATGAGCTAAGAAACTAGGTTATTCCCGCTACTGCACGGCAAAATTACATAACGTTAACTTTTTGTGCATATGTGGTGGACGGATGGTAACCGTTATGGGATTTTGCGGTGCAGACCGATCAGCTGTTACATTACTGTACCTCCCTCTACTGCACGGCAAAATTACATAACGTTAACTTTCTGTGCATATGTGGTGGGCGGAAAGTAACCGTTATGGGATTTTGCGGTGCAGACCGATCAGCTGTTGCATTACTGTATCTTGACATAAGCATGGAAACTCAGCGTTATGAGTTCGGGTTTTTCCTTAATACTAAGTGAATAAACAAAAATATTCATGTTGTTTACAAGTTGATCGATATTGTAATGAAAAATAATGTTCAATACTCGTCTCAAAAGTGCGATTGCGGGGCTCGAAAGCTTTTTCCACGCAATTGGTCACTTTTGAGACTAGTAATGAAAACTACTATTTCAGGCTCTACCAGCTTACTTAAAAACATAAACAAGACAGATAAATTGAAACAGGAAGTAAAAACATAACTCAAAACTAAATATTTTTATAATTTAGAGGCCTGCCTGTCCCCCATCTAACAATGACTGACCACTAAATCCCCAAAAAACGTAGCCCACTAACTTTTTGTCTATCTAACATGCCTAGCCTAAGATCAGAGATCCCAGCCAGTTGGGACACTAAGACGCCTTCAGTGCCTCAGTGATGTCGGCCTATGAAGAAGAGGATGTATATGTATGTATGTATGTGTGTATGTATGTAAAATCGAAATTACAATTTATTTACTAAATCCATAATCACGAGAGGTGATATATAGGAACGTCTCGAACTGCTCGAATCTCAGTTACTGTGTCGTAATTTAAATACATCAACAATTTTCTACAAGAGTGGAGAACGTTGGTAACAAGAATTTAGGAAATATAGCCCCTAATGAAGAAGTCATCATAAAAACCGACCCAGGGCGAGAGAGTCAGGCTACAAAGGCGCCGCGTGCATTGTTGTAAGTAGAACCAGACAGAGGTCCACACCTGCGGTCAACACGACCCTGCTACGTCCAGCGATGCTTACATCTGAGTACTGGAAAGGCTGATACTAGAGAGTTCATTATTATTTGAAATTTCAAGGAAGTCTTGTTTTTAGTGCCTCACAATTTTAAAAGTTGTGTATTATTTTGATGAGTGTTTACTTCTTAAATGTGTGTGATTGCCTCAGAAGTGAAGCCGTTTGTCGATAAGTTCAGGGCGATAATTTGTTGTTTTGTATGGGCTAAATATGTTTCAGAGCATTCATTTTCACTATCCTCAGTCTACTGAGTAAATATGTAATCAGTCCAACGATAAACTTTATCAAAAGTAAAAAAAAATCATTTTTAGATTTCCAAGCGGTAAAACATTAAGTATCACACATCGTGGATGGACATCGATGCGGCTTTTTCTGTGCGGTTACCTCCGCGGCTGCTAAAAATTTGTTGATAATTGAGTGAAAGTGAATGCACTGAAATGAATGTTCAAACCTACTTGACACGACTAATAACTTTAAAAAAATTTGCAATATCAAATGGTCTTACACTTTTCTAAAACTGGTATTTTGCAGACCAAACAAACTTTTAAGATTGACCTTAGAACTTATAAACCTGATATACCACTACTATTAGCTTTTTTGACGTGTATTATTCTTTTATATTTACCTAATATATAAAGTTGAAAGGGATAAACCTATCATAATAACGTAAATGTCAGTACTAAACACTGTTGCAAAAATGTATATAAATGTATTTTATTTAACAGCTATCTAATTACAAATGAATATGAAGTGTTTGATTTAATCTAACGTAATAAATTCTCAGCGATTTCGTAGAATATCATTTGATATTAACCTAAAACCTTACTGGCTCATATTAATAAGGATTTAACTATCGCATAGGACAAATAGATTAGCTTTCCTCATTACTTATATTATGTTTCTAAAATCCTTCAAATACTTAATGTAATCCCACTCCCAATTACGGGACCTTTTAATGAATAATACAACCTAATTTAGTGTGATAACTTTGAATGTCGTTTAAAGTATGTTTTAATTGCTATATACTTGTTTCAAAACCAATGAAATAGTGGAAATCGTAATACAAGGAGAAAGTATTTGTCAACACTTTTTCAATTTAAATGTAAGTGGAAATATTATTTAGTGCTCCCTGGACCTAACAAAGTGGTTTTCGGAGTGATGTTTGCCGTCTGTGTGTGTCAGCTGTGGGTGTAAACAGAGCTAGAATCGAAAGCAATAGTCTAATTTCGGTGGTATTTGGCATGTCATGTAAGTACCAAACGCCAATCCTGGGTTTTACTTCCTTTGTGAAACGATATTTGATTTCTAATTGCAGCTAACCACTAATACTAATAAAATCTAACAAAAAATAATCAAATTTCTCAGCAACGGCTATCAAGATGATTTTTTATGATAATTCATGGTTTATTGAGTTTAGGATACAAAAAAATTAAACTACCTACAGTTATTAAAACAATGCTGGTCTAGATGCTGTTGGAGTTTAAATGTAAAATAACAGTTGTTTCCAAGTTGTAAATAAACAAATTCAAAATAAATATTTATTTAGGATCTTTAACGTTGACTTATGAAAATCAATAATCTAGCATTTTGAATGAATCAACGGTACACGTTAACTGTTTACGGAGAAAGGATATTTTCGTTGACCTTTTTTGAGATAATCGTGCATTCAAGCACACAAGGATACAAGTATACGTACAAAAATTTCTTGTATAAGGGTGTAATATTTGGTAGCTTACAAACCTTTGAGCAAATTTACGAATAAAACCTATAAGAGTGTTACAATTTAGGTAATACAACATAGGTAGTAAAAGTATAAAATTGAGCTATGGAAAAAAGGAGAAAGGAGAAAAGGAGAAAGGAGAAAGGCTATGGTTTCGATTTCTGATACCATTTATTAATAATCACGCAGATGAACACGCTTATGGTTTTTTCAGAATGTGAGCATTGCCCGAAGCCGATCCTGTTAAGTTACTTATTCCTTTTTAAAGGTATAATACAGTATATTTGTATTAATTAGTCTATTAGTTATTTTGATGACATTGGTAGATCCCATTTAAACAATCATTATGGAAGAGAAAAGATTGAAAGAGCAATAGATTTTTATTTGAATCTGAGCCTTGCTAGATCAACTCTGACAAACATCTGATTCGTTTTTAGATAAAAACATAGTTTTTCTGAGTCGTTTTTGGATAGTTTTAGACAAAAATCTGATAGTGCTGAGATGATGTGTATATTGCCAATATTATACAAATATTGGCAAAATATTATTAATAATATGCATGTTTTAGCAAACTAATAATTCACACTAGCACTAGCATGCAAATATGTTTGGATATATAAACTATAGTATTATCAATATAGCTAATATTATTTAATCATTGATAATAACAACCTCCGCTATTTTGGGTAGGAACGGTTCAACTTAAAAGGTTTTAAAATCAAATCCTAGTCAAAATTTAAACTCATTTAGGTTTAAAATTAAAGTTTCGCAGTTCGATCTACAATAAATGTACTTCGAAAAAATATTTTCATTCTAAAATCCTCAATTATTTTTCAAAAATAGAAAGTAATTAATTCGATCCGTACAACAAATTACAAAAACTATTCATCGATTAGAGTTGGTATCTAATTGGTACGTAATATAGTACCTAATTTTGCATTTATGTGACTATGTATTTGCCCATAAAATTTGCCTAACCATGGAAAATAGTACTTCTATTTTATAAGATATCATAGAAGGGGGAACAAATTCGCATAACATAACTCCACAGAAATAATTTCTCATAGCGGTTTTAGAACATTTTACAGACCCCAAACAAGAAGTTTTAGGAGTTAGGTTACTTTTCTGACGCAACGATGCGGGTTGGAGTAACAACGTAATTTCCCACCTAAACAACTTGAACCAAATGATGAATCGTCTGCCACGTGCACCAGTGTGAAACTGTTCTGCAATAATTTCAGTTGTTACTCTAAATTGAGTAGCATGTGGACTTAATACTCTTACCTTGCGTTTCGGCAACGAAGTCAAATCTTTATTGTAAGTTGGTTTTATATCAAATGTGGCTGCTATTTTAAAATGTTGTTATGCTATATTTCGTACTGTTACAGGAGCACTTTTACATAAATGATCTAAACAATGGACAAGAAAGTTATCAATCTGTTTATCAATGAAAACACCGTTGTAATTAGTATTCGTAATTCGATCACAAAGCATAATTTATTATAGTTTCTGCCTACTTCTTTTTATACCCTCAATCCTTCTAATGTTTTAAGTGTCAGTTCAGAAGTCAGCGGACTCGCGTGTACGTTGGATGTATGATTGATAACCCGGAGAGCTGCGAGGCTCGTGGCAAGGTGTCAGACAATATCGTAATTAATGGCCGATTGTGAGTCAGGCCACGAATCAAACAATGGTCGTCCTTTTGTTACATGGTCGAATTCCCGAACTGGTAACAGTGGAAGATTTACGGGGGCTAATGAAGAAGTCATTATAACAAACTGGTCCTGGAGGCGCGAGTGTGTTCAAAGTAGCGCCGCCGCCGCGTACCTCCGCACCTCGCCCCACCGAGCTGTCATTAGAGGTGCTTAGCCTTGGAGTCGCATGTTTCGACTAGGTGATTTGAAAGCTACGTATGTAATGTTGATTAACTAACAGTTTGGTAGGTTTAGTTTCACTGTCTTTATAGTGTCAATCATCTGATTGCTAACTGGAATAATAAAGGGAGCAATGGACGCTGCAACCCTGCTGTTCTATTGATGTTTTGCAGCTTAGTGGACCGATTGGGATTTAAATAACTTTAAGGCTAAGTGAAACAATGATATTATGTTTTGTTAACTTTAAATTGTGTTGACTAAAACACTTTAGCAAATAATGAGAGGAGGGCTATAGAAAAATCACAATAATCATACCCACTCGATATCTGTTACCATCCAGGACAAGACCTATTACATTAAGCTAGTTCCAGAACACATAGAATCAGTCCATTTCCATAACAACTGGATATTGTGGACGGCCATTGTCGGCTGCAGTAGCCGCCCGCGCCCTGTTTACGACGCATTGTTGTGTCCTCATCTGTGGACCGGATTGTTACTCTCTTTGTACAACTGGACATGAACAAGCTGGGATATAATACTAGACCCTACTAAAGCTATAATTTTAAACGCAATGCTTGTCAGTATAACAACAGTTATTCTTTATTTCTGCTTCAAATAACTTTATGTTATTGTCCGAAGACTATCTAGCACATACAAATTTAACCAAGACCGAGGTAAAATAACGCAACAATGTGAAAAGTGCGCAAATAAGTTTGGAAGCCCTTCTTCCATCGCAGCGAAGGTAAATGTGATTCCTTTACAGGTTTAGGTGGTACCGTACCGTAAATGTTCGCATATATTATTAAAACTAGAGCTGTACGATTAATAACCAACAGCTTAAAACAATTTGGCGTTATAACACCATACCAATTTTGTAAATAAAGAATAACTAACGGTTAAAAAATCATCTCTATGGAACTCTGTTTAGGTAACAACCATGATTATAATGAGCTGCATTTGAGACCTTTTCGTTTCTGGATCTTTTCTTCTTTCTCTCAACATCGAGAAATGTATAAACACGCATTTTAATGTTATAAATAGGTAGGCTTATCATTCAATAGAACATGCAGCATATACTTGTTTGCATATTACACGCAGATTTCTATTGTATTTATTTTATATCGCTGACAAAATATGACTATTAAACCGACTATATTCACTCCCGGTGTCGGTTAGTCGCCATACATCACGGAGGGACTCCATCACGCCGCCAGACGGCGCTGCGGTGCCTCACGCCTCGCTGCCTCTCTGTCCTCCCAACTCGTGCTTTGTATTCTGCAAACTCGGAATATGAATTTTCATATAAATGTTAACATCCGCACATTCATATTTTTCCTCGTGGCTTTCGACAATTTGTTCTTAAATTATAATTTACTAGTAGGTTTAATTTTATTTTGTGGCTTCTTCAATTGTTATGAAATTACAGACTTTAATTTCGTAATTTATTTCCAAACAAGATTATTTCAAGAACTATTGATTTTTCACACAAAATTTAAACTTACTTAAGTAAAGGCGAGATACATGTTACTTGAATTCTCTCATTTTGACCAAGGATATTCAATTCTATTGTATAATTTGGACACGTCCTTTTTAACTTTAAAATTAATTAATTCGTATAGTATTATTTGTTAAATACGACCATCCCACTTTAAATTATCATCAATTTGCAATCCCAGGAAGTTAAAAGGAATTTTCAACTTCTTCTACTGTTTGCGAGACACCATAAGATCATCATCTGCGTACAAAACTAAATTCTCACCAGGTAATTTGGAAATATATTTAGCGACATTTCTTAGGTAGCAAGTAAAGAGGAGGGGGCCTAATTCTGAAACTTAAGGTACACCAAATTTGATTTATTTTAAACCTGACATTACGCAATAAACTTTATTTTTTCAGAATGGCTTAGTTCAACATATTGCAGTCTATCTAACAAGTCTCATTCAAACAATTTAAATGCTATTTTGTCTATACCAAGAGCTTTCAATTTATTAAAAGTGTTAAATGATGAACACTGTCTAACGCCTTAGACCAGTGTTTCCCAACCTTTCGGTGCTCGCGTACCACCTACCACATTTTCAATTTTTGGCGTACCATCGCAAGGACCCCCCTCCCCCCATCTCTGAGGGATCCCCTCCAAAACTGCTCATAGTTACCCTTTGGTGGTTTTGTTTTTGGCGCTTAAATTTATTTTATTTTACCTTCCAATGTACATTTTAGATCGTATTTTTAATACAAGGACATTTAGACAAATTATATGCTCCTCTCAGCTCTGCTCAATAATTTTATAGTCAATTTGGCGAATTATGAATTTTGTAATGTAAAATTATGTCTAGCTATACGAGGGAAATAATCGCTGTCTGTTATTTGAAACTTTACATATTTCTCAAATTTTACACTGAAAAACTAACATAGATAAACAATTCAAAGACATTAAAAGTATACTGTATTTTCACCAACGATCTTATATTTAAGCATATTATAAAACATTTATTCACCAGATCGACATAATAAGACTGTGTGTTTAAAACAGAAAATACGTTTAGTAACGGTTAGTAAATCGTACAACTAAAAACTGTAGTAATACCACCGAATTGTCACTGTAAAACTGGTAGTATTTCTTAAAATATCATTTTTAATATCAAAATGTTTTAAAAAAGAATTACTCTTAAAATAAAAGAGTAATAATACAGGGTGTTTTTTAACGCAACCCATTTTTAAGATTGAATAATACGTACTTAAATCTGTAATGAGTATTGTTTTATTGATCTTTACATTTTATATAACCTGTTTGATATAAAATATATATATATAGGCTAAAGTTTGATCACATTTAGCCTACATTATGTGCTCAAACAGTCCGTCATTGGCATTTGTACAAAGTTATGCTCTCTCCATCAAATTCCCGAACATGTGTTGCAAGAATTTCTTTGAATTTCTTGAATTGAATTTGTTATGTTAGTTTTGAGGTGCTGAATATATTGTGAATTGTTTTCGTAGAACAATACTACTTTACTTGTCTGTGGCAAATTTCATTCAGACCGGAACACTTTTACGCGAGTTATCGTGCTTAAAGACACACATTAAAAACGCAACCCAAAACTTTATTTTATCGGTGAAGGACTATTTCCCCTAAGATCCCCGGATTTGACCCCACTATATTATTTTATTTGAGGATGCATAAAAATTAAGGCCTACGAAAACAATTCACAGGATATTCAACACCTCAAAACAAACAAAAAAATTTTATGCAAGAAATTTCATAGAGGTACCTTGCAACACGTGTTTGGGAATTTGATGGAAAGAACATAACTTTGTACAAATGCCAATGGCGGACTGTAGAACACGTAGAGTAAACTAAATGTGATCAAACTTAAATAACAGGTTGTATAAAATGTAAAGATCAATAACACAATTCTCATTTCATATTTTATGTGCATTATTCAATCTTAAAAATGGGTTGCGTTAAAAAAAAAAAAAAAAAAAAAAAAAAAAAAAAAAACACCCTGTAGTTCCTAAAATATGGTACTGCCTTAGACAGAACTACAAAAATCCCTACACAAATATCTCCTTTATCTACTAATTCTATTACTGACTCGATAAAACTAACTGAAGCAGCTACGACAGATATTTTAGAACGAAATCCATGCTGATCACTGTCTATTAGATTGGATGTTTCCAAATAAGCCACCAGCTGATTATACACAATATATTTTTGATATTACTGGAAGTAAAGCTACTGTAGCAATTTTTTTATTATAAAAAAATATAAAATTTTATAATGTTAAAAAGAAATATTTTTTAACTGATGTAGCGTCAGAAGTAGCATACAAGTTTTAGTTTGTTTAAACAAGCATGTACAGCTAGAAGTAAGATGCAGGTCATTGGTCAATGTGGGAGGAGTCAATGGTTTGGTATATAAGCTGAGGTAAATCAGTAGCAGTTCTTGCCTTGCCGGGATCATTGTGCACCCCTAGAATACTGGGTATGTAAAAACTCGAACCATTTAGTTTTTTTATTAATGTTTAATAATTGTTAATCTCTTTTTCTTACTGTGAATTTTAAAGTATTTGAACTAGTATTTTTTATTAATTTTATCACCAATGTAATAATTTGCTCATTAACTAACCAATTTTAGCTTATCAACCACATAAAAAGTAGTAAAGTCAGATTTTTAATAAAGGATCGTATATTGTTATAGGGTGCAAGTCTCTCCCGGTAAAGTTTTAAAAGCAAGATGAAATATGCCGTCATGTAAGGTTTTTGTGCGGAAATAAAATAGATTTTCTTACTATTTAACTCAGACTATTTTTCTCAAGTCCTAAATTTAAAATGTGGCAGTTCAATTAATTATGAGAAACCATTTCTAAGAGAGAACATTTTAATTTTGTGAATTTGGTAACCATACAAACTGCTACACTACCGGGCGGACATTTTAAGGATTTTTATATAGTTTTTTATGAATAGTCAAAACTATTTTAAAATTTTAACTTAAGTGGAAACATTTCAGACACAAAAGAAGAATTGATCTGATAAACCAATATTTATCGAAGTTCTCATTCCGCTGCTTTTATGTTTGTGATTGGAATCTCATCATACCCACTCGAAATTTTGTTTGGAAAGAACTGATAACTGCAACTACTTCTTCTTTACAAGTGTGCTTAGGTCAAAAGAATGGATTTTTAAATAACTCAGTCCTGTTATAAAACTATTTTTAATATTCAACTTATCAGTATTTTCACTAACTTGGTGAACTACAAAGTAACAACAACCATTAAATTACAAAGTAATCGTTAAATTTATTACATACATTAATTGCTTAATGCATGACGAGTTAATTGCCGTTAGTTTACTTTTGGCCTCCAATATCCTAATGAAATTTTTATATTCATTTTGGTTTGTTTATACTACTTCTGTATTTATTATTTCCCAGACAGTTTTTTTTATTTCTAGATTTTCCAATCTCCCGTTTATAGTGAACCGTTTTCGAAAAAGAGAAACTCTTTTTATGCTTGTACACCTTATTATTTAGCACCCCATTCAACTGTTTATTTTTTATCCTCTATCTTACTAAAAATTATCATCATTCTTGTCTTTCTTTCCTTAACTCTTTAGTGATGCAATAATTTTTGTTTGCCTTTATTTTTATTGGTCTTTTAGGAAAAGCCTCCTCAATATAGTAGTTAACAAGTGCAAAAAATAATTCATTCTTTATCTGTTAGAGCCAAAACTGTCTCTAACCAGGTTTCTTCCTTGCCTAGTTTCCTAAACAATATGATATTTTCATCCGAAAAAATACGTCTACTTTCACATGTAAAGCCCGGGTGAATTGTATTCCCTAAACTCTTGCTTTTTATTTCAAAAATATTACCATCATGATCGAAAATCAATGTAATTACTCCTTTTACAGTAGTATTATTCTTTACACAGATTTTAAAAAATAAATTATTAATAGCAGTTTCACTTGTTTCTGTAACCATATAAAAAACAAAAAAGCAACAAAAAAATTCTACCATAAACACCATATAACTATAGGACCACCACCGTACCACCAACAAAACCATACCATAGGAAATGTAACCATATAACTAATATAACTAATTTTTTGAACTTTTATTAAATTTTGAGTAGAGCATATTCTATTTTATCCAGCAAAACATTAATATTTAAATTACTTGCTACTATAATGGATTCACATTTTGATGACAGATAATCTAAAAGTAGAGAGTCTTTTTAAAAATTCTGTGGTGCTTCAGGATGGTGACCTATATATTGCAAGTCAAGTAAATTTATAATTATGAATATCATAAGTCTAAAAATAAAAATAAAACTCTAATTAGGTATCATCTGAAATTTGCCTCTTAGTTACATACTTACATCGATAATTGTTCATTGTTGTCAGCCTAGCCTAACACAAATGAAACAGACAATCAGCCGATTGTTTTAAACAGCAAGAACAAGGTGAAAGTCGCTTTTGGAGGTATCTTCAGAGGTAATATTTTGGTTTTCTTAAGTTTTGGTTTTCTTAAGTTTTGGTTTTCTTAAGTTAAGCTTGTTGTATTGAGCGGTAAAATGAAAGATATTGTTCATCACATGGGCCTAAAGCTGCTTTTCGTTATTAGGTTATTATAGCAAATTTCTCTTGTAGGGAAGAAGCTATTACCGTAGGTCTCATGGTAAGACCTAATCCCCAGACAATGATAACTTTTCTTTTTGCGAACAAACGATTTGGTATTTTGAATCATCGTTCTATGTCCATTGTTTATCGAAATGCTGAAAGTGGTAAAAACAGTATGTTATCCCAATGTTAACCTCATGGGAAATAAATCAAATTCTATATCTTGCTTATTTCTCAACATACCTTAATAAAACTTGGTTTTTTGCATCATCTAGACAAGATCATTAGTACATTAGTCTAAAATCCCCGATGTTTCCATTTTGTGACAGCAAACCTGTATACTCATTCCCTATGTTATCCTTATGGGGAATAAAAAAATCTATATATTCCTGATTTCTTAACATATCTTGATGAAACTTGGTTTTCGAATTCTTCGAGTTCAGATCTATTAATCAAAAACAACCCAGTTTAACATACCTGTCGCAGCAAACTTGCACACTGGTCATTCCCCATGTTATTCTTGTGGAGATTACAAAAACATGTCACATATCCCTATGTTGGATTAAAAATGTGTTTATTTTTCATTTGAAATTCACTGAGTATGCAGGTCTGCTATAAGGGGGGTGTTTCGAGCTCGGCTTACAGCCTCGGTAGTAAACTTGACTTCGTTAGAAGTTTCAACAATGGATTAGGAGTAAAGCACACATATAATGTTATAGATTAAAATTCAGGATTAATGCTTTGGTTGCTCTTATCTGGGCTTACTTTTGATTGTGATTTATTTTGTCCATTAATATCTTGCAATAATACTATTTTAATCTAAATTAAGAAGGAGTTAAAAATTCAACAGCAAAAATAAATCGAATTGCGGTAGATGACATATTTCAGTAACCTGTTTAATTAACACCAATAATGAGCCCCGATGACAAAGAGGTGACGCGGACTAATTAGTAGAATGATCGTTTCCGCACTTAAACCAATTAGAGGTGGCATTGGGCCCAATTGAGGCCACCGCCGTTGCTGTGACAACAGCGGGCAAGGCCCCCCGTGCGATCTGTTGTGAAAGCTGACATTTCCATGACAACCACGATCATTGAGAATTTTCAGTCCAGAATTAACTAGTCTGTACAAACATTTCTTGTGTTTCCTTGTACATGATGATCAAATATATAATAAGAATGGTTAATATTTAGTATGAGTTTTTCATTTTAGTTTTTAAGGTTCATCGATTTTTTTGACTGTACAATAATCCTTTAAAGCTTCACCATAATGAACTTGAGGAGATTCTTGAAAATGAGTCTTCTGTAATCCATCCTATTAATTTAGATATGTTGAAAATTATCCTCCTATCTTTCTGAACATTACTTTAACAGAACATCATGTACCCCTTTAAATAATTTAGTCCACATTCAAATTAAAAAAAATCTATATTAAAGTGTCATTTAAAATGAAGGCCTCATAGTTTGAATTTAATTTTCTTAAGCTCATCTCAAAAGCAAACCAACAAATTGGGAAGGTTCTAATCAAACAAGAAATCAAAACGGACGGGATGGGGAATAATAATTTATCACGTTGAACAAGGAGAGCTTGAGAAACTGGTTCCATCACCTGTAGCTGTTTGGACACTCCACTCGCCTGTGTGTCTCCGGGCAATATAATATAAATTATTATACTTATAGAAACACAATTATGAAGATTTCTTAGATCATGCGATTTTGTTGATTAGTTAACTAAATCCAACTGTTTGTGTGAAACATATCACAATGAAGCATTAAGTTTAGCGTTCATTTGTGATTGATTCATTTATGTTAAGAAGTTGACTTTGTTCCATTTAACCTTTATCAGAAAGAGAGTATTGGAAAAAAATGGTTTCATTATTTCTGTCTATCTTGATTCGTAACGACTAAAATGATTGGTTGTTTTCCACTACTACCAATCTGTTTGCATTCAAAATTATAATTTTGGGAAGCGCAAAAATCAAGTTTACTAAATAGGCTTAGAAAATGATATTTTTCTTCATAAAGGAAAATATATTAATCGGTTATTATTTATAATTAGTCATTTATAGTTTATGTGATCCATTTTTCTATGTTTGAATTTTTGGAATACCCCATCATTAATGCACTAAAATTTTAAGACGTAGTATGAAATACTAGTTATATTAACGGTTGACCATAGTTTTTTATGTATATGTTTTTGTTTTAATATATATTATAAAATTATACTATTATACAATAAATCTATTTCTTCAATAGTGATCAATACCTAATAAAGAATACGAATTCCGAATAGTAACCACCACCATTTTGAGTGGTTGGTTTTTTTACCAATAGTCATTAATTATTGCGTTAATGCATAACTGTTAGTTCCAGTTGTTATGATGGCCAGGGTGATTCATCGTGCAGTCAGAGCTATAATTTATAGCAACGAAAGTTCAAAATATTTGTTATCATACTTTGTCGTTTTATAATAACTATGATTATGTCACATTTATATTACCTTAAAAATTAAATAATCTTTCAGGGAAAAACATGCCACTTAACCTTATTTAGCGTATAATATATTATTTTGCTTTTATACCAGAATAAATTGTCGTCAGTACTTAAAGCCTTTAACAGCTATTATGATATCCTGTTACACAATAGTACAATTTCAAAGTTCTCGTCTTAATGTAATCTAAAGCTAAAATCAACTCTAATAGACTAGTCATTTAACACCTTGAAAAAGGGAAAATATCTTATAGAGGCGTTTATTTTAACATAACCAAAAGCCCCAATGGTTGGTGGTTGGCATAAGGCCATCGAAAAACATAATTAATATAAATAATAGCTACACAATGTATATTTTAGTGTCATGGTCATTGTGAGGTATAAAGAAATTGCCTTAAATGAGTTTGTTTAACTGAGCTGATATTTATGTATTTGAACGGATGAATCCTTTATCCGTCAAAAAGAAAAAGTAAAAAAAATTAAAAAAGGTAGGGAAGATACTCTAATTTAGTATCCTATAGAATTACAAACACAAACTTGATGGTTTCAATAGATACGTAAACGCAATAGTCAATAGGCAAGTGAGGTAATCTTAAACTACGAGGTACCATAATTTCGTTAAAAGATAATCTTGTAAAAGTATTGTCAATCTTTAGAATAACTGTAAAAACATAATTCATCTATATAAAGCCCAAATTATCTGTAACGTTTGAGAAAACTATAAGCTTCTGGCCTCCATTAACCCTATACTTGAAAAAAAGGTCTCGGTGAGAAATCTCAGGGAAAATAACAGTTTTGTTTTGTAAAATTTGTCCTAAGGGCAAGAATTTAAAGAGAAGAGCTGAGCAGCTAATGCATTTGTTTCATTTACAAAAAGTTTACTTTTTCCAGTGAAGTGGGACACCATCATCTATTATGAATAAAATAGAAGCACAATGTATATTTTAGTGCTATGACTATTGCAGGATATAAAGCAATTGCCTTATTTGAGTTTATTTAACTCAGCCGACATTTATGTATTCGAATATTTTACCTATGCCGCCTGATGCACCTGCTGTCTCCTGGTGTTTTACATGTAAGTGCCTCTTGCCCATTTATGTGTATAACTGATTACCACTCAAATGTCTAGTTTTTACCAATAAAATCACATTTTCCCAGGATATTATCTTGTTTATTCTAACTAACCATTTTAACAAAACTGCAGGTGAATTATGATGCAGGTGTAAATATTTGAAACGAGAAAATTGTTAAGGCATTTCAGACCTATATAGTCTTAGAGTAGTTTTGAATGTGAACGTAATATTGTAATATTAGCTGTACATTGCAATTCAATCTTTGTTTTTTGTAAATTATCTGTAATTAGTATTCCGTTTATAATACATTAGGGTGCTATTGACCAACTGGCTATAAAATTAATACTTGAAAAATTGTTGTTGAGTAGGCACTAATCAAAACGGCATTAATCATGTTCGCAGTCCTATTTATTTATATCGCTGATCGTGTCATGTGTTGAATTTATTTGCAATATTCTTACCGTCAGAGTCGAAATATCGCAGAATGTGACACGCCAACGAAGAGTTCCGACAGGTGAACAAAGTCACAAGACTGCTCTGCCGGAATAGCAGTTCCGGCTGCACCACAACTTCTTGTGGAATCATAATGTTCATTGTAGCTGCAGTTTCATACGGCTTTTGAAAAGATTTAATTATTTTATTTCATTTGTTGAATCTTAAATCATGTCTCTGAATCTATATGTTGGTAATAATTTATGTGCTAATTGAATGGAAATTTATTGTATTCCTTGAATGAGTGTTAATACTACTCTTAACAACAACCAATAATATTGAGTATATCAGTATAATAATCTTGATGTATATCATAATGTACATAATAATATCAGTAATATCAGTATAATCTTGATGTAATATGCGAGGGTCGTTCAGAAAGGAAAGAACGTTTTATCACTAGATCTACCCTTGTTTCCTCAACCCCAATACTGATAATGCGGCCTAAACCACCACTCCCAGTCTCAATTTGAGCCAAGTCTCGTTGCCGACCGATCACGCATTTCATTTTTACAGCGTTTGAAAGTGGCAGTGTATATTGTAAAAACAGCCGAATGTAATATTCAGATTGGAATAGTTTTTTTGCATCCTAAGATGTTTGCTCCACGTAAAATCTATACCTAGAAGAAAAAGTATTCTGAATTTATTTTGAGACCATACGATAGCTTGACATGCCATACAAAACAAGCATTAATGTTGGGAAAATGATGCAGACAAGGATGTTCCTGATCCATGACGACGCGACACCCGCCCTCACGCCACAGCAGGAACCTCAGAACTTTGACGCATAAAGTGGGACGTTTTCGGACAAATCCTGTACAACCTATATGGCCCCACGTGAGTGCCTTCTTCTCAATGGTGTGCAAATGCCGAGTTGGCGAGTCAGGAACAAAAGTGTTTACAAATCGTAAGGAGCTGAAAGAAGCAACGTTATCAGATAAAATCAGTTTGGCAGGATTTTCAATGGACAACGCCAATGGTTTCACGCTGTAGGAATTGATTTGGTGATAAGTTGGAAATTAGATTTGGCTCAGATTGAGACCACGAGAGAAGGTTTAGGCCACACTATCGGTTGCAAAGATGTGAGAATAGGATTATGTGTTAAAAAACGTTAATTTCTTTCTTGATGACCCTCGTAATATTATATTGATTATTATTGTGATTTTATAATGTATGTGGAAAATAAAATAAAACATCCCTAACTTTTATTAAAATTAATTATTAAATGTTTGTTTTAAAAGTAAATAATTGGTTATATAGAGTACGTAACCTTACGTAAATAATGAAGTTTCTTAATAAGACTCCTGATGTTTAATTAAAAATACACGGTGGATTTAAGAAAAAAGAATCCCCCTGAATGAAACACTCTGGAACCTTTTTATACCGAAACGTGATTGACATGAGAAGGTCGGCGAGTCTGCGGACAAGAATGGTGGCGGGCGCCTCCTGCGTGCGTGTGTGCGAGAGCGGACGTGCCCAGAGAGCCGAGCGATGGGCCAGTTCTTCGCTCCTTAATTAACTGCGGAGCGGAACGTATTCATTCTTGGTACTAAACACTGAGCTGGTTCTATTAATTTTATTGTCTAATAGGATTACTTGATTCATGAGTCGAATCCCTTCCCGGCGTATATTTAACAATGAACTTTTTTGCGTGTTATGTAAATGAACGAGTTAAACGCCAAGAAAGTACACTGAAAAAAATAACGGTGGTGAATTATTTTACCTGTCTTCATTGTCAATTAAGAGACGAAATTATAATTTCCTCAAAGCTCTTTAAATGTAAAAATAAAATAACGACTTCTTAATAACGATTTTTTATCAAAGCTATAACAAATATTCTATTTCAGGTCTACAGCCAATTACGATTAATTCGGTGCCGAATATAAACGTTCAATCTCTTTTTCCAGGACTTGGCTAGATATATGGTGAAATCCATTTTAGTATGCTTTGGTCTTAGCACTCACCTAATTAATTGATGATTTCAGACAGACCTTAAAAAATGAAAATAAAACGAAAATCGGAAGAAGGACATAGTAACATATTCGTTATTTTTGATTATCAATATTTTTCTGTTTATTTATTTCTAATTAGTGACTGTTTATATGATAAAACCGAGACAATACGTTTATTTATGGATAGCTATATCCATAAATAAAAATATAATTGGTAATTGGCACATTAAAACTAGATCAATCAAAAGAGGAATAGAGCGTTTCATCAAAAAGAGGACTTTTCAAAGTTGATGACCTAAAGGTGAATATTTCTATTTGGTTTACACTTTAAATAAGGAAAATTCAAGTACATATACGGTTCTACAGTAAAAATCAATTTAGGAAATGTTTAAAAATTGTTGGAGGAAAAAACACGCGGACACTGAAAGTAAATTACGGAAAACTACGTTATGTGTTGTTTAAAAACACTATGGGGAACGATAAAATATACGTGTGGTTTGGTCAAGATTCAACACCTATTATATTAGATTTCTCAGTTGTTTTTGACACTTTGTTGATTTCTACGATATGTTGCAATGATTCTTTGAATTTTGTACTCTGATATCTACTGAGGTCAGAAAAATCAGCGTGAGTAATTACTTGGGAGGTGAGAAGGATTACAACAGTAAAAACTCTGTAGTGAGTAAAAACGCCCCAGAAAGTAAAAACTCCTATTATCTGACTGCCCCTACATGTCATGATACAACTGTCTGCAAACTCTGATAAAGCAGGCCAATAACAGCTGGATTTATTGACAATTTGACTACTTTTATAATATTTTAAAAGGGAGTTGTAGTGTTACCTTGAAATAGCACCACATTACAAATTATAACCAATGCAACATAAAAATAATATTTTTATAAGATTATTAATGCAAAATCATTATCATAAATTTGGTTTTCAAACCATCGACAAAATAACTATAGGTAATTAAAAAATAAGTGAATACTTAAATACTTCATGATTTTTTATTCAAGACAGTATTTCTGAAACTAAATGTATTATTTGTTTTGTTTGTGTACTCTTTTTAAAAAGGACCATACTACTTCTGATATGTAGATGAATATCGTAACTGTTCGGATAGAAAATACAAAACAGTCTATTTACATAATAATACAGCATTATGGACCACATAGCATGGCTGGTCAGTTTCCATGCATGTTTATTACCTACTTTTACAGCGAAGTAGCATTCTGCATAAGTGAAATTTGCTTTGATTTTATCTTAGTCATAAATAACATAACATTTATTTTGCTTTTCTCTTGGAGAGTGTTAAAATATTTTGATGTCTCCAATGAAAAAACAGACTTATGTGAATTATACATTGCAGTTAAAACATTCATTGTGTTGCAGGATGTGAAATAGTTTTAGTTTCACATTAAAGCGGCAATAGATGTTCTTATCGTGGAACCGCTTTGTTTATAACCTCCGATTAGTTTTTTTTCTTATTTTGGGATTGATTTATGATTAATATTTTGGTTTTAATTTTTGCGAACCTTTTCCATCTCTCGTGATGATGATTCTTCTCTCAGCGTGTTTGGGTTTTGACGAGCTCCATTCTGACTAGTGATTTTGATGTTTCTATGGAATTCTATTTTTTTATGTTTCCAGCATTTTATGCTTTAGTTTTGTTTTGGCCCAATTTCCTCTGGTTCTGTGCTGTGATGTAGGTTTTCCCACCTAAGTACAGGACCAAATTCTAGATACCGAAACATCGTAAACATTTATTTTGATGTTTGTGAGGGCGAATTTTCACAAAAATCAAAATCAAAACCATGGTCTGGTACACATATATCTTTGTAGCCCATGGTTTGATTGGGTAAAGCAAGGTAATTGCGTTTTGAAGGATAGTTATTTATCTTTATATATATTTACTACCTCTGGAACACTGTTTAAGATTATCGTTTCTCACTTATTTTTATCACTTATTTGTCACTTTCAAAATATTTAAAGACCTTACCACATTACATAAAATAAGTAAACCACCAACGGTTCCTTAGAGCCTGTGTTGTATAATAATGTTAATCTTTGTCAGAGTTACCGTAATAACAATAAAACAAGCGATCCCACAATTTTGATCGTTATTGTAAGAGTATCGAAAGAAAATATGGTTGCTATGATAGCATAACGTGATATGATAATGAGGGCGAGCCAGCCTGGGTCACAAAGGCACTTCGCCGACACAACGGCTCCCCAAGTAAACACTCCACGCCGGCCTCCTGCATACTTCATCCCCATGGACACACATCCTCCTCTTATTGCTGAGTTGCACTATATTATGAAAATCATGAAAATCCATCTAAAACCGTCATTAGTCTGTGTATAATTTTGAAAAAGGTTCTATTAGCTTAACTAATACCACGTGTCACCAGAATAAACAATAACAGAAATTTACTAACTGTACAGTTAAAATGAGGTATGATAAATTATCATCATAAATAATTTGATGCTGTTTTGAATAAGTAAATGTGGTTTGGACTGATATCATTGACTAGTATGTAACCATCTTACAAAAAGTATACAGAGATTTTTTGTAAAAATTTCTCTGAGGAAATTTGGTAATGGTAAGAATATTTTGTGTTTTATATGTGGTTTGGGTTGCAATAATTTCTCTTCATTTTCTTTCCTCAGATGTTAAATATGTATTTCGGTCGAATTTATGTGTATATATACACACACACATACATATATATATATGTGTATGTATGTATATTTTTTTAACACGATAGCGCCCGTAAAATGGCCCAATCATAATGACGAACGTGTAGAGTGATGGTGACTCTGACGTTCTCGGGGCTGTCATGGTGGATAAACCCCCAAAAGTGTTTTTAGTATTAGTTTTTTTGCATATAAATTATTGATAGTCAAATTTTTGAACTAAGCGAAACAAATCTAACAACTCATTATTTCAAAACATTTTTCTATGTCAATTGGTTACCGAGATGCTGAGAGTATTCATCATAGGACATTGCCCCAATGTTTATCTTTTGGAAAATAAATAATAACATTACTTCCTTATTTCTCAGCATATCTTGATAAAACTAGGTATCTTATCATTCACCTCTACAAAATATGTGAATTAAAAGCACACACGTTTTTTATATCTGCTTCAGCAAACCTTTATACTCATTCCCTTTGTCACTCATATGGAAATTTAAAATACCCCCGTCGCAGCAGACCTGCATACTTGCCGAATTTCAAATGCAAAAGAACATATTTCAATCCAACATAGCGAGATTTGACATGTTTTTGTCATCTCCATAAGAATAACATGGGGAATGAGTATGCAGGTTTGCATACGAAAATAGGAGTATCGGTGATTAGATCTCATCTAGATGAAGCCACAAACCAAGTTTTATTAAGATGCGTTGAAAAATAAGCAAGGTATAGAATTGTACTTATACCCCATAAGATTAACAACGGGATAACGTACTGTGTTTACCACTTTCAATATCTCGGTAACCAATAGACATAGAGCAATAATTCAAGATACTTAATTGTGTGTTTTTTTAGCTGAATTCAATGGTGCCAACAAAAATTAGATAATTTATATTTTTCTGTAAAAATCAAAAAAACCTTTTTGGCGGGGTTTATCCCCCTTTACCCCCCCTTCCGGTTGTCCGATCGGGCTGGTTTTCGATCTCGTCCGATTTATTACCACTTTAAATGTCTGTACCAAATTTCATTAAGATCGGACCATATTTACGGCCGCTATCGTGCTCACAGACACACACACACACACACACACACACACACACACACACACACACACACACACACATATATATATATATATATATATATATAAATTCGAACTAATGGTGTTTTTTCCTTCTGATGGCTTCAAAACGAAAAGTTATCATGGTCTCGGGCATCATGTTACCTACGGTAATAGCTTCTTCCCTATAGGGGAAATTCGCAAAACTCATGTCATAACTCATGTTAAATTTAAATATGTTTTTGCGCATTTGAAATTTGCTGAGTACACATGTCTGTTGCGGCAGTTTTAGCGAATTTCCCTTATAGGGAAGAAGCTGTTACCGTAGGTCTCATGGTAAGAACTAAGCCCAAGACCATCATAACTTTTCTTATTGAGGTCCCCAGATGCCAAAAACACTATTCGTTCATTTTCATAAATATATATATATATATATATATATATATATATATATATGTGTCTTTAAGCACGATAACTCGCGTAAAAATGGTCCGATCTTGATGAAATTTGGCATGGACGTGTAAAGTAGTCATTATTCGGACGAGTTCGTAAACCAGCCCCATTGGACTACCGGAAGGGGGGGTAAAGGGGGGTAAACCCCCCCCAAAATGGGGTTTTTGAGTTTTTTACATATAAAAATAAAAATTATCAAATTTTTGTTAGCACCATTGAATTCAGCTCAAAAAAACAAGCAATTTAGTATCTTGAATCACTGCTCTAGGTCCATTGGTTACCGAGATATTGAAAGTGGTAAACACAGTACGTTGTCCCAATGTTAACCTTATGGGAAAATAAGAAAAATTCTATATCTCGCTTATTTCTCAACATATCTTGGTAAAACTTGGTAAATGGCTTTTTCTAGGTCAAATCTACTAAATATTGAATTAAAACCACCCAGTTTTAATATACCCGTAGCAGCAAACCTGCATACTCATTCCCCATGTTATTCTTATGGGGCTTATAAAAACATGTCAAATCTCGCTATGTAGTATCGAAATATGTTGTTTTGCATTTGAAATTCGCTGAGTATGCAGGTCTGCTGCAACGGGGGTATTTTTTTTTTTTAAGACTGACAAAACAATGAGAAGAAATTGTTTGAAAGGAAACAAAACATGGCGCACACACGAGCCTCATTAACGGGCGCAGTCTGTCCATCGCAGATCACTTCAACACTGGGCTTGGGCCGCGGACACAAGCACCCCTGCCGCTGACCGCCAGCTAGGTGGCCTTGAGTCGTCAACAGGTCGTCTAAACTGGACGATGGATTGGAGTGCTTGTCCAGTTGGAGTAGCGAAATTTCATCAGTTATCCAGCTCAAAATAATTCAAACATTTCTTTGGAAAAGTGCTGTTAGCCGTCTTTAAAGTCAAGAACAGCTATACGTGCCCCGATGATCCGAATACAATTTACTCTACATAGGCTAATATGTTCTAAAATAATATATTGAATTAACGGAAAGAATAATTAACTTTTAGTATTTGTACAGCCAACTAATATGACTATAACAGGGAGATGCGGTATAGTTGGGAACGCCTAAGACTGATTTCTAGTAGATGTGTTAATTATGCCGCGTAGAATTCACTTTAACTCATCTTCATCTTAGCACTACGACGACGCTCCGACAAAATTAAAAAAGACCAAATATTATAACACTTTTCCTTCGCCTTAAACCAAAATCCGAATTCGACTTTTATATATAGCCAAAAATGAACCAAATAGTTATACAATTTTATTTTATCAGAGCTTATTAGACCGCCACAATAAGAGCAACTTGAAACCAATTGAGAACTCAATGCCTCACCTGAACTGATTCGATAATTGCTTGTTGTAACCTCACACAATAATGCAAAGTACTTTTAGATGTATGTGTATAACATTCATGTATCGATAAGTATTCAATAGTGAGGGGAAGCGGGGGGATCATGTACACCAAGGTGATGGCGAATAGAACAGTGTTTATTTTCAATATTTACACTGTAATATGTGAGTTATGGATATCAAAAGCAATTATTAACATTCATTATCCCTACTAGTAAAAAAAGCATTTTCTTGGAAATTATTTTATGCAGATAATTGTTTCAAAGCATTTTCAACTCTTCGGTTTGACTTTAAGCATTTTATAATTCGGTCAAGGAAAATTACGAACTGGCTGATTAACATTCCCCTTAATATTTAGCAATGGTAAGACTATATATATAAGATTAGATTAATTTAAAGACCGTGACCATGGGCTAAAGCTTCGAAACATGTTGGTCTCATTAAATAATTTTAAAACAGGGTACTGTGTTCTGAAATGTTAAAAATAATATATATATATATATATATATATATATATATATATATATATATACTATATATACACATATTTTACTCATAATTTCAAAAACATATGATGGACTTGAATAATAAAAAGATGTAATGCGTGGAGTTAAATTAACTATATTTGTGTTAATAATGGGAAAAGAATTAAATATAATTTAATCAAATTTAGTAAGGAAAGGTAAAAAGTAATTAATTATCATTGTTGATAACTAAGGATTGTTCACCCAGTTCAATTTATTTATGATTTTTTATGCATATTACAAACAATATCTTTGTTTATTGCGGAGCTTTTTAATTATCTGGTTGGATTAGCAATAGTACCCTGGATTGTTATGGTTTTGTTTCAATACATTTTTTAAAGAATTTTTTCAAACTATAAGAGATTTCAGAATAAAAAAGGCGATTTTGACTGAAGAACTATTTCGGTAAGCAATTGATGATATTTTATAAAAGCTGAAAAAAGCTGTTAAAAACTAAAATTCATTGAACTAGTGTACTTTTAATGCATTTACTCCTCTTTTATACCAGCTGTTCTTGACTTTCCCTGTCCGTCATCACCTCTTAATATGATCGGCATTGTCCCGGTACCTTGGGGAATCCAGAATAGTGTAAAGATTTGCTACTAATCTTTTTAATGAAAAAAGGCCAACCACAGAATAAAGTGCTAAAGCATAACTGATGCCTAAGTAAATGCACTATCAATTAAGAATAAAATCGTTTAAAAACTACAAACCAATGTCCTGATATAAACTTTTTCCCTAGAGTGTATAAGCCATTTGATTGCTTTGTTGTGTGTTGGAAGACACAACTGCCTATTGTTCACCTTTATTTTGTAACTATAGTGGTCAACTCTAGGTCTCTATTTCCATTAAACTTAGAAAAACACCTAATGCAGTACATTTAATCATCGTTCAATATTCATTGGTTTTCGAAATACCGTTGGTGACAAACACAGTACTTTGTCCTCATGTTAACCTTAAGAGAAATAAATTAAATTTTTGATTTAATTTCTTATCACATCTAAACTTTGGCATGTGGCTTCATCTAGCTATGGTCTACTGGATAATGGCTTAAAATTTATGATACATATATTTCAATTGTAGTAAACCTCCACACTCTGCACCCTTCTCAAAGTTATATAGCCAATAGGAAATAAATAAAATGTTTTGAATTTCTTATTCTAAACCATATCCTAATAAAACTAGATATGTGGCTTCATCTTGGCAAGATCTACAGGATTATGGTCTGAAACCTCCTAGATTTACATTTCTGTTTTCTGTTTCCTAGATCCTGCATGTTTTTAAGGACTTGCGTTGATTTTGCTTCATATAGGGTTTCGTCTTAATTAGTTATCCTAACATTTCAAATTCCTTTAGCAGTCAACGATGCAGATGTGCTGTGATAGGGGGATTTTTGTGTATGGAGTAAATTATATTAGTGCTTAGAAGGAATTCGCATAGGTACTTGATTAAGCGTTAATGATTTGCAATATAGTAGAAAATTAAAGTTGTAAACTCTGAAGATGATTAGGTGATTTTTTATGTAAGAAATATTTGTGTGCATATTTGTCTTGATTATGGTTATCGAAATGTATGAAATAGGGAGATTATTTTGAACATCTGGTATTATTCAGTTGAGTAGTTGTATTACATATATAAAGCCTTATTTTAGTTTTCATTGTATTTATTGATGAGGCTACCACTTAAATAGTAATATCAGCAAGATTCAAACCACTTAACCAAAAGCGTTTTAAAACGTTTTAAAAGCGTTTTATGACTATGCACTGGGAGTTTTCCCTTTTTATTAATAAACATTATGGTTATAAAAAGTTATTTAGTCAGAAATATCGTGTTATTTATTATAATTTACAAATTATTTTCTATTTAAACATCGTCTAACCTCATGTATATTCTATCATAATTAATTCTAAAAAAACAGATACCTACTTGGAAATTTTGAATCATGCTATTATTTAGTTGAATGCAAATGGTGATTATTGTCAACGGTGTGTTCAGTTCTAGTTGATAATCATGTCAACGAGATACGTAAATTAAATAAATCTGCATTCCAATGGTCCAAATGTAAATCCTACCTTTCTCTGCAAATCTCGGAGGGCCTCGGGTGATGGCATCAATTCCACCCTACACCGGAGTCGCGGAATCTCTAATTTAGAGTTAAATAAAATAGAGTCTCACATTATTATCATGGTATTAATTGTATTCCTTAAAATATAGTTGCTCGGTTGTAATATTATATATTATTTAAATCTGCTATTCGGTTGCAATCTACATAAGACATTTATTTATTTTTTTGTTGTTGTTAAAAGGCAATTATCAAATAGTTGATTGTTAATTTTAATGCGACCAAAAGGATAATTACGTAACAAATTACATCAGATGTTTTAAAATTTGGAAATAGTAAAAGATTTTTCAATGATTGCAAGAAATACGTAGAAGCCACTATCTAGAAGAATAAACTTATTTCTGTTAAGTCGGTTACTTATTTGGAAATATAAAAAATTTGGAAGTGTTCCTAGATTAATATTTACTAAACCTATATTTATTAAAAATACAGTCTTTCCATCACTTTTTTATCGTGAAACTATATGTTTTATTGTCATGTTAAAAAAGGATGTAAACAATTCAACAAGAATATAACATGTGTGCAGAGGTACGATGATGAGGATAGCCCTGCAAGAGCCACAAAGACATCGTGCTCCGGCGAAGTTCCCAAACAAACACTCTAGCGGCCCTATTTACATTTTTTATATCAACCTCTTCCTCCCTGTTTCTTTATTTTTCGTAAATAAAATTCCTTTTTGTACTAAAAAATCTTCTAAAAAACGTTTACTTTATTTTTACTAATTTAGGTTTTCTCTAAAGTGTTTTTTTTTTATAAATCCAAATTAAAAAGTTTCGTAAGATTTTTTTTAAGTGAATTGAGTTTTATAGATTATTGTAACAGATTCAGACTAATTAAAGGTCTGAATCTTTCAATTACTATGACACCAATTACAAATGGTTTAGAAGCAGTTTACACATAATAGGAACGTTACAGGAGCATTTCGTGGTGGCAGCTTCTATAAAAAAATGTCAATACAAGCTTCTAGGTTATCAGTATTCACGATGTACAGACTGCTGTAAACCACTTATATTTTGTGCTAGGCCCTATAGTAATTCTAGATTCGTGCCTTTAATTTCATACCATATGTGTAATTTTTTACGTAGTTTGTTTTTCTATGCATAGGGACTAGAAGCAAATTTATTGCTTCTCGTCATGCCTCGTGTGCTTCCCCTATTCGTACTATGTGGTCGCTGATATAAACACAAATGTTAGAAAAACACCCATAACTGCTGCAGTTTGAACGAGTTTCGAATGAACCCACAGATGTAAAAAGTCACTCGGACACAACAATGGGTAGTAAACTGGACGGCAATAGCAGTTGGTTATTGGACAATATGGCGTCACTATGGAAATTGACTACTTAAAGATTCGTTCGCTTTAGAAATCACAATTTCGTGATTTATTGTCGTTGGTTTAAAATAATTATATATAATTTGAAGAGAAGATATTTCTCAGTTGATTTATATCCATGTATCTAATGTAGTTTATGTATACATGTGTACACTGTTTGTTCAGTAGACTTAGGAATAATTTTTCTTTGTTTAGTTTACTATATTTTGAGATTTTAAGTTTAAAAAGTAAGAAAGTGTTAAATATAAAATATTAAAGAACGGTTGTAGCTTTAGGTGTCTTTAAAAAAGGCTGGGGGTTCAGAATGAAGATATATTAGAAATAAAAAAAAACATTTATTTGTAAGAAAAACACTTGAGTTTATAATATCAAATAAACTCAAATATGACTCACACGAGTTATAGGGCACAGACAATGGATGCGAGGAGGAGTGTTCTCGTCATTTTAAATCTACAAAGTGCACTTACAAAAATGACCTATCATAGGCGCTTTGAGCAGTCCAGTATACCGCTTCCGTAAGACAGATGCTTACCAACAGGAGTCTTATATTTTGGGAGGAAATGTTTCACGCCATGACATTAAATACCGCCGTTGCAGACCTGCATACTCAGCGAATTTCAAATGCAAAACAACATATTTTAATCCAACATGGCGAGATTTGACAATATTTGGTAAGCTCCATAAGAATAACATGGGGAATGAGTATGCAGGTTTGCGGCTACAGGTATGTTTAAAATGGTTGGTTTTAATTCAATATTTAGTAGATCTGAACTAGGAGAAGCCATTTACCAAGTTTTATCAAGATATGTTGAGAAATAAGCGAGATATGGAATTTTACTTATTTCCCATAAGGTTAACATTTAGACAACGTACTGTGTTTACCACTTTCAATATCTCGGTAACCAATGGACATAGAGCAGTGATTCAAAATACTAAATTGTTTGTTTTTTTTAGCTGAATTCAACGGTGCCAACAAAAATTGGATAAATGTTATTTTTCTATGTAAAAAACTCAAAAACCCCATTTTTGGGGGGGTTTATCCCCCTTTACCCCCCCTTCGGGTTGTCCGATAGGGCTGGGTTACGATGTCGTCCGAGGGATTACCACTTTACATGTCTGTACCAAATTTCATTAAGATCGGACCATTTTTACGGCCGCTATCGTGCTCACAGACACACACACACACACACACACACACACACACACACACACACACACACACACACACACACACACACACACACATATATATATATATATATATGTATTCGAATGAATGGTGTTTTTTGCTTCTGGGGTACCCAAAACGAAAAGTTATCATGTTCTCGGGCTTAGGTCTTACCATGAGACCTACGGTAATAGCTTCTTCCCTATAGGGGAAATTCGCTAAAACTGCATTCCTACCTTTTTTAACTTAGCTGTCGATCATCATTCTTAGTATATTTTAATTTTTAACTAATAATGAACAACCAACAGGGAAACGGTTTACCCTACAGTTAAATTGTTTTAGATCTAACAGTGACAAGAGGGTTTCATCTAGGTATCTCAAATAAAAAATAAATAACAAAACAAACTAATTGACCAAAAATACAAAACAACACTTTTCACCTTGCAAACAGAGATTTCAGCATACATAAATAGCAGTGTTTGAGGTTTCTGTACAAAAAAAACACAGCTTTTTTTGTACTAATACAAAAAAGTGTGATTTTGCTCTCTGTTTAGTAAACGAAAAACGGCTGATTTTCAGCATAATAAAAAATAGACAACCATCCTAAGATAGAAACACTTAAAATGAAAATTAACTTTGGTTTGTAGAGCAAGCATTTATTTGGTGTTCCTGAGAAGCCTATAAGAGGCAATTAAATGAGGATATTAAGAAGGAGGAGAAGACTCGCTAAGCTTCTTACCGAGTCTTCAATCCCTCAAATTTGTAAACATTAATTATATTTATGAAAACTCGAGAAAAAATCTTTTCTTTAAGTTCCAGTTCTATTAAATATCAAAAATAAAACTTTTTCTTTATCAAATATTTTTGTACGTTTCGGATCCTTAATGGTAATTTCTTATGATCTTGGAGAACATTTTTGACGAAATAAGAGTTATTTTGGACTGTTTCAGACAATTTATTGGCTTTTAGATAAAATATTAATAAAACTTGCATTGTAAACATATCTCAGGGTTACCTCTGCACTTTATCGTTTTAATCTCTCTATTCAAGATGTAACGAATACACATCTAAATAAACCAAATGGCATACTGGCATATGATACGTGTGTGAATTAAAATTAACTATGCTTTTAAAATTAGGTTTTATCTCTATCAGTTACCCGCATTCAAAATTAATGGTTCGGTTAAGATATTTTCACTTTTTAAGAAAAAGTATAAGGAAACCATCCTCAAAGATTTAATTTAATTGCAATCGATATTCCTAGCATTTTCAATCGTACTCCGCGATATATCATTCAGTGTATCTAAAGCAGCGACCACATAGTACAATTGTACTATGTGGTCGCTGCCGTCTATTTGACGGAGCACACGAGGCGCGACGTGAACCCAAAAATAATCCTCAAGTGCTTAGCCTGCAGACTTGGAAAAAATTAAAATAAACAAATTACAAATATGGTATCAAATTAAAGATCTAAATCTCAGAATTACAACAGTACAAACTATAAATGGCTTACAGGTAGTCTACACATCGTAAACTCTGCTAATTTAGAAGCTTGTCCTGACATTTTTTAGATAAGCTGCCACCACGGAATGAACCTGTAACGTTCCTATGATGTGTAAACTGTCTCTAAACTATTTATAATTGGTGTTATAGTAATTGTGAGATGCATACCCTTAATTTGATACCATATGTGTATTTTTTTATCGAATATATTTATGTAAAGAGCAATTTAGAATTTACTTTATTTTTATGCAGGCACCCTACGGAAAAACTCTCTCACAAAAATAAAGTTATCAGCAAGTTTTTTTTATAATTTAGAAAATTTAACTCTTTAGCATCAATCTCCACCATATTTTATTTTACCTGACCAAAAAAAGTTATAGCCGACCACTTATATCATGTCAAATTTTAAAGTTGAATACACACTTTTGACTTATTTCATAATATAAAAGAAAAAATTTATATTTGAAATTAATGCAATATATTCCATTACCGTTCAAAACTAAAGGATTCCTAACATGCAAAATTACAACTGGGAAGAGATTAGTATACCCTTGCCTTTACCTCGTAATTATTTGTAAGGTATTTATACTAAATGGTATAAACTTCGAGTTATTTGAAACGTGAATACTAACATATTACGCGGTTCTAAACGCCGTATTACGTTTATATACCCAGATAAGATGACGATATCCGTTCATTTGCTGTAATGCTAGCAAGATAGGCATGCTCCGTCTATTTGTAATTTGTGGTCGCTGATTTAAGGCATAATATTGTTTAGCCCTTTAGCCATTGTTTGAGATTTACAAGTTAATAGTGAATTTATGAACTTTTAAAGGTGAGTTACCTCATTGGACACCTATCCGTCCATTTGTGAGACATTTTGGTAAGGTATTTATAAATAGAAGAAGAATGTTTTGATTATCAGACCGAATAATGTTTCTTTATTATGTTGGCATATGATGTGATCTTAAACTTGAACTAGTAGTCAATGTGCCAGTGCGCCGAGTGCTGAGGCGGTGGCGTGCTGGACCCGGCGCCGCGGCGGTAGCATCGTGGTTTCGAGTCCCTCTCGCCGCCAGTTTCTTTTAACAACAGTACTGTTCATTCTTCTACTATTCAGGCCCACTCATTGCTTTGTTCGTTAACGTCCACGAACAAATCAATAGTCTATGTGGGCGGGATAAATTAAACTTGAAAAAGAGGCCGCAAACTTCTTAAAAAATTTTATATATGTACCGTCTAGTATAATAATAATCATAATCCAAGTGGCCTCTTTAAAAGATAGCAACAGCAAGAAAATATAAAAATGACATATTTATGATTATAGGAACACATTCATAAAAAGGAATATAAAAAGATGTCGCCACTGTTTAAGTGAAAAACAATAATTTGTCAGGCAGAGGAGAGGGAGTCTTCAGACTGATTAATTGGAATTAAATGAAGATACGCAATAACAGCTTTGCAGAGTGTCAATGCTTTTTCGCAACACTACACTAGTAAGTAGCCGATTTCCGCTTCCGTTTCAGTGTGGGAAGTCGCCGTTTACAAAAGAGTACGGCAAATATCAGCTGTAGTGAGGTAATAAATCAGCTGGAGTGCGGTAAAGAGTTGTCATTGAGCATTTACCGCACGAGTGCGGTTAATGCTCAATGTTGCCAACTCAAGAAACAAAATAGTATATCACACAATTTACATACATTATACATAAATACAACATTCACATTTTAACTATGACGACCATATCTCAATTGTAAATAAACTGGTTTCCCAGGTTGCGAGTACGTACAGTTAATAGCGATAAGTTTATAAAGAGCAGTATTATTTAATCAATTGTTGCCGTCTGTGTGACGATAAGACGTATTCCTAGAAAGGCTTACTCGGTCGCTGAACAGCACAGATAACGCTTTTTGTTATTTCCCCCGCACAGATAAATATAGTTTTGTTCGCATTTTCTCTCTACAGTTTAATTAATATTTTTAAAATCTATTAACTTCCATAGAAGTGTTGTTGTGTTGTTTTTTTTTTTTACTTACCCTGTATATTTGTTGCTGGTGGTGTTGCGAAAACTATCGTACGCAACTCATCCGGGAAGGTGTTTACGTTGCTCGCATGAAATTCCCGCGCTCCGCAAGCGTCGCGCGTGAACTATCATGCTCGCACGTAAACACCTACTTCCCGCACTAGTTGCGTAATATACTATTAGTGAGCCTGTGTTTACTTATTTTTATATTTAATTTACACTATTTTTGTATCGGACACTGGTAACATGTGTATGCTTATTGTATTTTCTCGTGCCGAATTAACAACAGACATGAGGCATTTTTATTTGAGCTTATGACTTTTTCAAATATAATGTGAAGTATTAAAACATTTCTTGCGTCCTGTGAGTTAAGAGAAATTATCTAAAAAACTTTTTTGTGTGAATATAGTCAAGTCTGTGGAAAAACAGAGAGCAGCTTTTGACTGCAACCGCCAATTAACAACGATTGCCCGGGATTGCAGCTGTCAGCCGGACATCGGCTGGTAATTAGTCAATTATACGCGGAACAATCCTAAACCTCCTAGATACCTTCAACTACTATGCTCGAATAAATTTGCAATAAGTGAAGAGCTTTCAGTGCATTTTCCCTACAGAAAAAAAACTGTTACCGGATGTCTCATTGTAAGACCTAAGCCCGATCCTCATAAATTTTCTTTTGAGTTGTCCAGATGCCAAAAACATACTAATAGTTTAGTATGTTGAATCATTCCTCCATGTCCATTGGTAACCCAGATGTCGCTAGTGGTAAACATAGTACGATGTCCCAAAGTCATCCTTATGGCAAAACAATAAAATCCTATATCTTGCTTATTTCTCGATCTGAATAAAAATTGGTATGTCGCTTCATCTAATTGAGATCTACTGGATTATTGTAAAAGATCTCTGGATTTCATATTTTCATGACAACAAACCTGCATAATTAGTTCCCATGTTATTCTTATTCGAAAATTTGTGTACGCTCATTTTTGTATGTAAGTTTATTTTACATGATTTGGGGCTCCGTTTAAATTGTTTATTTCAGCATTTGGAATTCGCTGAGTATGTAGGTCTGCTGCGGGGATATCTACTAGCTATCAATTGAGTATCCTAAAAGTAGTTGCGTTGAATTTTATTTTAATTAAATGCTTGAAACCCCCTATGAGTATATAAGCCATCAACTCTTTGTCTAAGCTTTACATTCCTATCGTTGAGGTTTTAAAAATTGTAAATAGCCTCAGGAAAGCTGAGAACTACGTAAGAATTTTACCTGAAGAAAATTGCAACACTTTATTTCATATTGGATTATATGCACCTGAGTACCGCTCGTAAGCAACCATGACACGCACTCTTTCGTTTTTTTAAATTGGTGTATGTATTTAACTTTGGACCTAAATAAAAAATACTACACTAAAACCTCTAGGTAGGTAGAAAAGGGATGTGAATGTTTGTTAGTCCAACACGCCGCCTATAAATTACTGAGCAGCATCTTCGATAATTGTCCAAACCCTTGCCCTGACTATAAAACAATCACCACGCATAATTGGTGGGTTATTGAGACTTAACAAATACTGACTGGAATGGTTCAGAGCAGGCTCAGTATTATTGGTCGAACGTATTTATTCAGATCAGTTACTGAATATAGATCAATTAACTACGTGAGTTTAAGTAGTGGGTTTACGTTAAGCCCTAAAAAGCTACTTGTAGTTTATTACTATTTCCAAACATAATTAATTTATACACAACAGGTGGGATGAACTAATAAACATTTTCCTCGAAGTGGTTGGTAGCATGTAACATTAGATTAATTTATAGTCCAGGCAATGAATGCTCAAAAAGAGGTATAGAGGGAATTGCATGGATCACAATTTTTGACTTTGTAACTTTGATTGGACTAGTTAGGAGTAAAACATATCAAAAGACCCCGCCCTTAGCCCTTGAGCCGGCTGGGCTGGAAGAGCCTAAAGGTACAATTTTTTGGTTTTTCCTAAGTATCTTAAAAAATCTTGATTATCTTATTATTAAAAAAAATTGTGATCCAAGCAATTCCCTCTATACTCTTTCGTTGCCTGGACTATTATGTTTTAAAGGCCTTCCTTTAGGGTTTAGACACAACGTACATGTAAATTCACAAGCATTTAGAAATCTTTATCCTGCAAATACCAAACACATTATAAACAACCAGCTAAATCTTAGAAGACGAATTACATTTATAACCATTTCATTTTATTGCTGGCAGCTTTACGAATAAGACACTCCAATGAAAAAAGCATTCCTAATAATTTGTGAAATAACTCGTTTCATAAGAAATTATAACAAATTATATGAAATTAGGTATTAGTCAAATATATTTTCATCATACTGTCCAGAAAACAGCCGTTTTTAGTTCTCTAAATCGTACGCAAAATGATGGTTTTTGGATCACTTCGAATAGGAGTACTGAAAAAACGTATGGTAAATTTTACCGTACTCTAATGTCAAAATTTGTTTTATGTTACGTTTGAAAGGTTGAACGATTTCTTAACTTGTGTTTGGAAACAACTAACAGTGATGTGTGAATGACGATGACTATTTTGGATAGTCTCAAAATTATGTAGTCTAATTTTTTAACGATGAAATGGTTATTTATACATAATGATGAAAATAGTTATTCATCACACGGAGAAAAAATGTCTCCTTGGTACTCGATCGCATTTCCAAGCTCGGCTGCGCCTCGCCTGTAAATTACGATCTCGTACCAAAAAGAGCCACTTTCGCTCCTAGTGATGAAAACTACTATTGTGACTAAAGTATTTGTAGAGTGTTCAATCACATGATCACTCTACTAGGATTATTGTCATATCACGTTGGCAATATAAGTTGTCGGAGCGTAGTATTAAAAGGTTTTGCAACGCAATCGGGTGTTGATTTAACCTTCTTGACGTTGACGTTTGTGTTTACAGTGGTTGTATTCGAGGTTTGTGTAACAGACGACATTGTACTGTGAATGTAAGACACGTGACGCGGCACGCGACAGGTCACGTGGCTTCGTGGGCTTCGCAACTTGCGCTCCTCACCTACATTGACACTGTGAACAATATTAACTTTAAAGATCAGGATATTTGGTAGGAAATAATATTTTCGTGGCTCTTGCGAACGGGTTTCTTGAATTAATTAATTGTTCTGTGGATTGTATGAGTTTTCAGTTTCGAATTTTCCTCTAAAATGGACGTGTTTATTATTTCAACGGCAATTAGGGGAATCGATTTCCAAACAGGAAACTCATGGGATCGCATATTATTTTGTATTAATAAAACACGAATTGGGCCTATGGTTAGATTTACTATGTGATATCCTGAAAACGTCAGACAAACATTCTGCGGTAAATTTATATTAAATGAATTTTCCAGATATTAGCAGTGTATGTTTTTTCAGCAATGTATTTAACTGAGAATCAGGCTTTGTTTACTGAATAGTAACAATACTATCTATACATTTGACAGCTATTTGTATACATAAGTATGTTGTATAAATATGTTAAATATAAGTATGTTGTTAAAACAATATGTCAACATAAATAAACATTATAAATTTACATACAGTGTGTAAAAAAAGTCCGTCCCCCCTCCTTAATTTTTTTGTTTGTTAAGACAAACAAATAACATTTGGGAAATGATACTAACTCAACCCAAATTATTTTTTGACGTTACCAAAAATTTTGAGTGTCCCCCAAAAATGGGGGATTTTGGGGGCAACTCAAAATTTTCAAATGCAAACCTCTTTTGAGTGACCCCTCATTTTAAACAGCTTTCAAAAAGTAGATGAATGGTGAAAATTGGAGGTCTCTAACGTGTTTCTACCCAAATTGACAGCTTGTCAAAGTTTTGAATACAACACATGCTTGAAACTTGGTGTCTCGGAAGTTTGGAGTTTTAATTCACCTTTGGTGACGTAAAAATGAATCGAGCTTGGGAAAATGTTATTCAATGAAAAATTAGTCTCTTTATACAAGGGTGCTGAAAAGTGCCGGAACGGCTAAATATTTTTTGAACCGAAGTGGTTTGAGTAATAAAACTTTACACATTCACTCCTATGTAAGAAAACTACTTTCTGAGGTGTTTATTGACTCTTGGCCCCCAGTGGGGGACGGTCCACAAGGAGTTGGTACAAAATCGTAAATGTAAGCATAGGTTGATATGCACATCATTTTAAAGGGCTAATTAAGTAGAGATCAATGCCGCAAACCGCATTTCAAAAGGTTCATTCATTACAAATTGGCGGCTGACCAAAAATATAAAGGAAATACACAGTTTTCACTTAAAGATTGATTAAAAATTGTTTACAGACTATGTCTGAAGGATCTAAGCTCCGGAATTGCATGTCAGACCTAAAAGGCTCCCTTTTAGGGTGCCGTAAAGGATATCACCTCCAAGGGGGGATGGCCCGCAAGGAGTCGGTGGAAAATCTCTAATGTAAGCATAGGTCGATATGCACATCATTTTGAAGGTCTAATCAAATAAAATTCAATGCCGCAAACCGCATTTCAAAAGGTTAATTTGTTACAAAATGGCGGATAATTTATGTTTTCAACAAAAATTCATAGGCTTTGGTTTGTTGGGAGGGGGGGGGGGGGGGGTGGAATAAAAGTTTGAATAAATCAAATTGCGTATCAAGCCTTAAGCCTATGTATTTTTGTTGAAAACTTAAATCACCCGCCATTTTGTAACCAATAATCCTTTTGAAATGCGGTTTGCGGCATTGAATTTTATTTGATTAGACCTTCAAAATGATGTGCATATCCACCTATGCTTACATTAGAGATGTTCCACCGACTCCTTATGGGCCATCTCCCCTTGGAGGTAATATCCTCTACGGCACCCTAAAAGGGAGCCTTTTAGGTCTGACATGCAATTCCGGAGTTTAGATCCTTCAGACATAGTCTGTAAACAATTTTTAAACAATCTTTAAGCGAACACTGAGTATTTCATTTAGATTTTTGATCAGCCACCATTTTGTAATGAATGAACCTTTTGAAGTGCGGTTTGTGGCATTGAACTCTACTTGATTAGCCCTTTAAAATGATGTGCATATTGACCTATGCTTACATTTAAGATTTTGTACCAACTCCTTGTGGGCAGTCCCCCACTGGGAGCCAAGAGTCAGTAAACACCTCATAAAGTAGTTTTAGCGAATTTCCCCTGTAGGGAAGTAGCTATTACCGTAGGCGGCACGGTGAGACTTAAGCCCGGGACCATGTTATTTTTTCATTTTGAGGTCCCTAGACCCCAAAAACACCGTTCGTTCATTTTCATATATATGTATATATATATATATATATATATATATATACCTGTCCGTAGGCGCGATAACTTTTGTAAAAAAGGTCCGATCTTGATGAAATTTGGAACAAACGTGTAAAGCGTCATTCATGACTTCGAGTTCGCAAACCAGCAAGATTGATTTACTCTAAGAAGGTTTTTTTCACAAAATAAAATTTATTTTCAAGATTTAACACCTCTTTACTAATTATTTTTAAACTTAATTGTCAAAAATGAATTCAGCTTAAAAAAACAAACAATTTAGCATTTTGAATTATTATTCTACGTCAATCCGTTGCTTAGATATTGGATAGTATTGGATGTGCTAAACACAGTACGTTGTCCAATATTGTTTTTAATTTTTCCCTCCAAAAAGTATAGTCACCCTGATTTGAGATGTTTTTTTAAAAATACAATTCTGAACATATGATTAAATTTGCAGGTGTTGAATATTTTATTTGTGTTTATTTTGAATAGTTAGAGTTCATTGATCAAGATTTTGCAGAAAATATATACTATATCAAAAAATACAAATTATTTTTAAATTTAATAAAGAAAGTAAGAGCATTTGGAGGGGGGGGGATGTCTCGGTCTAAACTGCCTGAAAATGTAGCATAATATATGATATGTTTAATTATGAGGATTGATAATATGTTTTATTGAAATTGGCTGGAGATGTAGGTCTGTTGCAACAGGGATGTTTTAATTACTATAAAACTGACCATATGATTGAATTTAATTTTTTCATGAGATCGAATTATTTGTTTGTTTTGAGTGTTTTGAGTTCATTGGTTATATGTTTGTTGACATTTATATTCTATAACAAGATTACAGTTATTAAAAATTAAAAGACTAAGAATTATATAAAATACAAAAGTGTAAGTATTACTAATGAAAACCAATATGGTCTCTTTGTTAATTTTCCTCATGTTTAAAGCTCATGAATGATTAAATATGCATTTTTAGTATATTATTTACTTAACGTATTCAAATGATACTTTCCTTCAAACAAGTTGAATGCTCACATATACAAAATAAATCCTATGGAAATTCGCTGAGTACGCAGGTCTGCTGCGACGGGGGTATTTTTGTTTTTTTTTTTAATAGGAGTGAATGTGCAGAGTTTTATTTCTCAAAACAATTCGGTTCAAAAAATATTTAGCCGTTCCAGGACTTTTCAGCACCCCTGTATACCGGGTGTTCAAAAAGTCCCGGATCGGCTTCGTAATTTTTTTATTATTGAATATTGATCTACGAAACCTAGAACATGTCTCTTGGACACAAAATACTATTTTAGCAAGTATTCAGTGACCCCCTACCTCCTCAGGGGGACGGCCCACGAGGAGTCAGAAGAAAATCTTAAATGTAAGCATAGGTTGATATGTACATCAAATTAAAGCTATTTTTGAGTAGAATACAATGCCCCAGATCTGATTTCAATCGGATCACCAAATCCAAAATGGCGGCGGTTTAAATTTTTTTTCAACTGCAATTTTTAACCTCCTTAAATATCTGATTTCAGACGTTCTAAGCGTCCGTTCGAGATGCGGTTTGCTGCATTAAATTTTGCGTTATTGCACCTTTAAAATGATATACATATCGACCTATGCAGAGCCTACGGCATAGACCACTTCCATGAGAGACGGTACCTTAAAGGATGTCTTGCATGGATGATGACCGGCATAGGTAGTGCTGTACATAATTTTAAAGAGCATTGAATTCTCAACAGAATACCGCAAACCGCAGGTCTCATTGTAAGATCCAAGCCTAAGACAGTAATAACTTTTCGTTTTGGAGCCTCCATGATTCGTTCGAATTTATATGATTGTCTATTAGCACGTTATCGGCTGTAGAAATGGTTCGATATTAATGAAACTTGGTAAAGACATGTAAAATGGTAACCACTCGGACGAGTTAGTAAACCAGCCCAATCTGACCATAGGAGGGGGAAGGGGTAAAGGCGAATAAACCCCCAACAATGGGTTTTTACATAGAGAAAAATACCTCCGATGCAGCAGACCTGAATTTTCAAGGAATATAATATACAAAAGAAAAATTATATTTAAATCCTACATAGAGATATATGACGTGTTTTGTAATACCCATAAGAATGGCAGAAGGAATAAGTATGCAGTGTTGCTGCAACAGGTATGTTAAGACTGAGTGATTTTAATTCAAAACTTATAGTTGATTTGAACTAGAATAAGCCATATGCCATGTTTATCAAGATATGTAGAAAAGTAAGGAATATAATTTTTTTTTATTTCCCAAAAGGATAGCATGGGGAATGGGTATGCAGGTTTTCTACCACGAAAATGGAAATATCAAGGCTTTTTGACTAAAATAGATTACATCTGACCTAGATGAAGCCACAGACCGTTTTGTTCAGATGTTGAGAAATAAGCGAGATATAGAATTTTACTTACGGGACAACTTACCAATGGACTGAGAACTAGAGCAATGATTCAAAATATTAAACTGTATGTTTTTTAGCTCAATTCCATGGTGATAACAAAAATTAGATAAATTGTATTTTTTTATGTAAAAAACTCCAAAACCCCATTACCAAAGGGGGATTTTCCCCCATTACCTCCTCTTTCAGTGGTCCGATCGGGATGATTTACGAACTCATCCAAGTGATTATTCCACATTACATTTAGCGGCCCAAGTTGAAGCGTTGACAACATTTCACTTATTTGTTACTAATATATCCCACCTTCAAGGGTTTTAAAATTTGATTAACGCATTTGGATGAGTATGCAGGTCGGTTGCAACGGGCGAATTATTTAATTTCATCATTTAGAAGCAATCGAATAATTTACGTTACTTTTTTAAAATAATATTAAAATATCTACAACGAACAGCCTGTTTGTTTTTTATTTTTCTTCTTACATTCCTGTAATTTATATCATAGTAAGTATAATCGTAATAATCGTATAATCATTTAGATATTTTGTGGAAATACATTATTTGACTTTAACTCCATAACACGGCTCATTCAGCCAATAGATTTTACTGCAAGCCAGAAAGCCAAATATCACATAACCTAATCCCATCAGTGAGAACGAAAACTGAAAATGTGTACCGTGTTTTGGGTTCACAAACGAAACAAAGAAAGAGCGTTCTTAAAAAGTAGCTAGTTGAACGTGACCACATTTCATTGAGACAGGTTCGATTTTCTATAGTTACGCTTTCAGGGATTATCATACGATCTTGCCGACGCTTGAAACCGGTTTCAGTAGCCTCTTCGATTTAAAAACTGGATTTTATATCGTACTGGCGTGATTACATCTCATTTAATTTCAAACAATCATTTTGAACGATGCAGTTCTATATGTGACCTAGTTTAATAACATTCGCTTGGGTATAGTGTTTGCCAGTGAAACCTAATATTTTGGACGTTGTAAGGGGAGTGGTTTTATTAATTACTGCTTATAGCGTACTTATAAATCCATTAAAGATATATACTAAATTTAATCTGGTGGATCTATATTTTTAACATTAAAGAAATTTCTTTTATTTGATTAAACATTTTTATTTTGCTGATTCAGTAAAGGTTGATTTTCTTTGTTAAATTAGTCGACATAAAATTAGTTTTCTCAAATTGTTTTATTGTTCTAATTACGAAGAATAGTTCTTTAATGCATGTTTAAGACTTTTAAAGTTTACAATAGGTAGAATCATAAGTTTTATCTCAATAGTTAATTATCTCAATGCCGTAGGACCAGTTCACATGTCGGCCGTAGTGTGACGCGCAGGACAGGGTGCCGCTGCCCCGGAGCTCGTGTCAGCTGCGTTTTGTGATTTCATACCTGCTCACCGCTTTTCCACTTTATTACTCCTGGGAGGGATTTAAATTGGCTGAAACGGACACCTTGACATCGTATAGAAAATGCAATTCTAAAAATGAATTATTTTATTAATTTTAAAGTTTGAAATTTAATTGATTTTCGAATCTTCTTGAGTGCTTTATTGACACTACAATCGTATCTACTACTGATTGCTTGAAATTTGCTTTTTAATATTCCTGTACAAATATTTATGAAATAAACAGAATCCTAAACAATTATGTACATAAATTATAGATTAAACCACGAAGTCTTTTTGTAACCATTAACCAGTGTAATGTGGTTTTCACTATATGCAGATTTTTCATACTTAGAGAGAGGTTAGACGAAACAATTATGCTCTAATATGATGATTTGCTAACATTCTTATTTACAGTTATTTGATTTGTTCACAACCCATTTTAAAAATAATTTATCATCTGTGATATATCCTCAACGCGTTTAAACGATTTAATTATTTTTACATTTTTCTTAGTACCTGTATAAGTCCCTTAGCTTAATCTTCCGTGACACTCATGTATGAGAACAACATTTTATGTAGAAATTACGATGACTTTGCTTTTTTGTTTTTTTTTTTCAAGGAGATTGAGATTCATTTTATGACTCGAATACTTGTTTTTGGACAGATTTATCTATCATCATATCAATTATTTTGATAACGTGTGTAACCATATTTACACAACGTTATCTATCACTCCTTTACAGTCTAAGAAAGATCAATAACACGTGGCTCAGAAGCCAATCACCCTCGAGGAAGACATGATGTTACGTCATCAGGAAACGGAAGTGACCGGTGCGTGCCGCTGGCTGAAGCTATAGTTGAGAGCATTGGTATGCAATGTAAGGACTTCTTTTTAAAGCAAAAATCATAAAATCGTACACAATTAGATTTTGGTTGGTTTCTTACATTACTGCATTTCCCCTTTTGGAATTATTCTTATGAAGGTATTCCAGATCCAGTAAAGTAATAAGACGTATACATCCAAAATATGTGTTAAACATATTGATTGTGTTGAATTATTTAGTATACAAATGTCAGCTGTTACCGTAGGTCTCATGCTAAGACATTCGCCCGAGACCATGATAACTTTTCGTTTTGAGGTCCCCAGACGCCAAAAACACCATTCGTTCATTTTATATATATAGATATATATATATGTGTGTGTGTGTGTGTGTGTGTGTGTGTGTGTGTGTGTGTGTGTGTGTGTGTGTGTGTGTGTGTGTGTGTGTGTGTGTGTGTGTGTGTGTGTGTGTGTGTGTGTCTGACGGAATGAAAGCGGCTGTAAATAGTCCGATCATTATGAACTTTGGTGCAGGGATGTAAATTGGTAATCAATTGGGTGAGTTCGTAAACCAGCCCGATCGGATCGGAAGTTAAGGGGGATAAACCCGCAAAAAATGGGTTTTGTGGGTTTTTCACATAGAAAAATACAAATAATCCAATTTTAGCGAATTTCCCCTATAGGGAAGAAGCTATTACCGTAGGTCTCATGGTAAGACCTAAGCCTGAGACCATGATAACGTTTTGGGGCCACCACCAGAAGCAAAAAACACCATTCGTTCGAATTTTTAGATATATATCTTGAGTTATTTACAAAGAAAACTAAAATTTATTGAATTTTTATTGGCAACATTGAATTCAGCTCAAAAAAACAAACAATTTAGCATTTTGAATCACTGCTCTATGTTCATTGGTTACCGAGAAATTGAAAGTGGTAAACACAGTACGTTGTCCCAATGTTAACCTTATGGGAAATAAGTAAAATTCTATATCTAGCTTATTACTCAACATATCTTGATAATACCCCCGTTGCAGCAGACCTGAATACTCAGCGAATTTCAAATGCAAAACAACATATTTCAATCCAACTTAGCGAGATGTGACATGTTTTGTAACCTCCATAAGAATAACATGGGGAATGAGTATGCAGGATTGCTGCAACAGGTATGTTAAAACTGGTTGGTTTTGATTATTAATTAGTAGATCTTAAGTTGAAGAAGCCATATACCAAGTTTTGTCAAGAAATGTAAAAAAATAAGTAAGATATAGAATTTTTTTATTTCCCATAAGGATAACATGGGGAATGATTATGCAGGTTTGCTGCCACAAAAATTGAAAGTTCGGGGATTTTAGACTAAAATACATTAGATCTCATCTAGATGAAGCCACAAACCAAGTTTTATCCAGATACGTTGAGAAATAAGCGAGATATAGAATTTTACTTATTCCCCATAAGGTTAACATTGGGACTACGTACTGTGTTTACCACTTTCAATATCTCGGTAACCAATGGACATAGAGCAATGATTCAAAACACTGAATTGTTTGTTTTTTTAAGCTGAATTCAATGGTGCCAACAAAGATTCGATAAATTTTATTTTTCTATGTGAAAAACTCAAAAAACCCATTTTTGGGGGGGGTTTATCCCCCTTTACCCTCCCTACCGGTGGTCCGATTGGGCTGGTTCACGAACTCGTCCAATCGATTACCACTTTACATGACTGTTCCAAATTTCATTAAGATCGGACCATATTTACGGCCGCTATCGTGCTGACAGACACATATATATATACATATATATATATATATATATATATAGAGAGAGAGAGAGAGAGAGAGAGAGATAGATAGATAGATAGATAGATAGATGGATAGATAGGTTGACAGATAAAAATTCGAACGAATGGTGTTTTTTGCTTCTGGTGGCCCTAAAATGAAAAGTTATCATGGTCTCGGGCTTAGGTCGTACCATGAGACCTACGGTAATAGCTTCTTCCCTATAGGGGAAATTCGCGATAACTTGGTAAATGGCTTCTTCTAGTTCAGATCTACTAAATATTGAAATAAAACAACCCAGTTTTAATATACCTGTAGCAGCAAACCTGCATACTCATTCCCCATGTTATTTTTATGGGGCTTACCAAAACATGTCAAATCTCGCTATTTTGGATTGAAATATGTTGTTTTGCATTTGAAATTCGCTGAGTATGCAGGTCTGCTGCAACGGGGGTATTAGTTGGTACCATTGAAGTCAGCTCAAAAAAAACTAGCAATTTAGTATTTGAATTATTGCTCTATACCTATTGGTTACTGAGATATTGAGAGTGTTAAATACCCCCGTTGCAGCAGACCTGCATACTCAGCTAATTTCAAATGCAAAACAATATATTTCAATCCAACATAGCGAGATTTGACATGTTTTGGTAAGTTCCATGAGAATAACATGGGGAATGAGTATGCAGGTTTGCTGCTACATTAAAACTGGGTGGTTTTAATTCAATATTTAGTAGATCTGAACTAAAAGAAGCCATTTGCCAAATTTTATCAAGATATGTTGAGAAATAAGCGAGATATAGAATTTCACTTATTTCCCATAAGGTTAACGTTGGGACAACGTACTGTGTTTACCACTTTCAATATCTCAGTAACCAATGGACATGGAGCAGTGATTCAAAAAATAAATTGTTTGTTTTTTATGAGCTGAATTCAATGGTGCCTATGAAAATTCGATAAATTTTATTTTTCTTTGTAAAAAATTCAAAAAACCCACTTTTTGGGGAATTTATCCCCCTTTACTCCCCCTTACAGTGGGCCGATCGGGCTGGTTTACGAACTCGTCCGAGGGATTACCACTTTACATGTCTGTACCAAATTTCGTTAAGATCGGAACATTTTTACGGCCGCTATCGTGCTCACAGATACTATATAGATATATATAAATTCGCACGAATGGTGTTTTTGCTTCTGGGGGCCCCAAAACAAAAAGTTATCATGGTCTCGGGCTTAGGTCTTACCATGAGACCTACGGTAATAGCTTCTTCCCTATAGGGGAAATTCGCTAAAAGTACGTTGTCCCAATGTTAACCTTAAGGGAAATAAGTAAAATTCTATATCTCGCTTATTTCTCAACATATCCTAATAAAACTTAATTTATGACTTCATGTAGACGAAATATTTCTTATATTACTCTAAAACCCCCGATATTCCCATTTTTTGTGGCAGCAACCCTGCATACTCATTCCCCATGTTATTCTTATCGGAAATAAAAAATCTTCCTTATTTCTTAACATGTCTTAATAAAACTTGGTATATGGCTTCTTCTAGTTATAATTTACTAAATATTGAATCAAAACTTTCCAGTTTTAACACAGCTGTTGCAGCAAACCTGCATACTCATTCCCCAAGTTAATCAAAACATGGGGAAATTACAAAAACATGTCATATCTTGCTAAGTTGGATTGAAATATGTTGTTTAGCTTTTTTAATTTGCTAAGTATTCAGGTTTACTGCCACGGGGGTATTTTATCATTTTATAAATTGCTTCACACTTTTGTTTAAAGCCAGACTTGGAAGTGAGCTGGATGGATATACTATATGCTCCAACAAACGTAACTTGATAAATTACGGAAGACAATGTTTATCCGAGTCTTAAATTGAAAAACCAATCCTTGAATAAAAAAAGTAATGGTCCTGTCAAATTGTTTCGTGTTATTTATGTTGTAGTGGCGTTGGAATTAGTAATCGAGATAATATCGGAGCTCCGGGTGTTGGAGAAAAGGGTTGGATAACAAGATGTGAGTAGAATAACTCTAATCAATCACAGGGTCCTCTTGGACGCTTAGTCACTGTTCTTCAATGATCAGGTCGATTATAATAAGTATTAAAACACGGTTCATGCCATAATTGTTGGTCTTGAACGCGTTTACATTCAATCAAACTTCAATAGATTATATTATTCAGTTTTATTTTATGGGATGAATCTAAATATAGGGAAACGAAAAGTAGATAAACATTACCAAAAAATGGAAAAGATAAAAAAAACTAATGTAAAAAAATAAAAAGAATCTTTCTAAATAGTCTTCAACATAAATTCACTAATATTATTGCATCATTAAACATCATTTAAACCAGCAAAATAATTTAATATACATTTTCAAATAACAATGCTTATTGTATAGATTATTGATAGCTATGATAAAGATTTGGAATCATCTCCGTTTGCTCGATATGTTTAACAACTTAAACCACTGTGGCTGTCCTTATCTGGTATTTAAAAGTGGATGTATATAATGACACTAAACATATCCATATTTCAAACATGCATAAACGCATAATTTTAAATAATCCTATTTAAATATGGGACAATTTTCATACGCATTAAAATGTGTCATGAAAATATATGTTATTCGTTACTGAGCAACACATACAAAGCTCTGAAAGAAGCAACATTGTTATATAAGTGCATCAGGAGATAACAAGATGTGAGCTTCAACATGTTCAACATGATCTATGTATAAATCTATATTTTTTTACTGTATTACAATTTTAAATCACTTCACAAGCCAGCGTTAGGTGGAAAATAAATTTAAATCTAGTTCTTTAAGTACTTAATCTTTTCATTCTTAATTCTACGCCATGATTGAAATATCAAACGCAGACGATTAGCTTGGTAATTTTAATACTTCGGTTTGTTCACCTACAAATGTTATTCTACATGTTAAAAAGAATAACTAAAATAACAAAACTATTATAATTCTCAATTTAATAAAACCGTTATATTTCAATTACATTTTTTAACGATCCATTAAGTCAAATAAATAATATTTTATAGTAAAAAAAACACCATTATTCTTAATGTATAAGTCAACATTAATGATAACAGCCCTAGCTATTAACATACCTTTAGTCAGTAAAAGATTTCAATTTCAATTTTAATACTCTTTATTAATATGTGTATTTTTCATGCATAAAATGGTGTCAATTTATACAGTAAATAACTTCAATCCACATTTAGTACTGTTACATAAATAAACAATTATAAATTACAATGATAAAAACCAATAATATGTTATTCAAGTTCATGAATGAAATATAATGTTGTGCGAAAAAGATATTTTCTAGTTTGGATTAAAATTTGTTTTCATTTTTCTATTCCTTAATTTTTACTGGTAAGGAATTTTAATTGTTTTGTTCCAGCATAATATACACGCTTCTTTTTGTACATTTCTGTGTCGTGACTTTCTTACACTATGTTTTTATTCTACTTCTGGTATTGCGCTGATTACGTATGCCTTCATGTTTTGGTAGGCAGATAAGAATTATCTTCAAATACAGAGTATAATTATAAATGTACAATGAGAATACTGTAATTATTCCAAGTCCAAGAAAATATGTTTTGCAGAATGTATTATTTTTTCCAAATTAAAAATTATTCTTATTGATTTTACTTTGTAGTACTATCATCGATTGAGATCTACGATAGTGCTACAGAGAAACTTAGAATGCAATTTTACACTTACAAAAAGAAACAAAAAGAATTATTTTAAATTCAAAAGAAATACATTTTGCAGAAAAATATGTTCTTGAACTTGGTATAATGACAGTGTTCTCAATATACAATTATGTGAACACTTTATGTGAAGAGGGTTCTTAGCTGCTTATTAGAAATACCATATAGTATATGAAATTGTTTTCAGGAAAAATAAACAGTTTTTTTGTTGTTTAGTCCCCCCCCCCAAGAGATAGTTTGTTTTATTTAGTTAAATATCTTTGACATTCAGATACATCCAAGTAATAACCTTGAACAACCGTTACGAAGAACAAATAGGGGTTTCCTCTGTAGGGAAGAAGCTGTTACCGTAGATTCCATGGTAAGATCTAAGCCCGAGACCATAATAGTTTTTCGTTTTGAGGTCCCCAGATTCCAAAAACACCTTTCTTTTATTTTCACAACCACAAAAAAAAAACTTATAATACCCAGTACTCATATAAAGGGTGTAAAAAAAGTCCGTCCCCTCCTCTTTAATTTTTTTGTTTGTTAAGTCAAACAATAATTCATCTTTGGGGAATTACACTACCTTAACCAAAATAGTTTTTTCACGTTATCAAAAATTTTGAGTGTCCCACAAAAATGGGGGATTTTGGGAGCAACTAAAAATTTTCAAATGCATTAAAAAATAAGCGAATGGTGAGGGTTGGTGGTCTCTAACATGTTTTTATCCAAAATGGCAGTTTTTTTGTGTTATATACAAAGTTTTGAATATAACATATTCTTGAAACCTGGCGACTAAGACTTTTGGAGTTTTAATTTCACCTTTGGTGTCTTATAAATTAAACGATCCTTGGAAAAGTGCTGTTAAATGAAAAAGTTGTCTCTTTTGATAGTAATAAAAATTTTGAGTGTCCCAAAAAATGAGGATTTTGGGGACAACAAAAAAATTTTAAAATTTAAACCCCTTTTGAGTGGCTCTTCATTTTAAAGAGCTTTGAAAAAATCGGCGAATTTTTGAGGTCGGAGGTCGCTATCGTGTTTCTATCAAAATTGGCAGCTTGTTAAAGTTGTGAATCCAACTCCTTCTTGAAACCTGGCGTCTAAGGCTTTTGGGGTTTTAATTTCATCTTTCGTAACTTAAAGACTGAACAGATTCTTAAAAAAAATGTTTAAAAGTGCCCTCTTTTAGTAACATTTAAAGTTTTGAAGGTCCCACAAAAATAAGGATTTTGGGGGCAACTCAAACTTTTCTTATGTAAATCTTTTTTAATTGACCTCTTTTTTAAGGCGCTTTTTATGTTTTTATGCTTTAAAAAGCCCTTTAAAATGAGGGGTCACTCGACCTTTTGAAACCGTGGGTAAAGAATAAAGTAAAAAATCGTTAAACATAACACACGAGAGAGCGTTATCAGGGATTGTTTGATATTGAGCCTCTACACTGTCGGTGATTTCTACTCAGCGATAAGTGGAACAAGAGAGCGGCTGAAGTAGATCGGTAATTAATAGGCACCGGGCAGCCTGAGTGATTCCAGCGAGCAGTCAGCCCATTAACACTGAAGGGCGTTACTAATACACCTCCTCCCAGGTCAACTCTAGACAGAATATTTATAGCCCCTTTCACGAGTGTTCGTCACTGTAAATTGAAACTTATCCGCTTATGTTTACTTGCTTAAGGTTAGTTCTGAAATAAGTGTTTGTTTTCCATTACATGTTAACTATAAATCTGTATATTTTAACCTGTATATATAACAGTTAATGTGTTTGCCAGGTTTCCATCTCGTACACAATGCCAGGCAAAGCAAGAAAAATCACTTTCTTCCGATTAACCAGATTGGCTAGAAATTTCATTACGATGAAAGTTTATAATCATAATTGTTCATGATTGTGTTTTGTGTCATGATTGTGTATCATAACTATCATAAAATTGGTTTCATCCGTTTCCTTAAAGGTTCATAAAACTCTACCCATCAAACATGAGGAGATACATATTGCCACAAAAACTCGTCTCGAGCAATAGAATGTAATGTAAACAAAAGTGTACACAATTTTTAATTTTCAGTTTTCTCTTGGCAGAATATATAGTATATATCATGAATTTACTTGTTAGTGTGCAATCAGATAAAAAATTTTGAAGTGCTAGTGAATCAAAATTGCACAGAAAGTCTTATATCAAAGAAATAGTGATTTACAGGGTACAGAAAAGAGTGAAAGCAATTATATTAACATTAATTAAATCAAATGCCGATATGCTTTTAAAGAGTAAATATTTTAATATCGATACTAAATCTATGTATCAAATCATAATTTTTTTAACACCATAACATCATCATTACTTCTCATTATTTTTCATTTTTTTATCATAATCTTTTTTTTTGTTAACCATTGTTGTGTAACACTTAGCTTCAACCCAGCACTTAAGTAAGTTAATGAATTAAGAAGAGTGGTTATATATAATGTTCTTAGTTATTATTTATTTATTTCACTGTGTTATTAGGTAAAAATATATATTCTTTTTTTCAATATAAATGCTATAAAACAACTTAAGTGTATTGAGGTAGTCTATAAATCTTGTATAAAAAACACGAAAAGCAACTAAGAGCTTTGGACGAGTCTCGAATGTTGAATCAGCTCCGACAGCCTCCCTTTGATTATTGAGGTTCGGGCCCTGAGGCAGTCCCAGTGATTGCCACCTGGCTATAAAACAAACAACCTATAGTTTGAAGGGTCAATTAATTGGTTTATTGAGATTTCACAAACTCAAAGGGGTCGGCATCATTGAAGGAAGACGGTTCTGTGTGGAGTCGTTACTCCCTGACCCATGTGAGGGATTATTTTTTTTCGTAAATATACTCCTCTAGCGCATTACTGTTGCAAGGAAGCACGTTGTTGACGGGGTGTTATAGTAAAAGTACCAAAGAAATGAAATGTTATACAACAGGTAGGCATTACGCTTCTGTCAGTTTCAAGGTAAACAAGGTTCTATCTTAAATATTTCTGAATGGCAACCAAAAGCAAAATGAAATTAAATAAAGAAAAGAACATGCTGGCTTTCGGCCAGCAAGAAGTTGCGCTGACTTGATCATCTCTCTTCGTATCCTTCGAGCAAATAATGCCAACCCATCCTTTACCTTACATTTATAGACTTCGAGAAGATTTTCGACACAGTACAGTATCAAGTGTTGTGAAATTTCCTGTAGAAGCATCAGATTTCCTTGAAATGCATAAACTGGATTAGTCTTCTTTAATGGAAATAAATGCCAGCTACCGCATCAGAGGAGGTTAAATGGAACAATTCTAGTGAAAGCAGGGATGCATCCTGTCGCCGACCTTGTTCCTTTTGGTACTGGACTCAGTAATGAAAAAAGTTATAGGTAAATCAGAAGAGAATGATAGGGGCTGCGAGAGCGACTGATGGGCCTTGACTTAAACTTGATTTCGCAGAGGTACACGGACATCCAGAGAAAGTTGAAATCTCTGCAAGCAGAGGCTTTTTGGTCTTAACATCAACATAAACATAACCTAGGAAATGAGATGAAATACCAAAAGAGCCCAAGCCTGGAATTAACTGGGAGAAAAGTAGAAGAAGTAAATTAATTTTTAAATTTCGGGGGCCTAATCGCAGTGGTAGGAGGAGAGAAAGAGGATAGGAGAAGTCGTATTAGAAAATTGAATGTGGTTTTGATTCAATTCTATCCAAACTGGTGGAGCAGAATTTGTCTTTAGGACCTAAAGACAAATTTTCAACGCCAACTTCAAATATATTCTCCTATATGTTAGTAGAGATTTGGTAGAAGGACAAATCAGTACGTCGCATCCCCTCATTTCTGTAAACAGTCTGTCTGCCCCATGTTAAAATTGTTCTGGCCAAATCCTATTTCTAATTGATTAGCAGCATGGAGAGCTACAGGGCAACAAAGAACTGATCTGGATATTCGAAAGAGTAAGTAGAGGTGGTTAGGACACACCCTTCGAAAGTCTGGCGCTGCAGCTGCACCTGGGGCACATGGAGCCCGCTACACGTCTGGTCTGTGGACGCTAGAGAGGGATCTTCAGCATTGGAAGAACAAGGCGTCAGCTGAGGGAATCGGCTCAAGACAAAGACGAATGGCTCTCAAGACGATAAGGAGTTACAGAAAATAAGTCAACTAAATAACAACTAAAACTTTGTGTCTATAATTATCTTGAATTTTAGATTCATAATAGTTTGTAACATTTAACATTGCTATAAAAATGTATGCAATAAAAACACTAGTTTTTATTGATGTGAGTTTTTCTGCACTTATTGAAAGTTATTTGTTCTGATACCAATACACAAGTTCTTACAGCCTTCTAAATTCTACTAACTTATATTTCTAGCCCTTCTCCTTCATAGTCAGGTTATCATGCAAAATACGCATGCTCCAAAAGTAATTATTGCGTATGTTATCTTTTTGTCACTATTAAAATGTTATCTTTTATGTTTTGTTTTTCATGGGCTTACAGCAAATATTTGACCAAATCATTTGATATGAGTATTTGTCAGTGGAAAAACAGTGGTTGATATTCAATTTCTTTTACTAGAGCAGATAAAAGTTTTTAACTCTACATTCCAAATTTAATAGTTACCTATTAGTTTTTGTAAAAAAGAGATATTTCCTGCTACAGTTCTTATACAAAAAAGTTAAACAGCATATATTTCGGTTTTTAGTTGTTCAAAAATATTTAAATCGATTTTTATTTATATACTTTAAAGAAATAAAGTTTGGTAGGATAAACCAACCTACTGTAACTTATTTTTCTTGCTTCAAGGTACCAACCAACTCATGACTGAAATGATTTATATTTTGATTGATGATCTCGGTCGATTATATGCTTACATCTGAGCAGACATCACTTACAATTATTTCATCAGGTCTTTAAAAGAGAAATGTGTAACTTGTATAAGAATAGCCGTTGCATGCATGTCTAAAATCCAGATGAGAAGATTTTCAACTGTATCGGAGGAGACCTCGCCGTGAAATTGGCTTGATCACAAATAGAACAGGATTAAATCTCAAACAAACACATAATTTATAACTGAGTTACGTTTCCTCCGGCGGTACAATTAGAAATACAGGTTGGTCGGCTCCAACTGATAGTTAGCCAGTTTATCTCTGCTTTGTGTTTTTGGGCGCAGGAGTTCACTGCTATTCTCCACGTCCTGATTCCATTGAGAGGAGTAAAATTAATTTTGTTAGAAATATTTTGTTTTTTTCTTATATTTTATTATCTTTGATTTGAATAAGTATATTTGAGCTACGTGTAGAATACTAACATGCTCTGCCAATTAAAAATTTGTATAACTAGAATTTATATGTATACATAAAACAACTAGCTAATATGTTTAAGATAAATGAGAAAGCAATAACGGTTCACAAAGATTTATAAAAATAGTGTTGTAAAACATCCATATATATATATATATATATATATATATATATTTAACAGTCTTTTTGTACATTTCCACCCAATCTAGCTCATTGTGCGTGTGCACAGTCTAACAGAAAAACAAAGTCTTGTAGCTTTTTTCGTTGTAAAGCTAAAATAAACTGGTACTTAAAGTAGTAAGCCAATTGCATATTTTACACACTAGATTTTGACAAGTCCTTCGTTAACAAAAGTTAGCGCAAATTTTCATAAACTTTTTCAAATAATCTCTACTTCACATGTCTGGACCATATCATTGAGATTGGTCAATTTTTGCATCGGACCTACAGCCAATAAATACCGTATTATAGCTTCTTCCCTGTAGGGGAAACTCTTAAAAATCAGTGAATGCTTTAATTTTTTGAAACATAGTGTATGACATTGTTTAAAAATTTTCATTTAGATTTTTACGTTAATGCTAATTAATGTTAAAAAACAGTTAGGAAAACATGTTAACAGCTAAATTATTTTATCTACGACCATTGCAAAAAAACGTGCCATTGTGAGCTCACAAAAAACGTTATTTTTCAAGGAATTATTACAATTTGTTATAATTCCTTGAAAAATAACGTATTTTGTGAACTCGACAACGCCTTAATATTTTTGACCAATTTTTATGATTGAGGTGTCAAATACTAGAAATTTTGTCAATATTTCTTGAATGCTGTTCATTTTCCTTTAGGTAAAAAAACGTTGCCCAATTGGGCATCTATGTTACCCACAAATTTTCATGTATTTCTTATGGAAGGGATTTTTTTAAAAATATTAACAAAATTAGTGCTTACCTTGTAAACGGTTGGACCAAAGTACACATATTAAATATTTTTCTTACAGGAAATTTAATTTCAAAATTTAATAGGTAATACTAAAAGTGATAGTTTTCAAGATATTTAAGAAAAACCAAATATTCAAGATATTTAAATAAAATTTTTTTTTTAATTGTACCTTTAGGCCCTTCCAGCCCAGCCGGCTCAAGGGCTAAGGGCGGGGACTTTTGATATATTTTACTCCTAACTAGTCTAAACAAAGTTACAAAGTCAAAAATTGTGATTCATGCAATTCCCTGTATACCTCTTTTTGAGCATTCATTGCCTGGACTAACAGGAAAAACCGTTGCATCTAAAAAGTGCTGGTTTACTACAGGCCACAATAAATAATTGTTTTCATTAGCGTTTCATGTTCATTATGCAGTTTATACAGCAAAATTTGTTTTTGAAAATTAGAACTTGATTAAGAGCTCTCTGTTGTGGCAATATTAAGAAGTAAAATTATTTGGCTACACCTTAAAGTTAATCTATTTTCTCTGCCAAATTTTAGTGAATTAGCTGACAGTGCTTGCTACGAAATACAAAACCATCCTTTAACCTATTGTTTGAATTAGTATTTTCAGATTACAGTTTGATACTTTCATCTTTCTGAAGCTTTTTGCTTCACTATAGTGAAATTTATTTCAGTTAATTATATTTTACATCAACCTTAAGCCGCTTGATTATGCCTTCTTAAAAATTTAGTTTGTTACTAGCAGAAATACCTACGGCTTCGCCCTCTGAAAGAATAACTAATTTTTAATGAAATCACATTGTGAAATGTGCAATTTTTGCGATTAAGTATCAAATGGATTGATTTCAGTTATGGGGATGCTTATAGACTGTTATAGTGGCAGCTCGGCAGCTGATGAATTCACTGCAGATTGAAATCATAAGGTGAAACGATTCCTCTAAAATTGTCCTTAAAAATTTTATAAATCAGCTTCCCTCCATTTGGCAGTTCAGAAAATGAGAAATAACCAGGATACATTACCAAAAAAGACACTAGCGGAATCTAGACTTTGCATTCACCTCAAGCACGATTTTGAAAATAGATCAAAAACTAAGAAAAAGTATACGGTGAAAGTATTGGCTAAAAACCTATTTCTCCATAAAGTTTATGATTCACATTAAAGATTGGATTACTTAAATAGTTAATAGAGGAAAAATTGTTTCGTACTAGTTGTCTACTTTTTGGAACTGAAATTCCCATTACTTACGCAAACCGTTCTAACATTTTTTATTTTGAAATCCCGTTTCCTTTGAAAACTTATGCTCAATATAGAGTGCCGAGTTTAAAAATTCCAGTTTAAGCATTTATTGAATTATTTATTAGACGGACAACCTAGTTTATAAAAGTGAGAATACAATATACTACATTTTACAGAATTCTGGCAATCAGTAAAACGCAAAGTGGTATTTGACAAATACATAGTAGGTGGCCGAAATGACTTTGAGCATTTTATTATTTTAGTAGATCGGATCTTGCGCCTTTTTTATCCCTTAAAGATATTCTGTAGGCCTTCCATCCATAACTTCAAAAACTGAAATAGCCGCTATTTTGAATTTTATGATGTACCATAGTTTAGCCGATTGAAAGAGAATTGTTTAAATGTTTCTAAGTATGCATCTAGAGCCTATAAAGAATATTCGTGCTTGATTCCATAGCCAAAGACGACTTCACAATCTTTCAAAACCAAACAATAGCCGCCATTGGAATTTTATAATTTACTCAATTTTAGCCTTTAGAGAGCAAATGTTTTAAAATCCTTTCTTAGTTTGCATCTAAAACCAGCCTTTGATGTATATTAGTGCCAAGGTTCATGGTCCAGAGCCTTATAGTTTTGAGAAACTGTGATTAGTCAGTCAACCATTTTTGGCTTATATATGTATATATATATATATATATATATATATATATATATATATATATATATTTATTTATAATACGGTTTGAAAGCTTCAAATTCGTAATTAAGGTTGATTATTGAATTACATTTCTTGAAAACCAAATTTAATAAAAATATCATAAGATTTAGATTCAAAAGTTATAAAAAACGAAGGAAGCAGCTTCAAGCGGACTTTGTTTTTATTGGTAGAAAGACTGTGGAAAGCAATTAAGGGGGATATTTGGATGAAAAAAGGGCTAACTAAGCATCTTACTGACAGTTTTACTCTAGTAAGTTCCTTTTTAGTAACAGAGCTAATAGCCAAATTTTAATATTATATTGAGGTTATATTATATATCATATTTACATTTTGAGTTTTTATGGTGAAATCTACATAATGAGTTTTCTTGTTATATTAGAAATCCACACCCTGTAAATTTTGACATTTTAAAACCTGTCAATCCACAGGACAGTTAAAAAATAGCTCCATCCATAATTTCTTGAAATTTAGCCAAGGATTTTTCATGCAGATATTTAGATGAATTTAACCCTATCAAAATGTTGGTCTCCTTTAGAGATATCACCAAAGGTATATGTGGTAATGCAGCTGTCCAGGACGTGGAAATGAACATAGAGATTAAATGTAAAACCAAGATTCATAAAAATTATTGATTTCCTTGTATTACTTGTAGTTATATAGCATATCACAAAACCTATTTGGTCTGGTGATTAAAATAGCAAACTACTTTCAAGCTTTCTGCAAAAGCGTGTTTATTTTTTACATACTACAGGGCTTTATAAAAGTACCTAATTGCCTCATGAAATACAACATAGAGATTTATCGTTTCCTTAAAAAACTTTGGGGGATAGCTGAATTAAAAAGTTTCACTTCATGATTTACAACTTCTCTTGGATATATTGTATGTTATTTCTGACTGATTTTTGAAACTTGTTTTGAAAATACATACAGAAAAGTAAACATAATTGTGTTTGTAAAATATACAGAGTGCTTCCACACTGTATGTAGACCTTTTGTGTATTCGTCCCTTGTCGAGACAGACTTATTTTTTAGCGAATTTCCTCTATAGGGAAGAAGCTGTTACCGTATTTAATGACTATGGTTCTCCGTCTCTTGTTTTAAAACTGACTACATGTACGTATTTTTCATATAATTATTCATTACATACTTTTAACGGCTTCAGCTGCCAACTTCAAACCCGATATATTAATGCAGAATAATAAGCACTTTTTTGTACGAAGCTTAATAATCTACTTTGAACAGTTTTCAAATGGCGGCCATTATTATTTTCCAAAACCTAGTGTTCACATACTTTTCAAGTCATGAAACCATTGAACGTTGAAACCATTGAAGATACGAAATTTGATTTTTTCACAACAATGTTTCTTTTTACTAGGGCTCAATCGCAAATAAATGTCAGATGATGTTTGATTTTTCTTGGTAAAACCACGTATTTTGATATATTTTTGTAAATTTGCCCGTGGTAACTTAAAAAATAAAAGATTTTCATTTGATTGTGGCTAAATATTCATAATATTCTACATTTCTGTGAATTACATTAATGTTGAATCTTCTTAGAAACCTTAATTGCATCATGTTGATTTTAAAAATTAATAAAATTCTTATGTAATACTTCAGTTTTTCGAACAGCTTATTTTGCTTTTATAAATTCCAAATTAGAATATGGCCTCACTGTATGGGGAGGTTATTACACATCACTTAAGCCCTTATTGATAATTCAAAAGCATTTTATGAGATTGATATCTAGGAAAACTCGGTTTGAGCATTCAGAACCGCTGTTCAAAAACCTTAATATTCTACCTTTGAGAAACTTGAATGTGTTTAAAGTGTTAAGAGTTTTTTACTGTAAAAGTGGTAATAGACCATCATATAATAGACCAAGAGGAAACTTAGGAATAAATTTTATGTTGATGTGCCTAAACCTAATCTTACCCAGTATAATAAATTCTACACATACTTGGCACCAACATTTTTAACCATTTACCAGACAGTTTCAAAGAATTGAACAATAATAAGTTTTGTAAACTATTAAGGACTTTCTTACTAAATCATAATAATATAGGACTATTTTTCAATACCATTGCATGAACTAAATATGTCTTTTAGAGAAATAGCTAAGTTTTCCCGACGTCAATGTATATACAAAGCATTTTTCGGTTTTGAACTAAATTTGAAGGAGAGAATAATCATGTCACTGATTGTATTTAATAATTAATTTTGGCAAAGGAAATCAATGTAAGTTTTCAAACTGTTTGTTAAGATATAATTTGACCGGCCAACCCCGAACCAACCGCTTGAGCGGAGTGTAAGGTTTTGTGTAGGTTCCCATACAGGTTATTAACCTCGGGACCCAATTTATTGTTCCTTAAGATTAAAACTGTTCTGTTTGGACTTTTATGTTTTTAGTAAGTTTATATTGTATATCATACTGCATTGTATTGTAATTGAATATGTCAAGGAGCAATAAAGATATTATTTCATTTCATAAATTTTAAAAAGTAAAAATAACATTTTGAATTGGTTTAAAGTGGAAATTTGAGATATCTACTATATTAAAAATAGGTATTATAGTCTTTTTTTTTTTTGTTTTAATTGTCCTCCCTTCACATCCCAGGACGCTAGACCTAGCCCGGAACCGTTTTACACATTACTTCAGGCTAGGCCTAGTGGGTCACGGCATTATCACATAGCGAAAATGCCATTGGTGATTGGCGGGATTTGAACCCGGGCCTCCGAGATCGAAAGCCCGCGCTCTAACCACTAGTCTAGTAATAATATGCCTGGTTTGAAGATGATACCGGGTTTGATTTCGTTTAAAATAAACAATTTAACATATGAAAAATACATACGCGCAGGGCATTGGGGGTTCATAATGTGCCAAAACATGTTTCCCATGGCGCAAGGAACAAATGAACAAAAGGTATCCAAAGAGTTTCGAAACTATATCAGAGAGTTTTATAGAGAAGTGGTAGGGGGCTCCCCTCCCCGAATTTTAATGGGTAAAAAATTAGGGAAAGTTAAAGAAAGAATCATGAATAAATCACGTTCAAGATCATCTCCATGGCAGGCCTCATAAGCCTATGTTTTTCGTCTGATCTCCCTCCCTATTAGAGGTTACTAAGTCGATTTGTGCGGTATCTGATGCAGCGGATAAGCTAAGTTTTTTATAGTAGTGCGGCTAGTGGTGATAGCCAGGGCCATTTTTTAACAACCAACAGCGATTGATGTAGTTGTAAATTATCAAACGATAATTTTTATACTGTTTATAGGCTAGTTACTGTTTTTAGATATATTGCTGACCTTCGGCCATATTAAATTGCAAATTTCCTCTTCGGCTTTCCAAAAAACCTAAATATGCCCTCAAAGGCTATTAACTCACGGTAAGATATTGACTACCAGCTGAAATATATGTAGAACAGTTTTTGTTTAACATTTGTCAACATTAGTCAATAGGCAAGCATGATTTTTGTGATCCTTTTTTCTCAGCCTATATGTATAGTGGCAAAATCTAATCACACCGTTAGAAATTAACTTTCCTATATGTACACAGTCCCATAATAATTTTCAATAGTTTTTTAACAATTGTGGAAATAAATTTGAAACTATAAAATGTATAATTTTGGGCCTAATGAGTTGTCATGTTGATGACGGTTACGGAATAACAACAAAACGTTTACATTGAGTCACATGTTTTAGTGGAGCAATGAGTAAAACCTAAAACCAAATATTTTCTGGTTGAATTTCGACCAGTAGGTGATCCCTATAGTCTACACCTACAGTAATTACTTAAGTAGTAAACAAATACGAATAGGCGCGGGAGTTATTTATTTACATCTTTTATCATTCCTCAATGCAGTTTAGTCTAGGTTTGACTCCAAACTGTGGGAAAAAACAAATATGAATAAATCTATTTCATTTCTAATAAATGTAAGTTTTCAAATATTTATTTTATGTTTACTATTAAAAAGTAATGTTACTATCTTCATTGATTTTTTCCAATACTGTATAAACAAATAAACGAATACAGGTAATTTCAACGTCATGTATTGAAAAATATCGTTCAAAACACGAATGAAATGAACGATATCATTTATGTTCTTGACTAAATGAAGCTATCTATGAATCTCTCGCTTAAGGCACATAGTCTCAAACCTAAAAATACGTTTAAATACGCTTGTTATCAAATGTAGTATCTCACTAATGTCATTAAAATTTATTACTTCTCTCTTCAAGTCATGATGGGCTTTAAATTGGTTATTGTCGTAATGGTAGTCTAATTTTATACTTGACTTTTAGAACTGAGGTCAGTTTTCACATAGGAATTTTTCTCTGGCCTAATAACCACGGAAAAATTGTATTCAAAGAAAGGAGGAGTATACTCGACGCATTAGTTTTATTAGTTCGTAAATATTTTGAAATTCTGTCATTTACCTTGTACTTCATTAACAGAAAAACAAAAAAATACATTGCTGAAAAAATACAAAATTTGTTAAATTTTATATGAAACGTGATAGCAAGCATATTACCCTCTAGCGTGTTTAGTGTCAAGTAATTGTTTTTTTCGTAAGAACTTAGATACGCCTTCAGTCATGGTTACACTGTGAAACTCTTGGGGGTATGTGCCAATAGCCTATTTTTGGCATTTAAATTTTCAAATAACCCAAATTATTTAAAACTTACCAGCTAATCATAGCCCCTAGACTTCTAAACAGTTTTAAGTACCTGATTGAGTTCACCTGACCCCGTAGTTTCCGAATACCTTTGCTAGTATATAATTTAACGAACACATAACTTGAGGCACCCAACTCGATAAAACTACCACTATGAAACCTCTAATTTCATGATAACAACCCGCGCCGGTCTGTTATCGACATATCAGAAAACTTAAACCTTCTCTTACTTCCAATTAAAATAATTTTAAGCTAGTTCTAATATTAGATTTCTTCGTAATGCACTCGGCACAAGTAATTAATGCCTGTTCATAATAAAGGATCTGCAGGATACTTTAGAATAAGAAAATGCTTAAACCTAATGTAACATTAACTCACTTTACGAGCTATAAAAGAACAACTTTATTTCACAGGAAGAAGGCAGGGACGTTTACAACTGTCTCAGATGTTTTAAATTAATGTTTTTCTCACAGAAAATGTTAACTAAAATAAAACATTGTTTGCCTTTAAGAAACCTTTTGTAGTAACATAACTTAATTACCTTACTAGGAGTACGCTTTTTCTGCGCGTAATGGGATGAGTGACCTCAGATATTACCAAAGCATTATTTTGTCAATTTACGAGCAACGCGTGTTTGTATTGTTTCAAAAGTTCTAAAATAAATGACAATTAGGCCGCCCACACACTGAGGCGACAAAATGTTTTTTGTGTTTTGTTGTTGAACAGCTGACAAAATGTTCAACAAGCCATGATGGTTTAAATGTTTTTTCCCATTAGAATCTACAAAACTTTAATCGACGATTAAATTATGTTTGCCAAAGGACATGAGAGGGCTTTGCCCTCCCCCCCGGCCAGACACCACCCCTTTTACTCCGCCCGTGATTAAAAAGCTATGACTGTTTGAATGCTTTTTTTACTGTGTAAACCTAGCTCTACAAAACTATGAACCACTAATAAATTATGTTTGCCAAAGGAAATGGGGGGCCTGGCCCCCCGCACCCCCCATTGACGACACCCATGATTGACGTGCCATAATGATTTGAGTGTTTTTTTAAATAGTATATTGAGTAAACCTTGCTCTACAAGGCTATGAGCGTCTAATAACAGTTTCACGCCAAAATTTTTGTATGCACCCCCCAGATATACTCCCCCCATTATTAACATGCCAAGATGGTATGGATGTTTTTTTATTAGTATTGAGTAAACCTAGCTCTTAATAACTATGAGCGACTAAAACAGTTACTGGCCAAAGCAGTTGTTTCAAAAAAACCATGGGGGGCTTCGCCCCCCAACACCCCCTTTACATGCTTTTTCTCTAATAGTATTGAATGAACCTAGCAATACAAAACTATCAGCGACTAATTACAAGCCAAAGCAGTTGTTTGCAAAAACAACATGGGGGCTTCGCCCCCCACACCCCCCCCCCTTTACACTGTCCCTGATTATAAAACCAAGATGGTTTAAATGTTTTTTTTCTAATAGTATTAAATAGACTTAGCTCTACAAAACTATCGATGGCTCTACAAGCGACTAATTACACGGCAGAGCAGTTGTTTGTAAAAGGACATGGGGGGGCTCCGCCCCCAAGGCCCTCCCACAAAGCAGATGTTTGCAAACCCCCCACACCCCCCCTTTGCACTGCCCATGATTATAAAGCCATGATGGTTTAAATGTTTTTTTCTATTAGTATTAAATGAACCTAGCTCTACACAACTATCAGAAACTAATTACACGCCAAAGCAGTTGTTTTAAAAAGGACATAGGGGGGCTTCGCCCCCCAAAACCCTCCCTTTAGGCTGCCCATAATTATAGAGCCATGATGGTTTACATGTTTTTTTACTAATAGTATTTAAATAAACCTAGCTTTACAAACCTATCAGCGACTAATTACACGCCTAAGCAGTTGTTTGTAAGAAGAACATTGGGGGCTTCGCCCACCACGCCCTCACGCCAAAGCGGTGTTTAAAAAAGGACTTGGGGGGGCTTCGCCCCCCCCCACCCCCCCCTTTGTACTGCCCATAATTATAAAGGAATGATGGTTTAAATGTTTTTTTCTATTAGTATTAAATGTATAACCTCAACAAAACTATCAGCCACAAATTACATGCCAAAGCAGTTGTTATAAATGTTTAACACGCAAAGCAGTTGTTTTAAAAAGAACATGGGGGCTTCGCCCCCACGCCCTCCCGCTAAAGAAGTTGTTTGCCAAAGGACATGGGGGGCTTCGCCCCCCAACACTCTCTCCTTTACACTGCCCATGATTAAGAAGCCATGATAGTTTGAATGCTTTTTTTACTGTGTAAATCTAGCTCTACAAGATGATGAGAAACTAATAACAGTTACACGCCACAGCAGTTGTTTGTAGGGAGACATAAGGGGGGCTTCGCCCCCCCAAACCTCCCCTTTGCACTGCTCATGATTATAAAGCCATGATGGTTTAAATTTTTTTTTCTATTAGTATTGAATGAACCTAGCTCAACACAACTATCACAAACTAATTACACGCCAAAGCAGTTGTTTTAAAAGGGACATGGGGGGGCTTCGCCCCCCCCCTTTACGCTGCCCATAATTATAAAGCCATGATGGTTTACATGATTTTTTACTAATAGTATTTAAATAAACCTAGCTCTACAAACCTATCAGCGACTAATTACACGCCAAAGCAGTTGTTTGCAAATGACCTGGGGGGGCTTCGCCCTCCCACACCCCCCTCTTTACACTGCCCATAATTATTGAGCCACGATGGTATAAATGCTTTTTTACTAATAGTATTAAATAAACATAGCTTCACCCCCCACGCCCTCCCACCAAAGCGGGTGTTTGCAAAAGGACTTGGGGGGTCTTTCCCCCCCTCACACCCCCCCTTTGCACTGCCCATGATTATAAAGCCATGATGGTTTAAATGTTTTTTTCTAATAGTATTAAATGTATTACCTCTACAAAACTATCAGTTACTAATTACATGCCAAAGTAGTTGTTTTAAAAAGGAAATGGGGGGGCTTCGCCCCCCCACCCCGCCCCCTTTAGATTGCCAATAAATATAAAGCCATGATGGTTTACATTCTTTTTTACTAATAGTATTTAAATAAACCTAGCTCTACAAATCTATCAACGACTAATTACACGCCAAAGCAGTTGTTTGTAAGAAGAACATGGGGGGCCTCGCCCCCCACGCCCAACCGCCAAAGCGGTTGTTTGCAAAAGGACCTAACAACAACCGCTAAGGTTGTAAGGTTGTAAGGTTGTAAGGTTGTAAGCCATGATGGTTTACATACTTTTTTACTAATAGTATTTAAATAAACCTAGCTCTACAAACCTATCAGCGACTAATTAAACGCCAAAGCAGTTGTTAGTAAAAAGAACATGGGGGGGCTTCGCCCCCCACGCCCTCCCTCAACGCAGTTTTTGCAAAAGGACATGGGGGGGCTTCGCCTCCCATGCCCTCCCGCCAAAGCGGTTGTTTGCAAAAGGACATGGGGGGGCTTTGCCCCCCACGCCCTCCCGCCAAAGCAGTTGTTTGCAAAAGGACATGGGGGGGGCTTCGCCCCCCACGCCCTCCCGCCAAAGCAGTTGATTGCAAAAGAACACGGGGGGCTTTGCCCTCCATGCCCTCCCGCCAAAGCAGTTGTTTGCAAAAGGACATGGGGGGGGGCTTCACCCCCCACGCCCTCCCGCCAGAGCGGTTGCTTGCAAAAGAACATGGGGGGGGCTTCAAGCCATGATGATTTGAATGTTTTTTTTCTACCGTGTAAACCAGCATTTGTTTTAATTATGCAAAAATTTTACTTTGGAAAAATACCATTTACATTTGTTTAATTTCTAAAATCACTACAGGTTACTGTTTAGGGTACTTAAAGAAAGAAGTAAGCTAACCATCTAAACCCGTGAGCGTAGTCACGGACATATTCATCACCCAGGAGGCGGGGGACAATAAAGTAGTCATTGACATTGGATAAATCCACAGTAAACCTGGATCTTCCAGGGGCATATTTTCCGGAGGATTTCAGGAGGTGATTCCTTACATCAAGGAAGGATAACAACCCCATTCGTAATCAGTCTCGTATATACAATTTTAGTGGCGCAGAGATCCGGGTTGTTATCCTTTTGGATCCTCGCCTGTTGGACCGCCTTTTTCGGTTTTATTAAGCTTCTGCTTATTCTTTGCCTTGGCCTACGGAAGCTCCTACAGCTCTTGCTCGGGTTCTTGATCCGGTTGTGTGGTGCGGAATAACTGGTCACGAGGACGGTGCCAATGATGAGCCGTCCATGGATCCGCGACCTAATCCTCTTATTTTTTAATCTGGCTATCCTGACTTTATTATTATAAAACTAATTATACTACTATATATGCAAAATTAATTTTTATTTTTGTGAATTTTGTGCTTGATTATGTATAGTCAAATTATGTAGGAAACAAATCATTAATCTACACATTACAACTTCAACATCCTACATTCTCAATTCAATTTAATACACATTTAATTTGTCTTAATATAGCTGATCGCATGCATCCTTATTGGTACAAAAGTTTATTATTAATACGATTTTTATAGCAATTTTATACAAAAATTGCGTTTGCTGGGATAAAATTCACATTTGTTTCATCAATGTACTTTTATACATGCAATAGTATCTTTATTCATTGTTTTTAACGTTTTTTAATTTTACCTAAAAGAAACAATCAATAAATATTTTCTCTTAAATATATGGAATCAGCTGTTAGTAAAAGGAACATGACAATGTGTTCCTGTTGGTTCCATCTAGCGTCATTCATATAAGCTATCTCGACTGCGGCAACAAAACAGAAATGATCTATCTGAGTTTTTATATTTCTAGGCATTGTTTTTTCAATAATAAACATTTTAACGAGGACTTAAAAAACTAACAATTTATAGGCATGTAGCATGTCATTTAAGTGTTTCGTGAAATACTTTTTTTCTAAATTCCACTGTTATTTTCCTTTTATTTTGAAACAGTCTTTATTTGTATCCCGTAGTTTACTAAAGTAAGTTATTGCCCAATGTTAAACTTATGATGATTAATTCAAGTTTAAATATTAAATTATTGAAGAAATACTAAATCAATATGGTTAAAAATTTAATGGCATATTCCCTGTAAGATACTAAACGTTTGTGCGAACTTTGGAAATGATTAGTTTAGCGGTTTTTGAGTAATCGCGTTACGCACATACACACACACACACACACACACACACACACACACAGAGTGACGGACAACGAATCTTCAACTCCGCTGATACATAGACTCGTTCACTTCGTTCACCCATCGATTGTGTATTTACATCGACCTTAAATTAGAAGAGTTGGTAAAACAAATTAATTAAAGATGAATGAATGGAGAATTTATGATCAACGAATAAAAATTACAATAATCCGATAAAGGACATAGCTTCATCGTGATCAGCTGTCAAATGCATAGTTTTGTAATGAATTTGTAAAAAATTGAAATTTTTTACATTAAGTTTAAAAAATACTAAGTAAGAGTTAAGTATGCAAGCATTGGTTAATTTGCATACGTAACATGCAGGAATTTACTGATCGTTGAAATTACCTTTTTATACTTATTCATTGCGTAGGAAAAGGGTTTAAGCGGCCTATTGTCTATTTAACTTGTTGGATGGCTAAGAAAAAGTTGGCGAAATTACGGTCGGGATCCCACATTGAACTGTAGGTCCCCTACTTGCCATTGGCTGTTGGACTATTAATCAACAGTCCTATCTAAACAACGTGTCGGCCTTAGTCAGTAACAAGACTTTAAGATCGCGCCATAACCATCCTGCACTCACCTGACATTCATTGGCTTCAAAAAACTACCTGGATATGTCACCATTTGAAGTAATGTATAATGTATAGCTCATCTCTGACTTAAAAAAAAAAAAGAAATTAAAGCCATTTGATCTCTTAATCTTTTACGACTAAAACGAACCTTTATAGACAACTACAATCTTGATAAGCTACTGCAACCGTTCTTCGCACCCTGGGTCAAAAGGCAAAAATAAAAAAATAAAAGTTATATTCAATGAAATTTGCTTTCTCAACTGTTATTAGTTGGAATAACCGAACATGACTCTGCTCTAAGTGACAGATTCCACATGCTCTTAATTCAGTTTGATTATTTATGATACTTCCATAAGATTAAAATTGATATTTAGAGCCCAGGGGACGAAGTCCTAAGGTATTTGGGATTGATCAGGTAAGATATTAACATTCCTAGGCTAATATAAAACATTTTCCTTTAGTTTCATGGTGATCGGAGATAGATGGTTAGGCAAATGTTTAAAGGACAGATAGATCACGATTTACCTACTTGAGTTCTGAAAATGAAGGTCACAGGTTCAAAAACTTCAATTTGTTTAATTAAACCTACAGAAAATTGCTTGTCAATGTATAAAAAGGAGCATTTTAGTGAAAACTGAACTAAACTATTTCAATCTTTTGATATTAACGAAAACTTATGAATTTTCTAAAAAACTATCGTGAATCTAATACGGCGGATCCAAGATTGCGGCTGAAAATTAATAATATTTTTAATTACGTATTTACCACGTAGCAACTACCGGCGGTGTTCCCTACCAAACATTTTGATAAATATTCGTTTGGATACCATAAACACGCTTTTATTTTTATTCCTGTCTCTGTATGTTCGGCCGTTTGAAGTATGGCCATCGATATTCAAAGTTACCCAAGGGTGCCACCCTGGCACTCTCTCATGGCCTGATTACGGAAATAGTACTAGAATAAATCATAAAATACGAGTTGGACCTTAATTCAAGATCACATCGCTTGGCGACCGGACTACACTACATTCTTTACACCATGGAATGAAAGTTGATATTCTACATTGAAAATATGTTATGTCAAGATTCACTCATGGAAATGTATTATTTTGAATATTCTCTTACTTTATAATGAGAATATTTATCTTTACATTGTTGGCAAAATTAATTATGATAAAATATTACAATTAAAATTATATTTTAGAGTGGAAACCCTAATCATTTGAATATTTAACTCGCTCAGATTTCTTTTAGATAAATGTATCTTCAGGTTGTAAAATGTTCAATTCATACGTTGTTTTTGTAACCTACAACCTAGGTGAGCGTAACTATGTAGAGAATTTTACTATTAGAATATTATGCCGCTGACACGATAACTGTCTTTTACGAAGTATAACAAATCCGTGTTGTGTGTTGAAATTTTTCCATTAAATTGGAAAATCCGTGTTGTGTTAGATGTAGTTATACTAAATATTTCAGGGACTACTTAAGAAATCCAGGAAACTAATACTTACATTTTAATACCAAAAACAATAACAAAACTTAGAAGAACAAGAAATAAAATACATAAAACTGCGAAGAGCGAGGGGGCATACATATAGCACACATCTGACAAGGGCAGTAAACGAAACGCCGGGATTGGTCACGTCCGTCGCGTCGTTTCCATTTCCTGATGACGCGATGCGAGGTTTTGCCGTCCTCGGTCGTGGCGCAGCGACACGTGTTATTGATAAGCCCCAGCTTTGATGAAAACATACTGTACTTCTCGAGAGCTTTTTGTCTAATGACACTGTAAATTATGATATATTTTATCGAGCGTAAATATTTCTTCCAACTCATTCGCCCCGTCACATACAACGGCGGATGGCTGGTCAGGGCTTAGACGCAAACTGAGCGCCAGTAAACCTATGAAAGGGAGCGGCCCGGTGTATTGGTGAGTGTGAGACTCGGTTCCCAGGGACCTGGTTCAAATTCCGTCGATCACCAATGGCTAAATTTGCTAAGTGATAATACAACCACGGGGGTGCCACAATAAGCTAACTGCAGCTGCAGAGCATGTCCGTAGAAACTATGAAGTCACTACGGATTCTTTGGCCGATGAATCTTTGGCCGATTCTAGAGGGTCCCGTTAGAAAGTGAACTGAAGTCATTATTATATTTATTTGACCTGAGGGCTAACACGACTAGTGCAGTGCCATATGCGCTAAGCTATGTCAGCTTGCTTGCCACAGAGGACCTATGAGCCTATGTCTCTAGTTTTTGCTCTTACACTTGTTTGGGACAGTTTTCTTCATATTTTCATAAGATAGTGACATTGTTTAAGCTTAGGTTGTGCAACGTTTTAAAAGATTTACTAAATATAGTTGAAATTTTGAAAGCCTTTTCAATCAACTTTGAAACCTTGAATACCCCAGGCTTAGTATACATATAAATTTACCAATATTACTAGTTGAAATTGAGCTCTTGTAAAAACTCGATACTAGTTAAACTAAATGTTTCCTGTAATACAGAAACTGTTTTTCAGATTCTTTATTTATTTTACAAAATAAATAATAGGTGTACTATTGCAAATAATCAGCTACAACTTAAAAGTGGTCATAAATACTACTGTATTATACATTTAAAAACAAAAACTATGAATGCTGTGGTGATGTCGGCATTCGTGACAACATTCCAGGAGAGTTATGCGTTTCTACAATCCACTCGCCAAATTGACCACAGGGAATGGAATTTGACAAACTCTGTTTGGCTTGATTTACAATGAAACTTCCTTAACTCTACAGAGGATACTAAATTTATTATGAGTTATGCATACCAACAAATTGGGAAAAAGATTTCAAATTTAGAATCAACAAATTGTATTAGCTATTTTTACTTGAGCACTTGAGTAATTGTAATCATTCCAGATTAAGCATTAAAAACTTGGCAATATATTAAGAATTGGTGAACTTTGAACCCACTACCATTTAGTTAAAAAAATGTACATTTCCTTGCGTTTTTTCTATTTGGTTTATTTTTAATTTACTATAGTTTAAAAACCAGCCCGATCGGACAGTCGGATAAAGAGTTAAACCACCCAAATTGGTTTATTTTTATTATTATTATTATTATTATTATTATTTACATAGCAAAATTTAAATACTGTAACCTAATTTTGCTGTACACATTTGAATTCAGAAAAAAAACAAATAATTTAGTACAGTACTTTTGAATCTTTGGTAAATTACCATTAGTAACAGAAATACTGAGAGTGGTAAACACAGTATGTTGCCCAGATGCTAGGATTGGACCGACCTAACCTTATGGGAAATATATACAAAATTGCATAACCGGTTTCTAAGATATCCCGATAAAACTTTGTACGTGAGTGGCTTCATCCAGTACTAGATTTTAACCTAAAATCCCTTAGTTTCACATTTCTGTGGCAACAAACCTGGATACTCACTTCCCATGTTATTCTTAAGGAGAATATATTGGTATGTTTATCTTCGTAGAGAAAAACATGTTTGGTACATTGATTTTACTTGGGGTGAGGCTTCCTGTAAACTATTTATTCTAGCAAAATAAATGGTTCTGAAATTTGCTAAGAATATAAGTGTGCTCCAACGGTACTTTGCTTCTATTGTACGATTTTTTATATAATTCCAGGAAGTGACTTATTTGTTACGTGCACCTTCGTAAATAACTGAACTGAGCGTCTACTTTGACATCCTGGACTCCGTTAAGGGCGGCCTGGTAGCAGCTCGGAGGACCCCCTAGGAGGCGGATGCCTCAGACGCAGGTTATGTTGACACTATCGTCCCAGGCATCACGGTGTCTCAATCCGAGGCCGCTCTCGTCTCCCTACATCACTCCCTTCCTAATTATAGAGAGCGCCGTTAACCTCGGATGACGACGTAGTAAAAGTAATATATACGAGTAATAGAATGCGTTGGTATGCTCGCTTACGTTGGCTAGAAACTCCTCGCAGGGACCTTATGTAGGTGTTCTACAACCGCAAAATAAAAACAAAGCATGGAGTAAAGCCATTTTAAGTCTGCGGCTTCCACTAACTCGTTAAGATAGTAAAGTCTATAACACATTTACAAAAAAATATTTTTGAAATTCGTGATTTATTAAGCTACATTTACAGTACTTTTCATTATGTGCTTTTTCAGTCTAAATGATTATTTTAAAACTGTTTTATAAGAAATGCTTTTCTCTAGCCATTATACATGTTGATTAGTCGCAAAGGCAATAAATTAAAACAACAATACGAGAGCAATAAGAACGTATAACATAGCTTAGCGTAAAGTAACATTTAAACGTGCCGCTTGTTTAACGTGTGTATCTATGTTTTTTTTTTATTATTATTTGCGTGTATAAATGCTTTGGCAGGATAGATATTCATTCATTTTTTTCATTCTTTGGTGAGACAGGTACCTCATGGAGGACGTTACCCTGAATATGAGTGAAGGATGAGTGTGATGATCGTGATGATAGTGGCGCGATCTTGTAGCCTTGTTACTGACTAAGGTACAAGGTCTTAGACTATGATAGACAAACTGATGCTTCAGAACTTTTATAAGTCATATATGAGTATTTATAAATACAAGATAACCTGTTGCTTGTAATTGAGCAAAACAAAAATCATATTAATGAAGAATCTACCTATATAATTTTGAAGCGTAATCAAAGGACCAAAAATAATAACAAAATTATGGTTAAGTCACTGAAAAATTTAAAGTTATTTGATTTACTGCAGGAGTTCCCGCTAAACGATTTTTTTTGTTGTGATCAAATATTCGGTTTTCTTCATTTCCCTTGTTCTCTTGTTTGTGTAATGTATATTTTAATACTGGCAAAAGATTGTAGAGCACAATATAAGCAAAGCGCTTATAGCAACAGTTAGTTGTTGAATGTTATTCCAAAAGTTTCTGGATTTAAGTCTAACAGCTCGAGGCCAAACCAAAAGTATACTTCCTTGTTCTCAGATCGAGAGTTTTCTTTAAGATATTGAAAAACAGTGAAATCTGCAAATTAGACAGACGGACCATTCCTTTGTGGCAGCAGAGGGTTAATGTGCATTATCTCTACCAGTCTTTTCGTTCTTGAAATGCAAGCCGCCGCAATGTAAACATTTTAAGGTCATTGGTCCGCAGGGAGCAATACAACGCTCTAGTGATACCGCTCTGTACCCATCTAATGCATCGGGAGGGTGATACTTTGCAATTAAATACGGTTACTTTGAAAGTCCCTCTGACCAGTCAATGTGCATCTTCTTATAACTGCATCAAATCCAAAAATAAATAGGGTCAAGTTAATAAAATTACAAAAATTACTATGCTGATATACCGGGTGTCTCACCTAAAGCGTATAATCCAAAAACGCCCTAAAATGTAGGGTGTTCCACAAGAAAAATCAAAGTTGTCCACAATATTGGAAAATGGCGGCCACATTTTTAATGTTCGAAGTAACTCCAAAAGGCAGCGTTAAAAATTAAGGGAAGTGCCCCATAAGAAGTTCTTTGTCAGATTATTTATGATAAAAAAGTTATCTATTGGTTCACTTTAGGTGAGACACCCGGTAGATTTATATATCGTAAATTACATTTCAAAACGATAAACTGGTAACTCCACCAAATAATAATCAATTAAAACACTTCATTATGTGGTAATCAAGGCCAATATTATAAAAACAAAAACTATAATAAACAGATTAAAACTATCGAAAACAATTATTTTCTTGTCACGTCCCAGAGTAGCCAAAGCAGCTGTAAAAATAAAAACTGCTCTTTCCGAAAAATAAATTATAAGTGTTTCTTCTGAGGTTTACCTGTAGAATTTATTTCAAAGCATGATCATATGTTCAATTGTAAACATAGTTAAGTGAAGTTGGTCAAACGTCGATGGATAGAGCCACTATTCCAAACCTTTAGCCTTTTAATGTACTTTATTGACACCCTTTTTTAAAACTTCTGAGGCGTATTGACCAATCTATATAAAAATCCTTTAATTTGACACCTCAAACGTCCAAATCCGTCTAGCCGTTAGTGAGTTTGACTGTGAAAGTAAAACCGCTTGCGTAGATTAATAAAACAAAAACTCGGAAAAAACTTAATATGCCACAATTTTATTTCCCTGATTTTACGAAAGGCCACAAACTGGATATTCTGTTTTTGTTTAATAGCTTACTACATTGTCCCAGGGCTTGGTTATCTAGTCAATCTGCGTTCCAGTCCTATGGGCTCCTACTTGTTTTTATTACACTCCTCCAATAAACAAGAGGTTAACGAATACCGATTACAATCGAGGAATCCAACTGAAGCATTTTCAATAAATAATACGAAGAGAGTTAAAACATTTTTTTAGTCTTAGTTTGTACCACTTATTTTAACTCAGTTTCCGTTCAGATTTTCAAACAATATGTAACCGTCCTTACGATTAAAATCCATCATTTCTTGTAGAACATATAATGGATATCGGATTACCTAAATAACATAACTGTTCAAATACAGGCTGTCTATAAAAGAACTCCGGGATTTTGAAAATTCATATTTTAATAAATTTTAATGATAGCAAAGTGTAGTTAATTTCTCGGAAACGAGTAGCTTATCAAATTTTACTCATAAAAATTTGGAATGTTTTCGTCAAAAGATGGCAGATGTTTTCGTCAAAAAAATTCTCTGTACTTTTTTAATCAACTAACAATAGCATACTCGTACGTAAATGTATTTTTTCCAGTTTTGAAGTGATCATAATTTTCAGGTTCACTAATATATTACTGAAAGCCGTGTGATTGAAATCCACCTATTATTACTTTCCAAAACAAGGTCCGATTCGTAAAGGTTATAGTCAAAAGTCGTAACAGTAACGACAGGAGTTCGCTACAGAGCAGTTTGCATTTCAATTCGATCGTTATAGACTGGTCTTTTGGTATTTTAATTACATATCCAAGCCCTTAAATTTGAGACAGTAAATTAAATCAGTATTTTTAATCGCGACTAATTCTCCACAATCAGTGTGAAGTAATACAGTCTCAAGCTTATATAAATTTGAGTTTGCATATTCCTTATTAATTTTCAGGTTGAGACAACTTTAATTTTATGCTTTAATTTTATGTCATTTTTACAACGTGACTAGCAGCTATTCCCACGTCTTCGCTTACTTAAAGGATATTAATTTAATTACAGTTCTAGTCACAGCATTAGGTGGGTGGCAAAAAATGTAAACTACATTAGTTTAAAATGACTTGATTTTAAAGGCAGCTAAGCTCCTCTACATATGTATGTAACTTAACACATTTCCAACAGATATGAGCACATTCAAGCGGAGTTTGTGAGTTCAAATTTTTAATGATCAGCTGATAGTGAAGAAAAACAAAGAGCAAAACTGTCTAACTTCAGATGGGTTAATGATTAACTAAACAAAACGTATTTTAAACGCCTGCAGCGCACTCACTCACCCGCCTAATGCTGTGACTAGAACTTCACACTATGTAATGTGCAAATTTTGCAAATTACTACATCGACTTAGTAATTACAATTATTTGTTGTCCGAGCCATCGATTACACGCTAAAAGTTGCAGCTGGCAGTTCACCCTGGTTAAATAATAATATGTAGCCCTCCCTCTGTAAATTTTTCTTTTTCCCTCGAAGTGGGCAAATGGTTTGAATTGGTGCTGCTGTGTTTTACTACACCATATTTTTTATTTTTTTATTAAATTACTGCGGATTCCCAACCAATCTGTAATCAAAACTTTTTATTTTGGTTTTCATTAGGGTTTGAGAATTAAAACGTGTCATTCTCCTTATAGAGATTGAGCAAAGAACTTTCATCAAACTATGCTCATGCAAAAGTAATAATTAAGTGTTCTTTGTACTCTTAAGGATACGCTACTGAAAGTGGGTAAAAATCTATTACTTTTGGAAATTTAATTTTTGGCCTTATTTTTTCTTTTATTCCTAATACAGAAGAAAAAATTACAATAAGCATGTTTAAGCATTATTTTGGGGAAAATTTCATAGGCTATATATAAATTATGTCTCACTTTTGAACAGTATGCTCCTTTAAATTGTAGCTTTCCGAGAGTACATATTTTCAAGTTTTTCAATACACAAATTGATATATATTTAGAGAACGTATTAAGGTACACCATTCGACTTTTACAGTATTCAATAGCTGTCTATCTTCATATTTAGATAGATTTATGGCTGGAAGTAAATGTACGTACAGTTACATTTTTTTTTTAATTTTGAAAAATTATTCCAAGTTAAAAAACTACAAGGGATAATTGCATAGTTTTAAAAAATTATTTTAACTTCGACCATGTAAGTTTACAAGTTTAACGTTCCGTTCTCCTTCAAGGTGATCTAGGAACTCCAAATGTTAGTTGTAAGAAAATCCAAACAGTAGTTTTTATAGAGTATCAATGTTAAAAATGACATAGACAAACTCGTCAAGAAACAAAGTATTTTTTTACCTAACAAAGATAAAAAAAAATTATTTTTGCTACACTATTCTACATTAAAAAAAATTAGTGCATCTATTTTTTCAATTAGTTTAAAATTTCACCCTTTTCAATACCGCATATTGCACCCTAAAAATGATGAATGCAAAACTAGAACAAAAATTTACACATTCAACCACCTTATGATCCTAAGAAGTATTTTACATCAAATTAAGTAGGGTATTGTTAGTATTTGTAGTACTCGTTAACTGCAATGTAGGATCGATTGAATTCACAGAACAATCAATAGTTTTACAGTTGAATATACTTGGAAAAGAGCAGTCTAAAACTTCTCACGCCTGTTGAAAACAAATCTAAGTTTATTAATTTTTTTTAATTTCCGAACTTAGACGCTACAATTATCAAAAGTACAGGAATACTTTATACTTCATATTCGCCAGCTAGGCACTTAAATGCCCGCCTCTTTGGGGCTATCTTGTTTCATTTTCGTTCGAGGTGATGCGGACAACGGTGAGTGATTTAAACAAGCGTGGGGAAATGAGCTTCTACGGTTTACAGGCGCTTGTGTTCACTATTACCAACCTCACATATTCCAAACACCCGGTTATTACTTTTTTATGCCTTAAGACATCCTACCTCTGCTTATAATTTTGATCTTTCCCGGCTCCAAATTACCCCTCAATTCCTTTGTTTACTTTACATAGTTAAACTTTTGTATTCTTTAATAAGCAAGTTTAAGCTTAGATTAGGGACGAGTAAATTAAACTAGTTCTACTTTTTAAACTGATCTTTTACCCAATATTGACTAAAATCAAGGGAAAAAGCTGCCGGAGACTGTAAATTGAGCTTTTGTTATTGTATTTAATTTTAAATTGACTTTAGGAACTCTATTTGGCAATGTGGAAATATGTATATGACTTTCAAGCGTAATTGTTTATTTTATTTAAATGTTTTTTTAGGTGAACAGTGAGATTTGTGAAAATAAAATAAATTATATGGACGAGTTTGAGGATTTGTCTAAATAAACTCCGTTATTTTTTAACACAATAGTAGACAATAGAATTTTTAACTTTTGTACGAGCAAAAATATAAGCTCCGTGATAACAGCCGTTACATGTAAAATGAAACTACATTTCAACGGATTTCCCCTATGGGGAAGAAGCGTAGGTCTCATGGTGCAACCTTACCCCGAGACCATAATAACTTTTTGAGGTGCCCAGATGCTAAAAACACCATTCGTTCATTTTTGAAGGATTAAATTTGGCATGGACTAGTAGAGTACTAATTATTCGGAAGAGTTTGAAAACCAGTTCGATCAGCCCATTAAAAGCGGGGGTTAAAGGGGATAAGCATCTTCAGAAATGGGTTTTTAGATTTTTCCACATTGAAAACAAAAATTAGGCCTATCATATTTTTGCATTATTCAATTTAGTTAAAAAAAACTAACTATTTTGTTTTTTGATATCTGTGACCATCGGTTACAGACATATCAGTAGTGGGAAACACAGGACGTTGTCTCGAAGTTAACCTCATGGGAAATAAATAAAACTATGTAAACTGTTGCTCGAAATCAAGCAAAACAAAACCTTACTATAGTAAAAGAATTAAGAATGAGCAATTTACCTGGTATATGATTTTAAAGTTCAATCAAAGGGCTAAATTTAGTATTAAAAAATTATGGCTAAACTACTAAAACATTTAAAGTAATATTCGTTTTACCGAGGAGTTCCCGATTACGAAAGATATTTTTGTTTGGAACAAACACCTTTTCGGTTTTCTTAATTTTCCTTAAATAACTATTGAAAACAGTTTGCAATGTTATTTTTGTCACGTTCCAGTAGCCAAAGCAGCCGTAAAAAATAAAAACCGCTCTTTTCGAAAAATACATTATAAGTGCTGCAATCTGTGGTTTCCTTTATAACTATTTAAGAGCATGACCATACGTTCAGTTGTAAACAAAGCTTGGCCAAATGTCGATGGATAGAGCCACTGTTCTGAAACTTCAGCCCTTTAACTGTGCATTAGTGACACCCTTTTTTTAAATTCTGAGACGTATTGATAAGTCTACATTGAAATCTCTTTAATTTGACTACTCAAACATTGTAATCCGTTAAGCCGTTATTGGGGATTCATATATATATATAGATTGTATACAGGGTGTTTCAGAATGTGTGTCGGATACTTTAGGGTATTGTTCCTGGGTGCTCAGTAAGCTCATAAATAATAATCTTTTTAAAAAATGCGTAGGTGTAGGTGTACATCTGTCCGTATGTGTTTAAAATAAAATAATTTGAGGTTTCAAGTATGATTAAGATAGAGCTTTATGATTAAGATAGAACTCGGTTTATGGGTTCAAAGAATCAATGTACGTAAGTGAATTTTTTTTCAAAATTTTAACTTTCCTAAATTGAACATGTCGGCAAGTTTAAATTTTCAAACTCAAATCATCTTAAAACTTTTTTTACAAAAAAAATGACGAGAACAACTATTTCTTCTAAAGTTGATTCTACATAGTTACAGATAACTTGCACTCCAATCAGTTGATGAATAACGAAGTTTATTATGGGTAAAACTGTTTTGTTTTGCTAATTTTTAACAGTTAAATCTCAATACTCAGTCAGTATATCTATCAGTAATGTTTGGCTGATTAATTTTAAAATACCATTTTAAAATGCTTTAGTTACATGCATCACTTTACTTAACATTATCAAACAGATTTTTAATTGTTGTAGCTTGTAATGTTTTCATTCTGCTGTTTTTGGGTATATACGTTTGTACAGATTTTTTTTATTTTGATGGTTTTTTTTGTTAATAATGATCATTGTTAATTTTCCAGCGCGAAGAACGGGTACAACAGCTACTTTTTACTAACTTAAAAATTGCTCTGATGACCTGACCGTATTTTGATCACTTGCCTATGTTTAGTCAATAATAGAGCATCACTATATAAACACATTTTTGTATTTTTATTCAGGAAACATTTGAAAAAAATTAATAACAAAAACGAGAAAACCCATATAACAACGACAATTAAGGTAATCATTATGCTAACGCCTTTGTTGCACGCGACTTAGTCTTTATTACATAGTTGAAAGTGGAGCCAAACGGCATTTTGATTGCACCTTAAACGTCATGTACTGTTTAACTTTAATAGTCTCTCAACTCCTATACCGCCGGCCGTTACTAATTAGCATAATGTGAAGGAAAATTAAGATATTCATATATTTATTAACTTAATAACTGCAAATCACAGATTTTATTTTTAACTTCTATGGCTAAATGTAATCAAATATAGGATTTTTATATGTTGTTTTGTTGCTGCCGAACTTTTTGTACTATGACTTACACCTCAATTCTTGTGTGCTTTATCCAACTATACAAGCCTAAGATTAAAATAAATTGTATGGAAATATACAAACATACTTTTAGAAACAGTATGAGGGCTTTCATATTTGGCTTGTAATATTAGGATAAGTAATTTATTTTCTCGGGACGCATATATTTTATGTAACGAATAAATTATGAATAAATGAATAAATAAATGAATAAATGATCAAATGATTTATTTACAACTAAAAATGGCAACAATTTTTACAAAAAAAAATATTTTGGAATTAAGTTGACCACGTTTGCAAGTAGTGTGGCCACTTAAACACTGTTTTGGGCACTTTCATGTCTACTTGTCCAGTCCCAACATGTTATACTGCAGAGCTGCCCTCCATAGTGTCCACGCTCTTTGCTCACCGACAGGCTTATCATAGTATGAAAGATAACAGAAAAACATAACTGGTTACTTAGAACTATTTTGACATTGATTTAAATAAAACAAAATTTAATTTCTAACCTTTAAGAGCATGTATGAAACGGAAAGAATTGCTTGTATAGCAGCTTTAAATTGCCAGTAGTACTAGTCACTAGATAAATATAATAAATATAAAAAAATAATTATAAACTATTAAAGGGGAACTGAAAGGTATTATTCTTTCTTCTAGCCAAAAACAATTAAATTAAAATTATATATTTAAATGGTTATATTGATGTTGTTAAGTATACGGTGAATGATAAAGTACTTTAAATTAACAACAAAAATTATAAAAATGTTTCGTTCACCGGAACTTTTAGCTAGGATTTGACACTGAGCTAGGATTTGAAACTCTCTACCTTTGAAACAGACCGGAAACTGGCTGTACCATTTAACTTACATGTGCGGTTTTGCCCCGCTCTCCCTTATACTTAATACACACAACAAATGTATGTACTTGTGATTTTAATAAGGACGTCCCAGAGTACTTGAAAGGGACGCTTTTATAAATTGAATGCGCTTACTTATTACGATTCTGATTCATTTTAGCTTCCACAAGTTTATGCCTATCAAGGTATTTTGTAGAGAATTACCCAGAGAACTTGCGCATTTCTATATAGCGTCACTAAGTTGACCACGAACAATGGACCTCTGAAGCAACTTGCTTAGTAGGATTTACACTGTACTTCGCTAAAGTTTAATCTAGTACAGTTTCAATTTATTACCCATGTTATGACTAAGTATCTGGTTCAATGCTAATAAGTTTTTAATGAAAATAGGGAGCATAGCTTGTTGGAATCATGTTAACTTTTTCTGATTACTTCAAATCCTATTATCCACTGGTAACCAGTGTAAAGTTCTAATACCGACAACGCTTTTGTAAAAGGCTATCAGACTAAATAGCTAGTCAAAACATTCCTTGATTTCTCTTAAGTTTCCTTTCCTGTATCTTCTTAAGCAAACATAGAATATGTAATTATAAATCGTTGCAACTAATAAAACTTATCGATTGAAGGAGTTGGGCCTAACGTTTGCTTACTGACTCGAGCAGGCTTAAAATTAAGCAATTATTTAATTTCAAATCATAAACCATGAGCTTTAATTATTTCAAATAAAAGGTATCTTTTTACTTTTACAATACTTTCAGCGTTGTCTCGGTGTGTAAGATTATTTTGATTACAACTAAAACATAAAAAAAGTTATTCCTTCTATAGTAGATGTAAAATGAATAGGCCTTGTTGTTCTACAGCTCTTTAATCCACTTAAGTCTTTCAAGCCCTTACGCCGGTTAACGTGCGTACACTTTAAAAATCATATACGTGTAAAAAAAACTGCATGGCTAAACATGTTAGAAGTCGTTAATGTTAGAGCTCGCATTTACAATTCAGCACTATCCATGAGAAGGGTGCCGGCTACATCTGTTCTTAGCAGAATTATTATTAAATTATAATCTTAAATATACGTTAATTATAAGTACGTTGTTAAGCGTAAAAAGTTATTGTTAAAGCAGTGAAACTTACAATGTTATTAGCCTTACGTTATTGCACATTTTCCTCGATGTTAGTGTAGTTTTTCTCAACATGTTTAATAGATAAAAAAAGTACGAAAGACATAAATGTAGATTGAAATAGAGAGTTTGTTCCTATTTCAATTTGATGTGAATTTTTTCTCAAAACCACACAAGGCTTAAAATTAACATAATAAAAAAATTAACAGAAACGTTTTTATATTTGTATATAATCTGTATGAAGTCGTTTGGAAGCTCATGTTATGTATTGTTTCAGAGACTCTCGAAGCACAAGTTGTGTTCCGATTATTATCTTATCTAAATGGAATGAACTTCGGTTATAGGGATAAATCACTTATAATTACTTGAGCTGTTGTACAAGTGTATTCTATCACGTTGTTAGTTGCGGTGTTGGGAAATACACATTGTAACATTTATTTATGCAATATACTTCTCTGGTGTGCAATATAAAAGTAAAATCTGGTGTGTATTACATTGCATTCATAGAATTTGTGAACGTCCCCCTTCTTCTAAAAAAATATATATATATTCCTACATACTTTGAAATATATTTGAAGAAAAAGTAAAAATCCTTATTTTAGCAACGGCACAAAAGCAGTTTATTTGCATCTTATGAACAACCATCAAGGCCAGTAAGAAGTCGTCTTTTTCATCTTCATTTGGTTTTCATGCTTTAAAAATATATTGAAGAATGAATTGAAATATACTACTATACTTAAAATTAAATTCCGAATCTCATTTTAGCGAATTTCGCCTATAAATAAGAAGCTATTACCGTAGGTCTCATGCACCCAAGACCTACCCCAAGCCCAACCTAAGCCCAACCTTGGGCCTTGGCCCTTGGGCTTGGGTCTTGGGCTTAGGTAGTCTTGGGCCTACCTAAGCCCAAGACTATGATAACTTTTCGCTTTATGGCCCCCAGAAGCAAAAAACACCATTCGTTTGAATATATATAAATTTGAGCAAATGGTATTTTTGGCTTCTGGAGGCCCCAAAACAAAAGTCATCATAGTCTCTGGCTTAGGTCTTACCATGAGACCTCCCGTACGGCGAATACAGCCTAAAATCAACAAAATAGAATATTCTGCAAAACAGCACATCAAATGAAGCCGCACATAAAATATGACCAATTTTGGGAGGACTACAGGTAGAAATGCTCAGAAAATAAAAGAAGTTCATCAGGTTTCATGTAGCATTGTATAACTACGGTAGTATTCATTATTTTAAATGATTTACAAACTTAAAAAATGAAATACGTTTACACGTCAACTTAATGATAATAATTGCTAAGTCTTTTATGCCGAACTGCAGTATAACGGCGACTTGAGCATTCAGTTGACAAATTTCCAGAGAAGTTGTGCGTTTCTACATTCCGTTCGCCAACTTGACCATAAACATTAAATTTATGAACGAACTTTGCTAACAAGATTTACAATAAACTTTCCCGAGGTTTAATTTGGAATACAAAGTCAATTATTTTATAAATAAATTCAATTATTATATATTATAAACCACAAAATGTGTAATATCTGTTATTCAATATCAGGGGAAAGGGTAAGAGGATATACATAAAAAAATGTAAAACCAAATATATTTCAATATTGGTTTAATGTATAAATTAAATAGCCCGACGGTTAGCAGTTTTGGACTTTGGTCGGTTGGCTCTATCGTTCGTATTTAAAGGCTACATGTTATTTTAACAAGAGGTCATTGGTTTAAATAATGGCTTGTCCAATAGGGCTTTTCCGATTTCCTTCATGTTGCTTAATAAATATAAATACCGTACCTAAATTTACCTCTTGCATAAGCACTGGTAATCATTAATAGCCCAGGCAACGAAAAGGTATAGAGGGGGTTTTTAGAAACACAATTTTTGACTTTGCAGTTTGGTTTGGACTAGTTAGGAGGTGAACATATCAAAAGTCCCGCCCGTAGCCCCGTAGCGGGGGGAGGGAGGGGGGTCAGAAGGTACTATTTTTTTGTTTTTCCTAAATATCTTGTAAACTATCAACTTTTAGAATTCCCTATTAAATTTGAAAACTAAAGAAAATTAAATTTTCTGTAAGATAAGTATGTAATATGTCTACTTTGGTCCAACCATTTACAAGGTAAGCACTAATTTTATTAATATTTAAAAAATATCCCTTCCATAAGAAATACATGTAAATTTGTTGGTACAATATATGCCCAATGGGGCAACGCTTTTTCACCAAAAGGAAAATGAACCCCATTCAGTAAATATTGACAAAATTCCCGGTAATTTGATGCCTCAATCATAAAAATTTATCCAAAAAAAGGCATTGTCGAGCTCACAAAATACGTTATTTTTCAAGGAATTACTACGATTTGCTAATTCCTTGAAAAATAAAATTTTTTGTGAGCTTGCCAACACCTTAATTTTAGACCGATTTTTGTGATTGAAGTGTCAAATTACTGGAAATTTTGTCAATATTTCCTGAATGCTGTTAATTTTCCTTTAGGTGAAAAGGCGTTGCACCACTGGGCATGTATGTTACCAACAAATTTACATGTATTTCTTGTGGAAGGATATTTGTTTGAATATTAATAAAATTGGTGCTTACCTTTGAAAATGGTTGGACCAAATTAGTCATATTGTTTACTTTTCTTACAGGAAATTTTATTTTCTTCAATTTGCAAATTAAATAGAGAATACTAAAAGTTGATAGTTTTCAAGATATTTAGGAAAAACTAAAAATTGGCACCTTCAGACTCCCCTCCCTCCCCCCGCTCTAGGGCTACGAACGGGGACTTTTGATATGTTCACCTCCTAACTAGTCCAAACAAAGCTGCAAAGTCAAAAACATGACTAAGCCTCAGATCAGCTAAATCTGGTGACAAAGCAAGCGTTGAACCAAAAAGTTATAAACGTAGTTGTTATAGTTTTTCTGTCAAGTTATGAGTTACCAGATTAATATTTGATGGCAGTTTCGATGCTGGTTTGATGGATGGACATATGAATAATTTGATTGTCGGTGGGAGCAGCTGGGCCATTGTTGGACACACGTGTGCGAGGTAAGGGCCCCTCTGGCCAACTGCAGTCTACTTACAACGCCGCGCCGCCGCGCCGACGTTTTGAAATACTATTAATGTCACTTTGATTAGAATATAAAATAACAGTATATATATAATTTGTATATGATAATATAAATAATTATATATATGATAATATATATGATATCAATAATGAAAAATCATTGTTATAAATAAATTAATTTTTTACCAAGGGAAATGGACAGGAAGGTTTAACTTCTGATAAAAAAATGGATGGGTTTGTTTGTAATAGATTGGCTCACTAAAATAATAAATAAGATTTAACTGTATAGTAATAATTTGTCCATCACTAACCTATCTAGCAATTAAATAAATTAATGCATTGTTTATTTAAGTATATGAGAACATCGTCAAAATATTTGGTTTCTGTTCCTAGTAGCGTGGTCAATATCTTAAAAATAATTAGAATATACGACTAAATCATTAAATAAACTTCACTGTTCATTACAGTTACAAACCGAGTCTGTCTTCGACAACAAGTAAAGCCACCAGCTGCGGGTGAAATAGTGCCCAGTTAATTATTGTTTCCTACGCTAATAATGATTATATTGAATAATGTTCCTGTTTTATTTAAAATATACATAGAAAAAGCTCTCCAAAAGAAAATTAAGATCTCTTTACCTTTGAACGAATGATTTCAATTATGTAACTCTTAACTGTGCAAAAGTAGAGTAGTAAATATGATTTATTTGCCACATTGATTACAAACGTGTCAGTTATTACAATCAAATACCTTGAGTAAACACTTTTAACAAAGTGTTAAGTGAAAACAACAAAACTAACTGTCGGCGCGTTCTCTGTGCCCGGAGTGGAGAGCATAAATTAAGAGTAATTTAATTAGATGCAAACCACTACCATCCTATAATCAACGGGTGTCGTTCGTGTGAAAGCTGGGGAGCGCGCCGGCCACAAAAAAGGGACCCGTGGCGCCCCGCTGCGGCCCGCCAGAACTAATTCCGAAACTCGACACAGCGCCCTGGTACATAATTCCTACATTTGTAGTAGTCAAGGGTTAGCACCGTGAAATTACCATAAGAAGCGACGATGCTGATGCGACCCTCCCTAACGACCCCTAGTGTCCTTTCTTGTAATATCTTCATCATCGCCGACATATTGCGGCCGTTTGTCACTTCAGCTGTAAATGACCCGAGCTTTGACTGTCCTCTGGGTAGCAATATTACACACATTTACTTTTACAGCCATTGGCTCCGATTGTAATGCTAATACGAGATTGTTGGATTTGTCTTGAGTGTTTGTTATTTGATTCCTCTAAGTTGAATTCCACCTGAATAAAAACATCTCAGTTCAACTCCTTGATATGGTATAAGAAATCACTTCTTATATATTTCATTTAATGTATATTCGCCATCAGAAAGTTAAAAATTATACATATCTTCAGAGAAGACATTGAACTTAAATTTAGTAAGATGTTAATATTTAGTATTTGATTATTATAACTAGCTTATTTTACGTCTTGCATTTTTGTGAATACGATGAATAAGAACAGCTTATTATTTTGTTTACAACAAACTGTGCGAAAATTAGAAATGTTCAGCTTCAATTGTTTATAACCTCAAATCAAAAATGGCACATTCATTTACGATAGACATGAATAATTTGACCGTATTGGTACTTATCGGTTAACGGGAGGCCACCCATTAAACGATCTAAAATTGTTGAACATATTTTTTCTAGTGTTTTTAATCAAGAGATAACTGATTATTGCTTATCTGTATTCCTCAAAAACCAGCCTGCATTGTTGTTACTAGGTCAAGGTCGGGCAAAGGTCATTGCTCCGCGCACTACGCCGCTTATCGTATCATGCAATTAATTGATTTAGTCGTCCAGTTACTGTCATTTCATTCTACAATCGCATTGAGCATATCTTATATTTGTCGTGCGTTGATTCTCCGAACACGAGAGATCGTATGCTAATATGGGACTTGCCCTAAACCGAGAAAGACGCCGTTTCGGTATTTTGGTATCATACCGGGGCCACTATTTTTCGAAAGATTTTTTTGCCGGATACCAAAAATATCTACATAATTGGAAAGAACATACTTTAATTGACCTACTGTCCAAATTGGATATTGTTTCTGCCTCCCAGAAGGCAGCGATATTGGTGAGAATTGAGTTGAACGCGTCACCGCCTCCGCTAGCGACTTTTACCCAATCGCCACCCTTCTACAGCGCGCTGCGGTGGTTATGTTAGGTTAGGTTATCATAAATATATTAATAGGACTTTCCTTGTTTTTTATCAATCGAACGATACCAGATGAGTCACACTTTAGTCCGCCAAATATAATTCAAGTAGGTCAAGGTCAGGTCCTTGACCGTAGCGCTCGCATCAGCTGTCAACGGGATTTGGCAGGAAAAATTATGACTCATTTGGTATCATTCGATTCGTAAAGAAACGAGGAAAGTCTTTCTAACATATTTATGATAACCTAACCTAACATAACCGCCGCAGCGCGCTGTATAAGGATGGCCTCCCGTTAACCGCTAAGTACCAATTTATTTTATTGTATAGAAATCCAAAATTTATGTTTAAGAAATATGTCGTATGTGCTGTATGGAAAACGACTTTTTCGCTTAAGCTAAAACAATCACACTCAGACACGCGTTGCTCGGTAACAGTTTTGCTCAATAGAGAAAGGTCCACTTTAGGCGCTAAATGCATATATAATTATTTTGTTTCAATTAGTAGTAACCCTATTTTTAACCATTTAGCTATGCTATGTGGTGTCTGATTCACAATATTATCGTGATAAAGCTATTAAGTTAAATAGCAAAATAATGAAAAATCATTAAGAATAAGTTCTCTTACTGAGTATGAAAAAATAGTATCGTTTTTAAAATGGCCCCATATAAGTTTGTCCATTCCACCATCCTACATCGACTGAACTCAGGTTGAAAGCACTATTGTTTTATAGACTTTTAATTTTAGGAACCATCCATCATGCGAAGGGTAAAGAAGAAGCACGTGAGTTTCAATCAGCAGCCGCCTGCGGCTCCAGTGCAATCAACAATCACCGCGCCGCGCCGTGTCGACGGAACACGGCCTATAATTACAATCACTGCTTGATTGTACCGATATTTACGACCTTTTTTAATTCCGTCCTCACCTATAGAATAGTTTCCATATTGATTTAATTCACGGCCATTTATCGGAATCAATTTTGAGCCCAATATATCGGAGAGATGCCCCGGGCGATCTTTGTGGGTGTGAGCTACCGGTGGGGTTGTTATCACAAAATAACGCAGGAAGTCATTAATCTTAAACCAAATGGATTAAATCGAATTTCATTTTTACCGTTGAAGATTACTTGAGAACCACTTTCCTGTCACAAACTAACGGTTGTTTTCATATGCACACGGTTCCGGGGTTCATCATTACCAGCGACTGTTAGTAAACGAAGTAAGTGTAACAGTTTTGTTTGTATAAAATATTTTAGGTTTCGCACCTCTCAATCAAACAGTCCTATTAAGTTTTAAAAACTATGTTTATTTCGGAATGTAAAATCCCATTGATCATTGTTTTAAAATTCATTGCTTCAAATGTAAGACAGTTTTTTTAATTTGACAATTTATGTTTTACTTTTTTCGTGTAACCTGAAGATGGGATTTTCCATCCCGAAATGTACATAATTTCTAAACTGAACTGTCTGACTAAATGGTACGTAACGTATAATATTTCAATAAACCATTCAGTAGGCTAAAGTATAATAAATAAAAAATATTTGTTTGATTTACATTTAGTCCAAACAGATTTTATATTTTTCCCCATACATCATGTAAGCTTCAGGCGTTAAACTTCTAGCGATACGGATAATAGTAGGCTACTTGATGAATTTCGAAGTTTTGAAAAGTAGCGAGCAGGAAATGCAGCAAGAATCGTAACATAAATATATATATATATATATATAGAGCGAGAGATGCGAGAGATTTTATGAGAAACTGTGATCAGTGAGTCAACTAGTCAACTGTTTTGGATTATATATATATATATAATCCAAAACAGTGATATATATATATATATATCATATATATATACATATATATATATATATATGATATATATATATATATATACATATATATATGTATATGTATATGTATATATATCATATGTATATGATATCATATATATCATTCTAAACTGTAGACTGGCTGACTCAATGATCACAGTTTCTTAAACTATAAGGCCTTGGACCACGAAATGTTATACATTCTTTGTAAGCTCTAGATGTATATCGTCAAAGGATTTGAAAATATTTCCTACCTAAAGGCTAAAAGAGGGTAGATTCTAAGATTCTAAATTGCGACGGATGTTCAGTTTTTTAAGGTTCATAAGGTTCTTTGGCCATGAAACTTGGTTAAATATTCTTCAAAGCCTCTAAATTAGAACTGATAAAGTTTTTAAAATATTCCCCCTCAGACAGCTAAAATTAGAGTAAATAATCAATTAATAGAGTGTTTTTGTTAATAGAGTATTTTATAAAATTCAAATTGGCGGCCATTTCAGTTTTTAAAACTAAGGATAGGTGGCCCATCAATTAAATGATTTGAGGGAATAGAAAAGGTTCAAGATCCAATTTACTGAAAGATTTAAAATGTACACTTTTATTTTTTTACGCTTTTTTGTTGGGAGGAACGCTATATGTGTGAACGCACAGGTACAGTATGGGACTCCCTCTCAGATGTTGGTCAAGGTATAACCAATAAACATTCTAAGGAGCCGCGGAAAAAACCATGCCGGAGTCCTTCTCGGACAACTTCAACACTGGTCCGCATGCCTCGCGCCCAGACGAGTGAACTTAACCATCCATCGTCTCGCTTCCGCGCGACACCGCTCTCCAGGATTCTTCATTACGAAGCATCGCCATCACAACGGTATCCGGGGACAGATCGCCGACTGCAGAAATATGCCTCCTCCTGTCTTCAGCGAAACGCCTACACCGGAAAAGGTTATGGTGAGCATCATCCACCTCCTCCGGGTAGTACCTACACTGAGGTGACCTCACCTTTCCCATGCGGAAAAGATAATCCCTGAAGTAACCGTGACCCACCAGATATTGACAAACGAAGAAATCAAGTTCCCCAAAGGTACGTAACTCGGGTTGATGTATCTAATGAGACGAAAGGTCAATCGCCCTTCTGATCTGTCGTCCCACTGCTCCTGCCAGGCTCGAAGAGTGACGAGTCTGGCCTCTGTAGCAGCTTGGTCTCTGCCGATATCCGGGGCGCGACAAACGATGTTCTGTCTCTCAACGGCGAGAAAATCCAGGGAAATCACTTCAGCCACTACCATGACAGCCAGTCAGACACGGTGCGATACGCACAGGTGATCCTGAGCGCAGCCCTGCGTTGAACGGAGAGAATTCTCTTGCTGTGTTTCTTGACTCCCATGGCCCTCGCCCACACTTCTGCGCTGTACAGAAGAATGACGTTGACGGTGGACATAAGGAGTTGCCTCTTGCTGGATGTCAGATCAACTTTCTGAGCGACAGAACAACCTTCACCGCGCCGCCATGTCGCAAACAGTCTGGATGTGCTCCCACCATGTGAGGCGGCAGTCGAGCATAACTCCAGCTACTTCACCGCAGTATTTGTCTGGACCTCGACGTCTCCGGCAGTCATAGGGATTACTGTACGGATCATCCGTCGAGTGAGCATGATGAAGTATTATATTATATTCCCACTTTTGTAAAATGGTTTATTCGTCTAATAAATAAATAAGTATTTCAATTATAATCTTAAAAAACTCTGTAAGGACACTCCATTTTTAGTATATTTATTTATATGTCCTCAAGAAACAGAGTTTCCAAAATTGAAATTTAAGGAGGAGATGGGGATTACAACTTCAAAAAATATACTATTAGTCCAGGCAACGAAGAGGGAAATTTTCGGAACGCAATTTTTGACTTTGCAGCTTTGTTTGTACTAGTTAGTTAGGAGGTGAACATATCAAAATTCCCCGGCCGTATCCTTTGAGCGGGGGGAGGGAGGGGATCTGAATAGGTTTCTCTATTCAGAAAAAAGTGAACACGTAATTTTTGAAGTAATTTTACTGCTCGCCAACACAATTATTTTAGACCAATTTTTATGATTGAGGTGTCAAATTAGTGGAAATATTTGTCAATATTTCTTGAGTGCTGTTCATTTTACTTTGGGTGAAAAAAGCGTTGCCCCATTGGGCATGTATGTTACCCACACATTTACATGTATTTCGTATGGAAGGGATATTTGTT